>LT669795.1:27886821-28373872 GCA_900128785.1 Arabis alpina
AAACCAAAACAAACCCCACCGACTTTGATGCATTCCACAATGGGAAGAACAAAGACAAATATGCAAATCTAACACACTTACAACCATAATTCATCCCAGTTATATATTATTATTATATAATATAATTAGCATCTGAAAGTTTATATGTGAAGATAAACTCTTTTTTTTCAAACTTAAGATAATTACATAAACTTCTGTCTCGTTGTTAAAATGCTTTCCCAGGAAAATGCGAGACAAACCAAAGAAACGGGCCAATTTGATCCAATCCACTATAAGCCCTACCTTGCCACTACACTATATTTTCTACAATCTAGTGTTACATGTGCGTGTATGTGTACATTTATACATGTGAGATTGATGACATGTACCAGGATTGTTGAGGATGTGAATGGGCCCCTGACACAACATGCTAAGCTGAGATTCAATACGACGTATAAACTCCATTGCTTCTTGAATGGGCCGTGTTAGCTCTTCCCGATATTTAACCAACATGTCACAGTATGCTTCCTGTTGATTTAATTTATCATACGAAAGGATTAACATAAGCACATAGAGAGCACACCCACTTAACTTCAGTTTGATAGTTTATTAACCATAAATTGATCCAATTCCGGGTCTCTGGACGTGACAGAGGTTGACCGCTGTTCCCGCGACTCGAAATCTTGCCTGGCCGCGGTAATTCTATCAGCAACCTCAGGTGGGGCTCCAATCTGTATAAGCCATGAACCATGAATTAATCATAGCTAGAGAAATATATATATAATATGCTAAGGGGAATAACACGAAACCTTTTGGCAGTCCAAGTAAGCTTGTAGGAGGGTAGAGTAGTGGGGATGAGCGATGATCTTGGCCTTCATGGCTTCCACATCGTTAACGTTGCTGTTGTTGTTAGCTTCTTGAGTACTGTGGATGGCTCTCATCAACATAGAGTAGTGGTTGATCCTTGAGGAGCTTGCTTCGGATTTAACAGATGGGTTGTTGGGCTGATCATGATCGGACCGGAAGCAATTATCGGTCGTTTGAGGGATAAGAGGGCTCATCTGAGGGAACAACATGTGTTGATGATGCTGAGGATTGTTATTATTATTGTTGTAACCAGGAGCATAATTGCTATTGTTGTTGTCGCTAGCGTTATCGTTTTTGCCCGAGGAAGAGATTGGAGAATACAAGAAACTTACTCTATTAGGAGTGGAGCTGCTGTCATGCTGATATTCTTCCATAACCAGATGAATAAAATTAAAATTTGAGAGAGAGAGAAAAGAAAGAAATGGAGAATATAAAAACAAATAACAATTATAAAATTGAAAATTAAAACCCTAGAAAATGAAAAGGGATGGGCAAGACGAAGAAGATGTGTGGAGTCTTGCTTTTGTTCTTATTTCAATCAAAGGTCTCTCTATAAGACTATAACCACATCAAATCCAGATGACTAGACGACTCATCTATGAATCAAAAGGCCTACAGTACAACCAAAAAATATATATATATATATATACTGTATATTTATTTATATTTCCATGAGGTGAAGTTGCACCCAACAAAACCCAAATAAATTGTAAGCCAAGTATTTCTGAAGAAGAAAAAGCACAAACTAGGTATATAGAATTCCTCAAGGAAGTGACATGGAAGAGAAGAAATTAGGAGAGAGAAGGAGAGAGATTAACAATAATGAAGAAGTTGGGTGGCTTGAGTGGATTGACAAGACGTCGTTTGCTTTGGGAGCAAAAAGAAATATTTGAAAATTATAATAAAGGTAAGAGAGAAGGGACAGGAGATAAGGCAAAGCTTCCCTTCTTTCTTTTCTCTTTTATTTTACTCTCATAGGCTATTTTATGTTATAAGTAAGCATTTAATTATACAACTACAACTTGGTGTAGATCAAATTTTAGAATTAAGATTATACCATTTAGTAATTAGGTCTCCGCCGCTACTTCATCTACAACTTCATGCTTCGTTGAATTATATTGTGTTTGATTGGTAACAAAAATTTAATAAATTTATAACTATTTTATATTTCGTAATGTTTTATATTGTATTAATTGTGAAAGTGATACTAATTTTTTTATAAAAAATATTATACTTAGCTTTATTTGTACAATTTTTTTTTACAGTTAACTTTTTAAGTCTTAAATTATAACATTAGCTTACAGTTGAAAAAAAATAACTCTTTCTGTTTCTTAATAGATGATGTTTTAGATAACTTTGTATCAAATTAGATGATATTTTCAAGTTTCTATACAAACTTAATTGTGGGTTTGTGGTTTATGAATATTTGAATTCTGCATATTATTTTTTCATTGGTTGAATCATTTGGAATTGATGATAAACATAATTTATATTGAACAAATAAAAAATTAAAAAAATCTTTAATCTGTGTGAAAATACCTTAAAAATCAGAAAGTATATAGTTTTAAATTACCCATATCTATTATATTGTTACCAACAAATTTTATTACACTATCTAGTTATATAATATTTATAAAGAAAAATAATAATAATGGTCAACATTTCGAAAGATGTGTAATACAATCGAAATATTTTAAAACAAAAAATTGGGACATTTGGCTAGGATAGAAAAGGGCAGGCGATGGCTTGATTTTTGTAACAAAGAGCAGCTTGCAAAGATTCGAAGAAAATTGTTTCATGGAGTTGAATATCAATAGCCTCTATATTTGGAGATGAACTTGTTGGTTCATGAAAACCATAGTGAACCTATCAAAAGAATAATTCAACCCAATTTGAGTCCAAGCACCATGGTAAATTTCTCAACACACATGCTATTAAGCCTTCCTTCCATATTTGGTTTGGATATTATATCCCAATTCGTGCAATACTGAATAAGAATATAAGTGTCCAATAAAATAGAGAATCGACTTTTCAGAAGAGTTTTTGGAAAGGAAAAAATATGGATTATATTATTTTACCACATTAAGAGGTAGTATAAGAGATTAAGCCAATTTTACCAGTCTACCATGAATTTTAGTTGATATTCATCTAAAAGTATTATTGGAAAAACATAAATGATTTCGAAGGGCTAAAAAATACACCTAGGTAAGTTGTTGAGAGTGTAGCAATTTTGATATAGTAGACCACATTCAAATCCTTTCCAATTTGCTTGTCGATTTTTCTGAATATGTTTTCCGGTAATATTAAGCATTGTTAATATAGTTGCTAAAAAGTATTAGTGGCTGAATGTGAAATTTGATTGAATTCTATATGATTTTTTTCGTAAAATCTGACATAATAATTTAAAAGTTAAATGGTGACGATTAATGTTGGGATCGGGTTTCACTCCTTTGAAATTATCTAAAAACAACAAGTATAAGAATTGTGCCTAGCCGAATATTTTGGTCTGAGTAAGAACATTATACGGTGAATAAAATCTGCTGCGAACCAAATATATGCTGAGTCAAATATGCGGATAGCTAAATCTATGCAGAGCCAAATCTACAATGAACCAAGACTCTGATAGGCCGAGATTATGAGTCGGAGCCGTGATGGACCTACGCGACGAGCCAAACCGACAATGGGTCGAGGCAACAAGCAAAGTCACAAAGGGTCGAAGCAACGAGCATGTGAGTTGAGTCAGTAGTCATGAGGACCATAGGCCGAACCATTTTATTATTCTCCATAAAAAAGTTAGAGTTAGACCGAGAAGAAATTGACTGAATGAAGAAAATGGAAGTAAATCTTTGAGAATATCTTCCATTATCTTCGGAGAGGAGGCTAGGCGAATCTATAAAGGAAAAGAGTTCATTGTGAAAAACAGATTCATAACTTTACCTATCTTTTTTGGGTCAAAAGCTGAAATTTTTATTATACCATGGATAATCTAAAAATGGTACAAAACTGATTTTTTGCCAAGGAATCGACTTCTACGATGTTCGACATTTGGAAAAATTCAAAAGATAAGTGATATATTAATATATTAGTACATTCTATGTATATATTTGCATGCTTTTATCTCACATATTGTATAATTTAGGCCTCTTTTAACTTAGTTTAGCTTAGATTAGTATATTAAGGTTTAAGATTAGCATTTTGAATATATTATCCTTTTTTACCTTATTGTAGGTGGTATCTGAGCTAAATAGAGCTTATATGGCTATCAAGAGCCTGGAGGATGCGGAGGAGAGCTGTTGAGAGGAAGAAGGAAGAAAAGAGAGCTAAAGAGCTTAAAGAAAAGTGCAGAGAAGCATATATCGGTCACCACATATTGGTGATGACCGATATACCGAGCCTGGAAGCGCGTCATGTTGGAGTCTCATCAGACCCACTAAAGATCGAGAAACGGGATATCGGTTGCAACTTGCAACCGATAAGGAACATTGATATTCCAGGTTTTCACCAAGACTCTCTTAGCGCGTTACGAGAAACGGTATATCGGCTAAAGCCATATCTCGAGATATCGGTATACACCGATGGGCAAAACCGACACAATGCGCATGCCTGAAGCGTGTATCTCACTGGCAAACAAATACTCCAACGAATATTGGTCATCAACCGAATATAGAGAGTGACCGATATTTATCTTTGTTGACTTTTTCCTATATTTCGTTGACTTGACCAGGTTGACCTGGTTTGACCTGGCTACTGATCACAAAGGCTATAAATATGTTTTTAGCCTTTGTAAACTTAAGCTTTTTTAAGCAATTTTTAGTTTATGTTTCTTAGAGCATTGAACCTTTGATGTTCTATGTACTTTTTATTTTAGTGTTTATCAATCTTTCTTTCCAAATTTTAATATTTTTTAATGATTTAGTGCTTTATGCTCAGCTTATACTTAATAATGTCTTCATCTATAGGGCATGAGTGAGTAGTTTTCTTATTGAGTTATGGACTAATAGATTATGGGCGTTTAAGATGTGATTAATGGTGATATAGTTTAAATATCTAGAGTTGTCAACTTGGGTTGTACTTAATGTTAGAGCTGAAACTGATCAGTTGAATTTTGATTATAAGTTATTTCCCGTCCGAAATGTTAGTCTCTGGGGTTTACATACATTATGGTAACTTTAGTGCCTTAGATATCTTTTAGATCAATTTTTCCTTACGAAAAAAATAAAAAAGAATAAAGGAAAGGAAATTTATCACATTTGAGAGTGTATAGGTTAGCAAATATTCATGAAATACATGTATCAACTAGGATAGGAGAACTTAATTTTCAATGATTTATGGTGATATTTAGAGGTTCGTATTGACTTTCTGAGGAAAATCAAAGTCTAGGAAAGTTAGCATTTGGTGGTTGGAAAATTGTGGGCATCAACAAGTTTGTTCTCTTTTGCGGTTTTACATAATGCTTCATCCTCCGAAGCGTTTGGTAACCCTAAACACTTTTAACTCCACTACTAAAATAGTCTTTTAATATCTAGCGCCGTCT
Organism: Arabis alpina; assembly: GCA_900128785.1. NCBI lineage: Eukaryota > Viridiplantae > Streptophyta > Magnoliopsida > Brassicales > Brassicaceae > Arabis > Arabis alpina. Next base: position 27,892,202 of record LT669795.1, read on the forward strand.
ACGCTGAATGACATCCATTAGAGAAAAAATCCACCATTGTGGAGAGTTAACATATGAGCAATTAGGATTTATGGAGGTTGAAATCTAATGGACATGGATCAATAATTGTGACGGGATAAGATGAATATGTCTTGAGACAATTTTGCTTATATGTGGAGTACAGTCGAGGCAAGCCTATGTATCCAACTATAAATCGTCTACTACTTTCTATAATTAACTTGTGAATAACTATAAATCGATTTCGTATATGTTATCGAAAGATTTTCTCAAAAAAATTGGAAAAAAATATATCAGTAACTAGTACAATAATTAACTTAACATTTTACCCAAATTAAAAATACAACAAAAAAATTTTGTCGTTGAAAATACACAATTAATCATTTAGAAAAGAGAGAAAGGAAAGAATTATTTGGTTTAGCAATTTACTAGTTGACAAAAAAAAAAAACTAAATTAAAAACTTACTGTTGTCATTGCTGATTTGCATGTGAGAAAGAGAAAGAGAAAAGAAAGAGAAAGAGAGACAGAGCATTGGGCCAGACAGAAAATACAAGTCCCCCGAGAGATGCGCGCTACAAAAGGAGAGATGGGACATTTATAGAGGGACCCCATCTTTTGTCAGAACTCTATTCACATCATCATCATCAATCCATCATCATTTATTATTTTAAAAAAATTCAAAAACAATTACTATTTACAAAATATATTAAATCAACAACTGGGAATCCAAGACTTTTTTTGGTGGGTATTCTGTTTTGCACTATTTGAAGAAGCAGTGCCTTGAGCTAGTCAGCTAGACTTCGAGGGATGCTCATGCTCTTGTTTTGGTTACATATCGAGTTGACACTTTTGTGGTATTTATATATAATTTTTTTACGAGTCCAATACATTTTCTCTTTTTACTTCTGCATCCAGCCTTCTCTTTTTGTTTATACTACTTATTTTAAAATATCACTATACTAATATTCTCAACTTCAAAACTAGTTGCATATACGTAGTTTACAAAACCCATATTTAAGTACAGTAGATACGTAATACTCTACATTTTGAGAGGAAAGGTTTACCTGAAGATTTACCTGACATTGCCACAGCCTTTGCCATATGCTTTAGCTCCTTCACCACTTCCGATTGATTTAGGAGGAACAACTTCATCGTCATCGATCCGTCCGCTCCATAACCTTTGGGTTTTGTCGAACAATGGATCGAAAATCGTCTTTTGAGTTATGCTTTCCATGTTTTTAGCTTTTTTTGCCATGGATTTCATAAATTAGGCTTATAACTTGCTTGTAATCCTAAACAATTTTCATTTCTAATGAAACATTTACCTTTTAGCCAAAAAAATAATAATTATTGGTTAAATATTTGAAACTTTCTAGTTAATCAATGGCATGAACGGCGGAAAACAACACACCATAGATAAGATGTATAACAGTCAGTTTCCATGCACTAGGTCTCACATTTTTGGCCTACCATTCACATGCGTATTTGTTATTGCTCGTCGACCGATTCACTACTAGCAATACGCGTAATACGTATTAACTTGACCTTTAAATCTCCATTTGTTTTTTTTACCATATAGCCTTTTTCGTTAAACTTGTTTTTTAAACTTTTTGGTATTTTCTATAAAAGTCAAGAGTTAGCAATATATATATTCAATTCATTCTCTTTTTTTACTTTCTAAAACTTCTCTCCATTGTTAGAAAAGTATTACTGAACAATGTAAATTAAATGGAAAAAGATGAACTAGCGATGGATTGTTACTAGTGAACAGTGTTATACAATGAATAACAAGATGAATTAGCAATGGATTGTTACCACTTAGGACAAATCAAACGAAAGGAGACCATAATTTATAACGCAGAAAATATGGAGCAACTATAAACCGACATGAAGACAAAGCCATGATGCTGTATGTCTTGTGATGCAATATATGCATATAGAATCTCGTGGAAACATATCATTCACATATTTTAGTTTTATCTTTTCTTTATATTAGTCCATGATTTCGATCTATACAGCCCCTAGCTACGCATTTTAATTATTGATGTCAAGGAGAAGATAGCCATCCTTTTACTTTGCATTTACCTAAATGCAGCTACTCCAGCATTTTTAATGCCTGTGTACTAAACATATACATTGATTGAAAAAATTATCCGTTTAGGTCCGTTTTGATTTAGTATTTGCATTGACCCAGTTCGAATATTCGTATCACCGTAGTAATATAAACCAAGAAATAGTAATATACTCTACATAGGTTTATTTGTATATGCATAAAATGATATATAAATATATATATATATATGTATATATATAAAAGAAAACAAGGAAAAAGAAACTCTTGTTTGATTATTCTAAAAGTAGTAATCAAGACCAACGACACAACACAAGACATGGATGTAGATTATAGAATGGGTTAGATTTAAGGAGGCGAAAAATATGAAGGGTCAATTATTAAGTGACGACAGAGATACTTACAAACTGGGATCTGAAAGTTACCAGACGAAGGAAAAGAAAAGAGCTTTTAGGGACTGCCTCCTCTTCGCAGACCCCTCATCACTCCCACTTAGTCTAGTCCCAATGACTGTCCTTTACTGTTTCTCCTATATTCTTTTTAATTTATCAACTCGATGTTACATTTAACATACAGTAGAGACTCGAAATACATATATTTTAAATTTGCTAAGCATTTTAACATACAGCTGCTAAGCAGTTAACTAGAAGTTAATAAGATATTTTACATGTATATCTTATTTGAAATACATTACTGTTTCATGTGGATGTAAATTTAGCTATCTATTTTTACGTTTTTATTATTTTCTTAAAATAATTATATTTCTTACTATGGTTTTTAATCAGTAAATTCTATAACATGCAATTTTTTTTTTGATAGAAACCTTAACTTTCTATATTTTTAAGGACAAAAAGCTATTTCTAAATAAATAATAAAGTGAATTTTTTTTCCCATATACATACTTTCTTGGGGGATTTGGATAAGTACCCTAAATTTGTTTGAAAATTTGAAAATTATACCAAATTTGTTAACATTTGAAAACTACCCTATTTTTAGTTTGAAATGATATTTTTACCATTAGTTAATTATTAATCATTCTATTTTTTTGAAAACAAAATAATTTGATTTTTAAGTTTTAAATAAAAATTAATATAATTTTTTTTAGAAAAATATTTCATCACATATAAAAGTCAACGAACCATAATATAAATCGATAGTGAAGAATAAATCGATGAATACTGTTTAGAACTGCCATAGGTTGTTGGTTAGTTCTGGAATCATTGAGATGATTATTGGTGGATTTGGTTTTGGATGTTTTGGTTTAATGAAATTCTTTGTTTCGGTTTAGAAGTTTGAGTTGATTGTTTGTTATCCGCTGATTGTTATGTGTGGTTTGCTTGGTTGTTGAGGATAGCATTTATGGGATTGCTAATCCGAGAACAAGGTTTAAATGTTAAAAAAAAACCGGGTCGGGTTGTTTCAATTTGGTATCAGAGCCTTTACAGTTTTAGAACGAGTGAGAACTACTAGGATTGTAATTTGGTTAAATTGACAATTCTGTGAGTTTGGGGGTTCTAGATCATCTTCTTTCGAGCCTTCATTGAGATTCCACGGTAAGTGTTTGGTTGTTTGTGTTTCTAGTATTCTTTATTTTTACTTGTGATAAGTGTGAAATATGGTTAGAAGTACTAGAGGTTGGGGCCGTGGAGGTCAGGATGGTTGTCGGGGACGAGTGAGTGAGTCATCTGGGGATCCGTGTAACACCCGCATCTCAGAATATGAGTCGAGACTCAAGTGTTAGACAAAAATTAGTATCTTCATTACTATAAAATTTCTCAATACATTGTTCGGTAAAATTACAACGTATGGGTACTAGATTCACAACGCCTTGGGAAAGTCTTCCTCCATTGCCTGCTGCTCCATCCTGCCTTGCCGTACTGGTAAGGGGGTGAGTATTGAATACTCAGTAAGACGGTCTTCTCCGTCTCACCACCTAACACTACCTAGATATTCTAAACCCTTACAGCCCCACACAACACCCTTTTAACTACGTGTCAGGTACTATGTCTCACGGCCAACCATTTGGCGGTGATATAAACTCCTCAACTCTTGCCGGCACGCTGGCAACCCTTAACTCCACACCAGCAAGCTGGTAACTACAAACTCCGGACCAGTAAACTATAATGCCTGGCACGCTGGCAGCCACTCCTCTCGAGTCGGCCCATCGGCGGACTTTCATGTACTGGCACTCTGGCCCTTCTAGCGGACAACTGAACGCTAGGTCTTTGTGCCACTTTTTCAGGCCAATCGCAAACAACGGGTCATATGTATCTACATACGACTGATGCGGTATTTAAAACTACTGGCATTGTGAACCTACTATCCTATCCGGTTTAACATGCTCTAAACTACTAGACTCTCCTAAGGTTCACAATCAAGTTATCTACTCCGGTTAATCCTAGTCCTTTATACCTCTACGTTCTCAAGCAATAGCCGAAGCATTTCAATCAATACCTTTGCCCCGTATGGTCAGCCCCAAGTAAGCATGGCTATCCCAATACGTTACCCATGACACATCTATAGCCATACGGCGACCGTTCCTGCAGAAATACACACATAAAACTATCTGTTAATTGTAGAAGACTCACGATCCAGCCTTGACCATTACTGGTCTACGCGTTCACCTGGCCTTGCCTCTAAACCTGGAGTCGTATGCGGCCGTACGAGTTTACTAAGCCTCCTTAGCGTTTCTCTTGTTGGCATACACCGTCTAGACTCAATATCAGGTTGACTAAGGCGTGGCCGAACAACTATCGAGTTGCCCGATCACTACCTGTCTAGCCTATGACATTCTCTAGTAATCTGCCAAGTCCAACAAACAAGCGAACCATCGAGTATCATCATTGCCTTGCTGCGGTAACTCTACCATAGCTCTATTTTGTGGTTTAATGATTTGTTAGTATCAGATCTTTCAGTCTGCCAAGCTAATCCTCACATTTGGCCCACCAGCTCCCTTGGCAGGGTATAGCTGGCCGATGCATGACTCTATCGGATTCCTGAGAAAACTCAATCCTCTTGACTTCCTAAACTACATGCGGTGCGAGTCAGATCTAGGCATGCTCCTGCAATGGCTAGCCTCTAGTCCGCCAAACAACGACTCACTCTTGGGCCAGCTTATGCCGAGCCAAGTTTCCTCGAGATACAAGGCTGAGTCTCATGGCCGGGACTCCTTCGTACGTGCACCCTCACCAAGATCTATTGTGATAGCCGAGTTACTTAACAAGCTGTGTTAGCCTTGCCATGGTCCTCTACTGTCTCACATACGAGTCCATAGTCAGATCGCCATGATATGACCGGATGCTCTGCCACTGTCGATAGGCCAAGCATGCTTTTGCTTACCGGGCGTGATTCTAAACCGATGCCGTATCAATTTCTATCGAGGCCTTACCGGTCCGCGGTACAGTGGTTGGCACTGCCCGTCTAACTCTCTCTTCGATCATCGATGCCTTCACCGATGATTATCGGTTTGTTCATCGTGGGCGAACAAGGTATCGTACTGATACACCGAGGCCTGTACGAGGCTCACCGATGCCAGTCAGCGATCTTATTGCGGACTGCTCAATTATCCCCGATGGCCAGTGGTAGATCGATCGTAGGCCTTCCCGAAGGCCTATCGATGTGTCCCCATGGTCCGACCATAAATACTACCTGATAGCCACTCTTGGCATGGTCGGATCGTCGAGTGTCCATACCGATGATTGTCTCACCGATACGTCCATCAAGGAATGATCCGAGGCTCACTCGTCCTGATCATCGATCAGCCTTACTTCTCTCGGTGCCTTGTCGAGGCATCACCGGGCCCTGTTGAGGCGTCACCAATGCCTCGCATTGATGGCCTCTCGAGGCATCACTGATGCCCTCTCAAGGCATCCCTAAACTCCTCTAGGACACCCGATACCCAGTCGTGTTATCACCGGTATCTGACCGATGCCAACCCTTGGCACTACCGAGGGCTATCGTTGGTACTCTGTCGTACTGTCATCGAGGCATCCGAGACCATACCGATGCCATACCGAGACCATACCGAGACCATACCGATGCCATACCGAGACCATACCAATATCCACTTTCCTTATTCTTTTCCACCTCCTTACTACATGGGCCGAAAGCTCATTCTACTCCTCCTCTCCTCCACGTTTTCCCCTTTCGTTTTTCGCCCCTCCTTACTAACTTCTGAAACATGCGCCTTAGTTACCTATTCCTAAGTACCGTGTCCTCTCCTTTTTCCTTTAAGTTTCCCCCAAAAGCCTCCACACCGGTTTAGGGATGTTACAATGCGGCTCAGGGTTCCACGTTGAGACTGCCACAGATCCGTAGACGTATAAGGAGGGTCTGTGTACTAGTGTGAGTGCTAGTGGGAGTGTCCGTGTGAGAGCCAGTGTGAGGGCTGGTGGGGCCAGGGTTGGTACTCAAGCTGGTGCTGGATTGGCTCGTTGTTTGGGTGCGCCCGCAGGACGAGTCCAGGTGACGAGTTGATCGTATGATAGATCTGTTATAGTAATTGTTGTGGCAGGCACTAGTGAGTGAGTCTACCGGAAGTGCGGCTCAGAGTGTTTCGCATGGGACTAAGAGTGATCCGCAGACGCTTCAAGACGGCTTGAGCGCCATTGAGACTGGCAGCGTGCAGCCAAGTGTGAGCGCCAGTTTGAGGGCTGATGGGGATAGTATGATCCCACATTAGCTATCGGGGGCCGGTGTGGGTCCTCGTGAGGTTCGTAGTGTGGGTGCGCCCGCGGGTGGGGCTCAGGGTCGAGATGATCTTCTGGTGGATTGGCTTCAGCAGTTATGGGAGCGGTTACCGAGTGCGGTGCCAGTTAGGCTCCGGTGATGCCACAAGTGGCAGAGGTGAGCCTGAAGGCTGCGGTTGTTGGTAGGGTTCCGTCTTATCTGCGGATAAGGGAACATGTGCAAATGATTGGTTTAGGATTCTTTGCGAGTGGTGTGTTGCAGCTAGGAGGGTTCATGCATAGTTGGCCTGGGCGGACTTTAGGGCAGAGTTTAATGCCAAGTTATTTCCTTAGGAGGCTGCGGATCGTTTAGAGACGAGGTATTTGGAACAAGATCTGGGAGAGAGATCTGTTCGTGGGTATGATTTGGAGTTTAATCGACTCATGGTTATATGCTGCTTGATGTTGGTAGGAGCATGGAGGGCGAGGAGGCCCATGATAAGAGGTTCCTGAGAGGATTTCGACCAGGTTGGAGGACACGGTGCGGAGTGTCTAAGTATGCTACGAGAGCAGAGCTGGTTGAGAGTGCTGGATGCGCTGAGGAGGTCATGAGAGAGCAGGCTGTGGTGGTTAGCCCAACTGTTCAGTTTATGAGGCCTGACAGAGTTCATCTGGATTGTAACCGGGATCGAGTGGTGTTCGAGCGTGATGGTGGTAGGTTGGTTTATCAGGGAGTGAGACCGACTTCAGGTAGTCTCATGATCTCTCTCTGTGCTAGCTGAGGCTATGTCGAGAGGGGTTGAGAGGCTCACTTGGCGACTATGGGGATGCCGAAGTCTGTGGGTGAGGTTGCAGTGAGGGATATTCGGGTTGTCCAGGACTGTGAGGATGTCTTTCGGTCGTTGCAGGAATTGCCGTCGTCGCGATCGGATCCTTTCATGATTAAGTTAGAGCCTGGGACGACGCCGTTATCTGAGTCAGATTATGCAGAACCTTCTTGAATGTTTCTTGTGTCGAAGCTTAGGAAGTGTCTACATGAGTCTTGGGAGGTAGTGGTGAGGATACCTGCAGATCTTCAATTCCATGTGATGCAGGTAAAGGCAAATTGTGATCGTGGAATCATGGCAACGAAGAGGGAGATGATCTAGGGTCTCGTGTTGGGTGTTTTCTGTTGTTTCCATTTCTGTTTTAGAACCTTGTTAGGTTGTTGGAATTGATTGGTTTAGAGTTTATTGAAATTTCTTATTTTTGGTTATCCGCTGTTGTTTGATTGACTGTGTTACTTGGTTGTTGAGGATATCATTTATGGGAATGCTATTCCGAGACCAAGGGTTTAATTGTTTAAAAAAAAAAAAAAAACGGGTCGGACCAGTTGGATTGAGCCACCGGACCACCCACCTGACCTGGTTCAAAAAAAAAAAAATCTTTTCTTCTCTATTATTTATTCTTAGCTAGATTTTAATTTAATAACATGGCTAGTTTAATTTAATTTTGAAGAAAAATTACACATCTTAATAAATATTCTCTCATGGATTTCACTTAGGTTAGCAATCATTAGAATTTTGAATTCATTCTTGGATTTATTTTCTTGAATGCTATGTTTTTATTCCTTGGACTTAGAATTCAATACATGTATTGAGCACTAAGCTCCAAGATGATCTAACAAGTGATTTCAAGTGTTTTTGCAAGGATATTTGGCTCTTAATAGGAATTGTATCAAGACTATTTGTTGTGTGCGCACACTTCGAATAGTTTTACACATAATCCGAACACTTTTCAAAGAGATGTGGACCACAAGAGAAGAAGAAGGAAAGCAAACACCTTTGGTACTGGGATGAAAGGGATATAGCATGCTTATGATTGTAGAAATTTCAGATGGTTCACGACAATTTGAAGAATTTCCGATCTTAGCTCGCAAACGGAGCAAGGTGAGCACCTTAGACGGATCATGAGCCCAACAGTTCGATCATTGGGTTTGAAATTTCACCAGGAGCTTCGATCTTGCTTATAATCCAGCGATCTCGCAAATTGGTTAGAGAAAGTTCATTGAGTAAGAGTGATATACCATCACCATCATGGACCACTTCATCGATCCATGGAGAGTGAGTTGTTGGCAACTTGAGAAGTATTGTTCCTAATCATCTTAGGATACAATTGGGAGTTTCATTTTCACTTTGTTTCGAACTCATCATCACCGATCCACACGACCACACAATTTGGCATCTTCTACCGAATTTCAAGACTTTTTGTCTAATGCGGTAACATCGTTCTATTCTCTATCTTTTCCATTCTTCAATTCAATGTTATTTTTCAGCAATACTTGCTTAATTTTATTTTATTTACACCGGGGAAAGTATAAGTTAAGTCTGGGGGGATTGTTGTTTACTAACACGTTTGTTATGTGTTTGGTTTTTGGTTTTAAAAGAATTTTTCATAAACGTTTTATTGAGTCAAAATAAGTTGGGAATGATGACACTTTTCTAGGAACATGCATTTTAATTTGAAAGACCAAGTGACCATTGTTGCGAGGAGTGTTCAAGGACAATCGATTCAGACACCTCATGATGGACTACCCGCCTAGAAATTCTGCTTGCCAGGTTTTAATACATACAATTTTGACTCTATATTTGGATTACTAACATAGGTTTTTATTATCTCAAGTCAAGGATATTAGATCAAGGAAACGAATCACATTCATGACATCTTATCCCCTTTTTACCACCCTCTTGTTGTCATGAATGACCAGCTCAACTTTACTTGGTTCCCCACCTTATACCCTTTAACCTTCTTTCAGACCCCATGGCTTCTTTCCTTTCGTTTCATACTTGCAGATATGTGCAAAGACGTCGGAGAGAATAGGGTCGACGCAATTTTCCAATCACTAAGAGATGTGTCAATGTGTTAAAGAGAGGTGGAGTACAAAGAGCAGGATTCAAAGAGCTTGGTCGTTCCTTGGGCGTCTAAGCAAGGTATCAATTTCGTGTTTATGACTCATTGTTCCAAAAGAGAATCGTTTTCCCCCTTACAATAAAAAAATAAAAAAACGAAAAAATATAAGGGAAAGGAAAACGATTGCTCAATTGAGTCATGTGGCTAAAGAATATCCCAAGGAATGACGTGATCAACAAGAATAGGAGAGTAGAGAAGATTTTCAGAGATTCCCGGAGAAAAATCTAAGTCTGGGGGAAGAAGAGCAACAACAAAGTGATTGGGGAATTGCGAACATCAATAGGTCCATTCTCTCTTGCGATTTTGCATAATGTCTCGCACCCGGAGATTATGGTAATCCTAAACACTTTTAACCTCACCACTAAAATCAGCCTTCCCTTGTACACCTAGCCTGTATTCTTTGGATGATAACCTTGATGAGAGTTTTCGATAACCTTGATGATAACCTGGTAGAGTAGAAAGAGTCAATTGAGTAGAAGTTAAGATGCGTGCATGGAGGATATTTAGGAAGGGCCTGCGAAGTTATGATGGGATATGAGGAGAGCGTTTGCGAACTAATCTTATTTCACGTGGATTACAGGTTTAGATTTCGAGACAATGGATCCAAATGATATGTGAGTTCCCGTGTATTCAAACCTCTTTTCTAGTCTTCACCTTTTGTTTGCTTGAGGAACAGCAAAGGCTAAGTCTGGGGGAGTTGATAGACCTCATATTTTACCACTTTTACTATCTATTTTCATATACTTTCTAAGCATTTTAATAAGGTTTTATGCCTATAAAGGTAGTTTCTCGTATTTGTAGTTTTAGAGTATTTATTAGGGAAATCAATCAAAAAGGATCAAAAGGAGCAAAATGAAATATAACCCAAGCTACAGAAACTCGCGCGAGCCAAAGAACCCATTGGAGCCAAGGAATTCCCAAGTTTACACATTCTACCAAGTTGGACAGATTGCATACGTCAGACGTTTAGAAATAAAAGGAGTATCAAATGAAGTTGTAATTGAATGAAACTTGGCGTGAAGATAGCCCTTTGAGTCAGCTTTCCAATGGAGTTGGACTTGCATCATTTGGAATTGTGTAGAGAGAGTTATACCAAAAACATTGAGTATATGTCAAACTGCCCAGAAGATGAAGCTGCCCGATACCGACCCCCATACCGACCAGGTAACCCGATCGGTACCGGGACTCCCAAAAAACTCCAGCACGATCCAGGAAGAGCCCAGAAGATCCCCATACCTACCCAAGACCCATGATCGGCGCCAAGCCCAATATGGAGCAGTTTTGAGTGTTTTGACGTTTTTGTCCATATAACTTAATCGTATAAGACCTTAGACCTATATATACTTGATTTTAGCCTTTGTAAGTTGTAAGCCACGCCTAGGGCAACCTATTGCAGCCACATATCACTACCATAAGCAATAAACACCTTTTTACTTTGTTTCTTCATTTATTTGGATTCTAAGAGCTTCAAAGAGGAGATCTCCCTTGTTGTTCGACATTGAGAAGATTTATTACCCTTTACTCTTTCAATTCAACATGTTTCTAGCTTCTTACTCTTGCTGCGTTGTCCCCTCAACCATGTCTGAGTAATTTGCTTGTTAGGTTTTAGGCATTCAAGGATTTCATGTTAATGCATCAAAATTGTTAAAGTTTATCATATAGGTTCTTCATCTTTATTTGTGCACAAAGCCTTAACTGGAGTACTTAACCATGCTACTGATCTTAGGTAGGTGTATCCACGCGAGTGTTCTTAATACCTCCTGAACTAGTATTTGATGAGCTAGGCGTCTTAACAATCATACCAATTAGTTAAGGAGTTTAGTGAACAATTGAACCTTGATCTAGACTGCGTGTTTTAACCTTTTAATAACCATGCGACAGCTGAGTCTATTAGGGAATAAGACATAGGGAATCGGAGCCACGACAGTGGAAAGATTCTATAGCCGTGGTTTGAGTTCTAGAATCTAAAACCCTTTCGATAACTTGTATGTGTTCATGAGTTTCCGCGAATTGCCTAACGCCTAAATCTTTCCTCATATTGATTTCACATCCTAGTTTGCATTCCCATTCACTCATCACGTTTGCATTCACACAAAAACCCCACTTCATATTTTGTCTTAGCTTAATTTGCATCTCTAAATTTGTAGCGTATCATCTTTCTAGTCCCTGCGGATCGACTCCTAAGTATTACTGTGCTTGCCTGTGCACTTGCAGAAATCTTTGGGTTATAAATTTAAGACTTGATAATATAACCCCATCAGCCCGTGAACGAAAGTACGACCGAGAATTCAAGAGAATAAGAAGACTTAGATCATGGTGTGTGAAATGGGTTGGAAAATTTAACCGGAGGTTCAAGAAGATACAAGGAAATGACTATGTTTCCGATGAAAGCACGCCTACACCACCGGATGACGACTCAATGATGATTGAAATGGTTCGTCATAGCTTCTGCGAAGACACCCGTCATGATCGTGGCGGTGATGGCGGTGCTAGCTCAAGCACCGGACGTCGTACCATTTCGTTTTAAGCTTTATTTCCGTTTTCGTGTGTTTAGCTTTCTTTACTCGGTTTACTCGGTGTGATTCAAGTCCGGGGGAGAATAGCTAAAGTTGCTAATAAAATTTGTGTGTTGTTTTGTTTCTTTGCCTTTGCATTTAAGCATATTGCATTGCATAGCATTCTAGCCAAGAATGTTTTAGAATTTTTCTAAGGTTTTTGAAAATCTTATCAATCATTTAGTTGCATTCCATTGCATTGCATTTACTTGAGTAATCTTTGATTACTTATTTTAGTAATTTTGTTTTGCTTTAATCATCCTTTGAGTCTCATTGCATTGGTCATATAAGAAAACTTGAAAAACACCAAAAATTGTAAAATTTTCGAAAGTTTGCAAAGTTTTCTCCTTTTCATATAGTTTCAATTCATACATTTGTATAATCATTTAGGTTGCATTGAGCATGTTTTAAATTATTTTTGAGGTTTGTGACTTAGCATTCAATATGATCCTTAGGATAATGCTAGATATTTCTAAGTGAATTATAGAAATCTCTTCTTTGCATCTTTATCTCTTCGCTCGAAACTCGTGATTAGGTTGAAGCATATTAGACTTGAAACCGATTCTATCAATTTGAACCTAATATTGACTTTAATTTCTTGCTTAGAGACTTGATATGCTTGTTCAAAGTAACCATATACACATTTGGACTTTGTTTTTCCTTTTTACCACTCTTTGCTAGTCCAAATGGCCTTCCCGATTCAGGATATCTAATGTGAGTGAGGATAGTTTCCCTTACTTTGCATTACCTTAACCCTTCTTTGAAACCACCATTATTTCTTTGAGTGAGGCCTCTTCTTGAAAATGCTAACACAAGTAAAAGCTTGAAAGATGGGAACGACAAAGATGTGCTTTCATTTAGAGCTAGTCTCATTTTAAGACTAGTAATAGGTTATGATTTGTTGTTCTTATGGGTTGGGTTTGGTGAGTGTTTTGGTGAGCAAAATAAAGAGTGTTGAGTTGGAAATAAAAGAAGCCAAAGAAATAAAAGAAGTTGAGCTACTCTAGGAAAGGTTGTGATGTGTTAAAGTTTAAAGAAAGACTCTAGTGTTTGATTGTGAATAGAAATCCCCTCTATAAGCTAGAAACCAAAAGGGCTAGTAGAAAAGTATGAAAAGAAACCATAGAGGAAAGGATATGAGTAAAGAAAAGAGTCTAGCAAGTAAAGAACCCCCTAGAGTAAGTTAAAAAGTTTAAAGAAAGATTCAAAAAGGCTTAGATCACCAAAAGAAAGAAGAGTTTGCAAGCTCATGGGTAAAACTTAGGAGTTTGAAATCATTATGGGTTGGGTAGAATGGAAGCACTAATTTGTATGCATCAATTGTTCCACTTCTTCCTTGCTTTTACATGATGTTTTGCATTACTTTTTCTTGAGTTTTAGTCACCTAAAATTGTTTTATAACCGCCTTGTCTTTCGCATTTTAACCTTCTTTTACCTAGCCTTGAACATTGTTTGATAGTTGATAAGTAAGATCATGCATTAAATCCTTAATGAATGTTAAAGAATTGGTGGATAGAATGGTATGTGAATCTAGAGCCAAAATATTGGAGTAGCGAGAGATTGCGAGAAGGTTGATTGACCATTAAAGCGCTTACCAATAGCTTTGTATTATCTTAGGTGATGGTGTTGAATGATTTGTTTGAATGTATTGTTTTATTCCCTTGTTTTCAAACCTCTCCATCGGTTTACTCTATTTGTTTGCTTGAGGGCGAGCAAAAGGCAAGTCCCAGGGAGTTGATAAGTGCAGAAATTACCCTTCTTAGCATGCATTTTAGTAATATTTTGAGACATTTAGCTTAGGTTTTTACATGTTTTAATGCATATTTTGTTCCTTTTAGATTAAATTAAGTTTAGAGTCCAAGTTCGTGTTTTCTTGCATTTGCATGCATATTTTGTCTATTTTAGGTGCAAACGGAGCCTTGGAACAATCATGGGAAAAATGGAAAGAAGAATCAAGATGAAAAAGAGAAGAACAAGAAGTTGAAGACAGGAAGACCTGATGGATCGGCTAGCAAACCGATCGCCTAGCCGATCCATAGGGTGCCTAGAACTCGAAAAGTCACTACCTCAAATTTTCCATTTGGATCGGCTAGCTAGCCGATCCTCATACCGATCCATATGCCCTCTCCATTGTCAAATTCGCAGTTTGACCGGGTTTGACCCGGGTACACTCCCATTTTTCTATAAATACTTGTAATTGCATTAAAACCCTAAGCTCTTAGCCTCCTATGTTCTGAACTTATGTTTATGAGATTAATTCTTGATTTTTGAATGTTTTTGTTTGAGTTTTGAATCTTTTATGGATCATTAAAGTTTCCTTATCATTTCTTAATCTTTTGCTTAATCATGTTTATGTCTTTAGCTTTCATGTCGTTTTAATATGTGTGAGTAGCTATCATATGGATTATGTATTGAGTAGATTAGAGTGATTTAGATATTGGGTTGTGTTGCTTATGCTTAGATCTTGAAAGATCTTTCATTTGAATTGAAATTAATGCTAGGATTGACTTGATCACTCAATCTTTAGAATATGATCTTTTCACGCCCGGAAGGTGTTTGTGAAAATATCTAGAAAAAATCTAAATGAGCTTTTCTCATCTTAGCCAATGGAAGTTGATGTTTAAGGAGAATTGTGAGTATATGGACTTATAAGTATAGCTTTTAGATTCATTAATTGCAAAATGGAAGTTTGTGTAATTAAGGAATTTAGAAAGAGATTAGTACCATAGAAGTGGATTAGTCTTAAATTAGTGATCTTTGCTATAGGATTAATCTTGATTAGAGCTTAGCAATGCTTCCCAATAGCTAATGAACTTGAATCAATTGCTTAAACTCATGATCCATACCTTTTTATATCTTGATTTCGAAATTTGCTTAAGTTTAGTGTGGTCTTGCTTCTAGTTTGCTTATCTTGTTGCATTCACCTGGTCTGTTGTTTAAATTGCATCCCATCATTTCATCTTGTTATTTTACTTATGCACCTTTCATTATTGCATTTAGTTTCATAATTATCATTAGGAATCATTAGAAAACCCAAAAACATTGCTAGATTTAGCTTACTTAGTTCTTTGCATTCTCATTGCCTTTGTCATAATCCTTGTGGAAGAATGACCCTTGATTACACAATGACATATTGACATGGACTTATGGTTTAGTAATTAAGGAATTGAAACTCATAGCACTTTTGTGAGATTGCTTTAGTATTGATCATTTAGTGTGCATCAACTGGCAACATACTAAATCAGGAAAATACACGGTCAAGTCAGGATATCAAATTTAGAATAGCTATAACCTTGTTGAGTCTCAGTTCGGTCCAACCATAAGATCTTTGCAAGCACACACGTGGAAGGTCCATTGTCCGCCAAAATTAAGACATTTTATGTGGCAAGTTTTGTCGGGATGTCTCTTGGTAACTGCCAATTTGAATGGTAGGGGAATCAGATGTGTTACACAATGGTCCCGATGTGGAATGGAAGAAACGATAAACCATGCTCTGTTTGAATGCCCCCTCAGATGTCGATGATTCCTACCGCATCTGGTATTTTTCCGGTCTCCTCGGCTTTTACCAATATGGATTTCTTGTTCTAGCGTATACCACATGGATATCAAGACACCAGGTTTCCTTGGATTATGTGGTATATTTGGAAGGCTCGATATGATAAAAAATTTAGAGGCTTACATGTGGCCCCAAACTTAGTTATTAAGAATGCGGAAACGGAAGCTATGGCATGGGAGAAAGCAAAATCTGAGGAAAACCACCAAATAACAGATTTGGGTATCCTCAGCAGCGCTCCAACTTATCCAAGATTGAAATGTTACATAGATGAATCGTGGAAGGATACCGATCCTTTTTATGGGATCAGATGGTATGCATTTGAGACGGAAGATATGGCGGTCATGATGGATGCCTGCAATGCAAGATGGAGTATATCCCCATTACGCTCAGAGGTAGAAGTATTATTATGGGCTATGCAAGGCATGCTTCATATGCAGAAGAGGTCGCTTTCACTACAGACTGTTCTGATTTGTTAAAGATGGTGTCTACACCGATGGAGTGGCCGGCGTTTGGCGTACAACTCGAAGCCCTGACGAACCTAACAGATAAGTTTACTTATTTCTCGCCCTCGCTCATTCCGCGCATACAAAATTCCAGAGCGGACATGCTAGTGAAGAGTGCACGCATTTTTAATCATGCTATTTCATTTGTAAGCTCATCACCACCAGTTTGGATTTCCAATTGGTCGTAATTTAGTTTATAAAGTTGTTGCCAAAAAAAAATTTGGTTCAAATAATTACATAATTATGTATACTATATTACTTCTAAGATAAAATATATAGGGTATTGTTTTAAGAGAGAAATTAAAAAAGACAATTTTTTAATGTTTTAGTCACTTTCCAAGAAATGTCACTTTTAAGATGATACTTTTTAAAAAGTGACTTTTTCAAAATGTTTGCAAAAAATAATATTAAAATACCATTTATCTTTGGGTTAATTATATTATGTTAATGTTTAGTTGTATGGTTAGGGTTTGTTAAAACCATTTTTAAAGTTAACAATATAAAAAATTATTAATTTATGATTTTTTTTAGAAATGGACAACTCATTATGATATTTTTGAAAAAAAAGTAATTCAAAAATGACAATTATGAAATTTTTCCTTAAAACAATACCTTATATATTATCACAAAAGGCAAAGAGCAACAAGTTTGAAAGGAATTTGTGGTTCCCCTATTTAAGGTAGTGGTTAGAAGCTCATGAATTCATCACATAACTTCAAAAGTTGGGAATAGTTTTCTCTCTGTGTCTCCAAATCTCAAGAGAGTGGGTGGGTCTGTGTTTATTTCGGGTTCGGGGTTGATTTGGTAGTAAGTATAGTCCGGTTGTTAATGGAAATGGCTTAGTTACATGTTAAATCTGGGAAGGTGAATGTGGTTAGAACCGATGTGGTAAAGGGTGCATCTTTGGATGTAGAAAAGATAATCAAACAATTTGAGATGACGTTTATTGCACGAGTATGGAATCCATTATTCCAGAACATGGAGTCACTGATATATTATCTGCCTATGTTTTGGAGGCTTGAAAATAGGGTCATTGGTGCTGATTTAGGTGATGGTAAGTTCCATTTTAATTTTCAATCTGAGGAGGACATTTCGATGGTTCTAAGGAATGTTCATTATCACTATGATGCTTGGATGGTATCACTTGTGAGGTGGGAACCAGTGTGGCTCATGATTATCCATCGAATATCACATTTTTGGCTATAGTGAAGGGGCTACCATATCAGTATAGAGCGACTAAGTCGTTATGGACAGTTGGGAAATTGTTAGGAAATGTCGTTTAAGTGGATGGATTTAAGGTTCATCTGTGTTACTTTGAATGGTTTTAATCCATTGATTTCTTCCACTGTCATACCTTATGATAATGGAGATGAGGTAGAGGTGATGATTAAATATGATAAGCTTGCAAATCATTACAATCATTGCTAACATTGATTTTGTCTCTTTCACCTGGCAAGTGCTTGCCCAACATTGTATGTGCAAGTGGAGGTGGTTAGAGGAAAGGAAGAGAAGATGAAGCAGCTTAATCCTCCGGATTCAAGTATTTAACTAGGAGAGTGCTTTTGAGCTGCCGAGGAAGAAACCTGTCAAAATGATAGAGGATAACCGTTAGTTCACGATAATTCGATAGATACTAGAATTAATGTTCCTAAAACACAAACTTTGTACTCACCGGCAAAGAATCTACGATTTCAGAAGAGATTCTGAGCTTAGGTTGAGCTAGGGTAACGATGAAGACAAAGAGAAGAAGGGTTTTTCTGAACAATTCTTCGTTAATCCTCAAAAGTGAATGATAACTCCTTTAAATAGTTTTTTAAATAAAAACGTAATAAGTAAAAAAGCCCAAAATACTAATGTAATATTTCCTATATCAAATTGTAATATTTCCTATATCAAATCTCCCCCATTTGAAAAACCTTGACCTCAAGGTTCAAAAGATGGAAACTTCTTTTGCAGATCGTAAAGGAACTCCCACGTTGCTTCTTCGGCCGGTTGATTCGATCATTTGATGAGAACCATTGTAGCAGCTTGTCCTTGTCGTTGAACCATCTTTCTTTCCAAAATCTCCTCGGGTTCTTTCACCAGTACGTCTTGAACTATCGATGGTAGCTGAGTTGAAGTTTGAAAATTACCAACCTGAAGCTGCAGCTGCCAAACATGGAAGACTGGATTGATTTTAGAAGAAGGAGGAAGCTCCAGCTTATATGCCACCTCCCCATATTTTTCAATGACCTTATAAGGACCAAAATACTTAGGCGAAAGCTTTTGATTAGAGAGCTGAACCACCGATTGGTGCATGTAAGGTTGCAACTTGACATACACATAATCACCAATGTCAAAGCTTCGATCAGACCGATGTTGATATGCAAATTGTTGCATTCGATGTTGAGCCCGTAAGAGGTGAAATTTCAAGAGCAAAATCATGTTTTCCCTATCATGCAAACAAGTAGCTACGACTGCCACCTTGGATTCCCCAGGAAGATAAGGTAAATGTTGTGGAGGTGATTGCCCATATACAGTTTCATATGGTATCATTTGAATGGATGTATGAATGTTGGTGTTGTACCAAAACTCAGCTAACGGAAGCCACTTACTACATAGATGTGGCCGGTCACTACACATACATCTTAAGTAAGTTTCAAGGCAACGATTCACCACCTCAGTCTGACCATCACTCTGTGGATGATAGGAACTAGAGTGGTTCAAAGCAACACCCTGCAAGCTGAAAAATTCCGTCCAAAATTCACTAAGAAACAGAGTGTCTCTATCACTTACAATAGATTGAGGAAACCCATGAAGCTTAAATACATTGTCAAAAAATGCCTAAGCTACCGTTACCGCTGTCTAAGGATGAGAAAGAGCCATGAAATGAGCTGCTTTACTCAATCTATCCACCACCACAAAAATCACCGAGTAACCAAATGATGGAGGTAAACCCTCTAGAAATCCATGGAAATATCAGTCCAAATGGTATCCGGAATCAGCAGAGGTTGAATATCATACTTACATTGCTGACACACGTTACAACTCCTAATGTAACTTTGGATATCTTTAGACATACCCTTCCAATAGAACAATCCTTTAACTCTCTGATGAGTGACGTCACGTCCAGAATGACCTCCACCACTAGAACAATACAACCACTCCAAGATTGTGTTTCGAAGTGAGACATCCAAAGGAACCACAATCTTGCTCTTTCTACGAAGGATATTTTGCGTCCATGAATAATGCTTCTTAGAATTTTGTTTCTGCTTCAGCTCAGTGATAATCTCCTTTACTCGTATGTCATTGTCATAAGAAGCTTGAATTCGTTTCAACAAATCACATTCAAGTACAGACATAGCCATATGTAGAACTTCAGCTCCTTCCATTCGAGACAAAGCATCCGCATCCAAGTTTTCCTTTCTTTGCGTATACTGAATCTCATAATCAAATTCCAGCAATTTAGGAAGTCATTGTTGTTGAATTGGAGTGTTTAATCTCTGCTCCAGAAGATATTTCAGACTGCGTTGATCCGTTTTGATCACAAAGTGTCCCGTGAGTAAGTAATGACGCCACTTCTGCACAGCAAATACTACAGCCAATAGTTCTTTTTCGTATATTGAAAGGTGGAGTTGTTTACCTTTCAAATGACGACTAATATAGGCTAACGGGTGTCTGTCTTGCATCAACACCGCGCCAATACCATGACCACATGCATCGGTTTCTACTATAAAAGGCTTATCAAACCGAGGAAGAGCTAATACAGGCGCCGCACACAAAGCTTGTTTCAGATTCTGAAATGCTACAGTGGCTTCATTAGACCATTCAAAAGAGACTTTCTTTGTTAGAGCCGTCAATGGTCGTGCGATTGTGCCAAAATTAAGAACAAATCGCCTATAATAGCCTGCCAATCCTAAAAACCCACGAAGTTGCTTTAGATTCAAAGGCATAGGCCAATCTGCTACAACTCGAACTTTGTTAGGATCCGTAGAAATCCCCGTAGCTTCAATATAATGTCCCAAATACTCCACTTTCTCTGTAGCAAAAATACATTTACTCTTCTTCGCAAACAACCTGTGTTGTCTCATTAGCATAAAGACCCGTCGGAGATGTTCCACATGATGGTCAATAGAGGCGCTATAGATCAAAATATCATCGAAAAAATTAAGAACAAACTTCTGTAGTAAAGTCTGGAAAACAGAGTTCATGAGTCCTTGAAATGTAGCAGGTGCGTTAGTAAGATCAAAGTGTATTACTAGATATTCATAATGTCCACTGTGAGTTTTGAAAGCGGTTTTATGAATATCCGGAGTATCCATTCTCACTTGATGATAGCCAGCCCTCAAATTTATCTTAGAATAATCCAAGTTCATCCATCAAGTCTTCAATAAGAGGAATTGGGAATCGATCTTTCACAGTTATATTATTCAAACCCTATAATCCACGCAGAGCCTGCAAGTACCATCTTTCTTCTTAACCAAAACCACTGGTGACGCATAAGGACTGGAGCTTGTTTGAATTGTACCAGCCTATAGCAGTTCCTGTACCAGTTTATCAACTTCATTTTTCTGATACAGAGCATAACGATAAGGACGTTATTTGATGGGATTTGACCCTTCCATTAATGGAATTTTGTGATCATGATGTTCCCTAAAAGGAGGAAGGGAGGTTGGTTCTGCAAAGATATCGGCAAACTCATCAAGCAAATTATCTATAGCAGACACAACTTGTTGTGCATGACAATCTGCTTCAATAGAACACAACGTAATTGGATTTGCTTCAACAACGTCCTGAGCAAAAATCATAGATAACTGAACTTCATCCTCTTTTAATTTACTGAGTTTTGCTGCTTTCACCGCACGTACCGACCCTTGTTTAATACCATGAAGAACAACTCTATTGTGGTTCCATTTAAACTGCATCTCAAGCTTCTTGAAATCCCAAGTGATAGGACCTAATGTTTCCAACCATTGAATACCTAGCACCATATCACATCCACCGAGTGGAATCACCATGAAATCTACTTGAAATGAAGTACTCTGAAACTGCCATTGAAACTGATCAATCTTAGCACTAACGGCAATTTTGCTTCCATCAGCAACTAAAACCCTTGAAGTACCTGCACTTTTGATTGTACAACCCAATTTCTCAGCCACGTTTTTGTTCATGAAGTTATGAGTTGAACCTGAATCGATCAAAATGAACAACACACTCTTCCCATGATTCCCACGAACTCGCATTGTTCTGTAATCGGAGATCCGCGCAACAGCATTAACTGAAATCTGAGCAATGTCTCCTGGTATCTCTTCCTCTTGTTGCTCGCCACAACACTCATCTTCACACTCTTCCTCTGTTTCAATCAAAAACAATTGCTTCTTATGTGTGAGAAAGTGACCTGGTGTGTACTTCTCATCACAATAATAACATAGACCCTCAACCCTTCTTTTAGCCATCTATGCATTTGTAAGAAACCGTTGAGGTGCGACCTGTAGTTCTTTAGGTTTTTCAGCTGCTACATGTAAGCCCTTTTTGACTTCCACGTCCTTTTTTAATGGTAGCAAGCCTTTAGAACCAAAGTTTTGACGAGAATTCAACCAATCTGTGTTGAAAGAATTTCTCGGATGAGCCTTCTCGTACAACTTCCATAAAAGCAAACAATCTCTTGTAGTTTGAGGTCGAAACATGCGAATGTGCATTTGTGTATCCATTCTTAACCCTTCTAAGTAAGCTTGGACAAGTTACTCTTCACATAATTGAACTCGTGTTCTAATAAGCTCAAATTTCGCATGATATTCCATAATACCATCAGTTTCTTGTAACCGCTTCAACTACATGACCAGCTTTCCCTTTTCCTAGGTCAGACTTACTTGTCGAAGTCGACGAAATTGTTGGAGAAGCGCGTATTGATGCATCAACGCTCTTGGGAGAGAGTAATTTAATCGCAGCGCACATCTCAGCTATGTTCTTGTCGATTTTCTCGTTTTGCCTTGAGACAGTTTCTTCTAAAGCCTCAGTTCTTTGAAGCATCGAGTCAATTCGTGCTCCCAAAGGGTCTGCAACTTCTTTAACTGCGTCTTTAGCTGCCATAGATTTTGTTTCCACCATTGATTCCGGAGAATCGGACAGGATATTGATACATTTGATAGAGAATAACCGTTAGTTCACGATAATTCGATAGATACTAGAATTAATGTTCCTAAAACACAAATTCTGTACTCACCGACAAAGAATCTACGATTGCAGAAGAGATTATGAGCTTAGGTTGAGCTTAGGTAAAGAGAAGAAGGATTTTTCTGAATAATTCTTCGTTAATCCTCAAAAGTGAATTACAGCTCCTTTAAATAGTTTTTAAAGTAAAAACGTAATAAGTAAAAACCCAAAATACTAATCTCCTTTATATAAAAAGGGAAGATTTCTAGGCCTCTAAGGCATGCCACATGGGGAAAACAATTCTGAATTTCCTTACCCAATCAAAGTGCCACGTCACTATTATTTCAATTGGTCTCCCGAATTATTCAGCTTAGAAAACGAAAGCAAATAATTTCATTGGGCCTACCTAATATTAACAAATCCAATAAAGCCCAATAAGAAACATCATCGTCTTCCTCACCTTAAGGGTTAGAACAATTCCCCTTTCCAAGCCTACCAAAACCAAGTACTGTTATTAAAACAACGTTTATGATTTGATGCGTTATCGTCTCTTCCGAAGGCCAGAAACCTCTCTATATTCTTGAATTCTTCAACTGTTATATTGAATTCCTCCTATTTATGCGTATGATCAATTCTTATTCTAAACGTAACGTAACTTTCGATCCACTCCCCCTTTCTCCCCAGACTAAACCCTATATATGTCGCTAAAAAGCGAGCCTCACATCGCCTACCATCAAGCTCGGTCTCTCAACTCATGTACGTAATATGAGTTCCTCCAAACTCTTCACTTCAATTTACTTCGTTTTGATGATGGATCCGTTGTTAACATGTCTTTACATATCGTTCTCGCAATCGATGATGAACAATAAGCCCTAATCGGTGAATCGAAACGTCTCGCTCTTATTGATTATGATGATAACCCCATCGCTATTGTTATTATTCTTAGATCTCATTAGATAAAGTTGCTTAGGATTTAGAAAATCAAGCTTAGATTTTGTTAGTTTCGTTGATGGTTGATACATTTTGGGAATCAAATTTGCATAGTATAGAAATGTTGAGTCTTGAAAATGATGTGCTATGTTTCTGTTTTCTCAGTTTTGCGATTTGTAAACATCTAAAAGAGGAATGGATAGCTCGAACTTGGGGGGACGACTGCAGGCGATAACCAATGTTGGAAACTAGCTTATTGGTGGTGATCTTGAGGTTCTTGAGCATGTTAAGTACAATGACGGGCTTGATCGGTTCAGGCTCTCGCCTGGAGGGTTCACAAAGGTGGATGATGTTCCTTTAAGTTGGCGAATGAAACAGCATGAAAAGGTAAATGCAAGCAAGTCTCTTTTTTCTGTGTGTGGTGTTCTAATTTCTTACAAATATGATCTATGAAAATTCTAATTTCTGAATATTGTGTTTACCAGTTTTTCTCCTATGTCATGAGTTCTCTCATTTACTATAACCTCATTTCATGAGATATAACACAACTTTATCTGTTACTACGGAAATATGACCATAAAATTTAAAAAATAAACAGATGCACAACTGAAAAACATAGGAAGTTTACACTATATCCCCACTCTACAGATTCTACCAAAGTGATGATGAATGTTGGAGCCATGTTGGAGTTAAATAACGAGGTCATTCTTTATGTTTTCTATTACAAAGTTTGTGGTACAAGCGTGTGCATGATTAACCAACATTTTTCATCAATTGTTATTTTCAGGATCTTAAAAGTGAAAAGAGTACCTACTCAAAGTGAGTAGAATGCATGCACAATGAATTCAAAAGAGTTCATATGAGATGAGAGCTGGATTTCTCCCAACTCTCAAGGTAAATAAAGTCTCGCATGATTGATCTCTTTGAAGGTTTTGCCATTTGATTTTTCTTTTAGATCCTTTCAGTTAACTTCAAGGTTGTATTGTTATGCATTGGAATTATTTTATATAGGGGGGATCAATCATTCAATATATGACGAGTAGTTTCTGTAGATAGAACATTGTGCAAATTCATTTTACAATTTACCTTTTAGTGGCCATGTTTTAGAGAGGGAGGATGGATCATAATCGTGTTCTTGAAGAGAATAATTCGACCGGCACAGTTTGATGACATCTATTTCTCGGTATAGTTATTTGACTATTTTCTAATCATTTATATAGACTAAGATTTGGGTAGAATCAACTTCAATTCCCGAAGATGATGACGAAGAAGAAGTTGACCTTATACTCATCCTCAAAATATATTTCTTTTTTCTATCGTTGGACATCAATTTGTCTGTTTCCACACCTTAACGGTTGTAAACATTATTATTCTTTCGAATGCAAGAAGATGGTTTGCTTCATGCAGCTTGTGGAACGCCAAACTACGTTGCTCCTGAGGTATATATACTAACTTCCAGCACTAAAAAAGCAAAGCATATGAAGTGTTTCATGGACTTCTAATTCGTTTTTTTTAATGAAGAAAATGGAGCAAGTGAATACATGTATAGAAGCCTTACTATCAGATACACAATCTAATTTCAACTGCATTTTATTGGATTTGCGGGCAGGTTTTATCGGACAAAGGCTATGATGGTGCAGCAGCAGATGTTTGGTCCTGTGGTGTTATTCTTTTTGTGCTTATGGCTGGTTACTTGCCTTTTGATGAGCCAAATCTCATGACATTGTACAAACGTGTACATGTACTCGTCCTCTACTTCTTACCTATTAATCGTAAGTCTCAAACGATTGTTCTGTTTCCTTTAGTTGCTTGATGGTTGAGAAATGTAAAACGTTTGTTTACCGTTATGAATTTGTCTATAGAATTTGCTGATTTGACATGGGAAGAGTTTCAAAGACATAAGTCGTCCTGCTGCTCAAAATTGCTCTGTTACTTTGAAAGGAGAAAACTGAGACATGACTTTTTGAGTTTTGAGTTTGAGCTCAGTCTATATGTATATGTTGGCATGAACAAGAACAAACATACATGTATATAACTTAATCTCTGTTTTGTTTTCCATTTTGATATTCTTAAACCAATTGAAGAAACTTATGTCTTACATGATTGTGATTGTTTGCAAAATAATGTTGGGAAGTGACTATGTTGCTTGAGGGACAAGGAACAACAACAAGGTCTAGACAAAGAAGAGTATTATATTAACCAAATTCACCCACCATGTGTAATCTCACTAGGTTCTTATGAATTCTTTCTTGATCAGAATCTCGATGCTTTCTTTGTCATTTACCGGACATGGTTTATAGTCACCATTGATCGATCCATTTGCTTTGGTATATGTTGTTTACATTGCTGAATTAGGAGTGATCACTAGCTTCTTTGATAAAAATCTGTTTTCAATGGTTTCCAGTAACTAGGACATGAATTTTTTTTGTGATCTCCCTCTATTTTGAATGGAAGAGATATATGCGAACTTTTTTTGGTTCCTTCAAAGTTAAAACTGTAGTTTTTGAAAATGATATTTAGTTGAATTATGTACATTATAAATGCTATCAAACAGTAGATCAATATGGAGGTTGCATGTGGATTTAGTTGAAAGATTTGAAACTCAAATAAAAAGTGAAATGTTTTCTATCTAAATACTATGGTAACTTGGGACAACACTTGCCTAAATATTTAATACATGGGCTCTCTAAAGATCATTCACTTTTGAGTTCGTAAACTAGATGATTCTTTTATGTAATTGTTGTTCTTATTATCACTATGGTCAAAATAATTCGTTTTAGGTTCCAACCGCAGTACTTGACAATTACTAAATCTAACAAAAATACAAAACCTCCAAAATAAACAACACAGCCAAAACAAGTGTGTAACATTCATCACAAAATCCGGACGTAACCCGGATAAACCCCTAGTGTAATAAGTAAAAAAGCCCAAAATACTAATGTAATATTTCCTATATCAAATTGTAATATTTTCTATATCACAAAAGGGCTCTACATCTGACGGATTCTGTTCTAAAAGATTCCTTATGTAAGTTGAGAGTTGATGGGCGTGTAGGTGAGGCTTCTAGCTATGGATAGAGGAGTTTTAAGGGCTCAAATAGAGAAGAGAAGAGTAACCGTAGAGAAGGAAACGAAAATTGAAATGGGTACAGAGCCAGAGGGGAAAGTCGATACATATGGGAGAGGTAGGTCTATAGGAGGCCATCACCATTATATCAGGTTCAGATGGGTCATAAAGGGCAATCCACAAGGCCAAGTGAGGCTATCTCCAAGCAGGGAATTGGAAGGTTTGATGTTTTGGACAAGGGGACGGAAAAGAGGTCCCAAATTATGATATTGGCAAAGAGGAAGGAACTGCGTTCGATGAAGATTTGGAGATAGCAGAGGAAGATTTGTTGGTAGAAAAGGGAGAAATGGGGATCGAGCACTATGAGTTGGAAGATCAAAATGGTCTCAGCTCTGGTTTGAAAGACCATTGGGACATTCAGACTTCTTCCACAAAAGGTATTAATGATTTATTTATTGTTAAAGAGAATGGTATTGAGAAAATAAGGCTAACACTTATGACTTAATCTCTGGAAAATCCTAAGGTTCAAAACACAGGGAATTAGAGTCCTCTGGTTTGTAAAGGGGGAAATAGTAGGAAGACGAACTTACTGCTACTTGTTTCCCCGAGGAAGGCTAATGGAAGTAAATTGATTATATCTAAATATAGTGTTTCGGTGACGCAACGGATATAAGGGAATTTAGTGGACATAAAGAGGAAGGTGGGCGTACCGTGACAACGGAGGCCCATCAACAAGAAAGGGACGGTGGCTCTCTCGAAGCTTTCGGCTAATATGTGTGAATATTGAGTTGGAACTGTCAAGGACTTGGTAACGGTATGATAGTTGATACGTTGAGAGATTTATGGAAGAAGATTAAGCTGGAAATTACTTTTTTTATCATAACTAAAACATTTTTTTATTATATGCAGCAATTTATATTTCAGGTTTAAAATAAATTGTTTACGGTTGAACCACGATATGCTAGTGGTGGTTTGGCCTTGCTTTACAATGATAAAATAAAACATAATTTTATTTATTCGGATAATCGGATTCTAGAAATGAATGCTACTTTTGAAAATCAAAATGTATATTTGCCCAAAAAGAAAAGAAGATCAAAATGTCTTTCTTTCATTTATATACGGAGATCCGGTCGTGAATCGAAATGTGGTTTGGGAGAGGTTAAATCATAATGGTATTAATAGGTTTGAGCCATGGTTAATGATATGAGAATTTAATGAACTAATTGGTAATCTTGAGAAACAATGAGGACGATTGAGATCTGCATGATCTTTCTTAAATTTTAATAATATGATTAGTCTGTGTGGAATGTTGGAATTTTTGTGTATGAGAAAACAATTATCGTGGAAAGGGGCTAGAGGTAATAAAAAATACGATGTAAATTAGATCGGGCTCTTAGTAATGAAGAATGACATTCTATTTACGTAAATTATAATGTTAAGTACTTAAAATTGATAGGCTCTGATCACAAGCCAATATCCGGTGATTTTAGTACACAACATGCGGCTTTTAAACGATCGTTTTGTTTTCATAAGAGAAGGATTGGCAAGGGGAGGGTTACCGGAGACCTAAGGCAAGGTGGAATAGACCACGGAATTTCCGGTCATTAGTATAGGTGGATAGAAGTGCAAACTACTGGAACTCAATTTCATGGTAGAGGAAAAATAATTTTTACTGAGCCAAGTAAACATTGCATCGCTAAAAGTGGCATTGGAAGACGCAGATAATGATGATACGAGGTCCCAAGAGGAGATTAGCGGTATATGTAGGAAACTACATGAGACATATAGGGAGGAAGAGGAATATTGAAGGAAACAAGATGGAAACTTTGGCGTAGATGTGGAGATCAAAATACAAAATATTTTCATCTTCCTACAAAGCAAAGAAGGGCGATGAACCGAATTACTAGGATTTTTAATGAGGAGGGTACTTGGGTTGAAACGGCTCAAGGTATGGAACAAACAGCTTCTCAGCCGAATGAGTTTACCGAGGTTATTCAAGAGGTACAACCAATGATTACAGGGGCGATGCATGATCGATTAACCATAGAGGTTACAGAGGAGGATGATAGTATCCTCCTAAAATCGGCATTCAAAAGTGAGTATGAGAGATTGATCTGGCTGCAACAAGTGATAAAACTCACTGCCCAGAATTGTGGATCGAAAGGTCACACGAAGGATGCGGAAAGCCTTCGATATTCCTCCTGTTTCGTCGGATATTACACACCTAAGTGAACAGGGATTTCTCGTGGATATTAAACACCAAGAGAGAGATCTAACTTGAAAGAGTTTTTGATTGAAAAGATAGATAGTGTTTTAACAAAGCAAAGACGAAATTATAAAGGCAACAACAAAGGAAATTGTGTTTTGGCTAATAAATGAGAGTCTTCAAGCCCTAGGTGACTCTTGAGATGTCTCTGCCTTTGGGCTTGTTTATGGATCAATTAGAAGTGATTTGATAGCAATGTGAGGCCTCGTTAAAAACCTATCTTTGGAAAACCCATTGGGATAAAACCAATGATAGGTAAAAAGAGCACACTCACATCACTAGCTTCTAATTGATCGTAGCTTGAAGTGTGATCAGTGTATTTCGAATCACAACTTCTCCATTTCGGCTGCAAGTAGCTTCTTGATTCCAAGCTTATCTAAGCACTCCTTCGATGGCTTCTTGGAACTTATTGGCCTTAGAACGGGTCATGGGACCTTCTGGAATAGATAGAGCACCTTCTTTCTCAGCTACAAGTCCTTCCTCAGCAACAAACTCGTCTCCATGCTCCTTCACATGCTCCAACTCCTTTGTGGTATCTAGGATCATATCATCCCCTCCCTCCTGAAAAAGATTTGTCCTCAAATCCGCTTCATCTACAACAAAAGGAACTAGATCTGAAACATTGAAGCTTGAACTTACATTGTACTTACCTTGCAAGTCGAGTTGGTAGGCGTTGTTGTTGATGCGTTTTGTAATTTTGAATGGACCATCAATTCTGAAAATAAACTTTGACTTTCTTTCATTTGGAAACCTCTCCTTTCGCAAGTGAACCCAAACTTGATCTCCTTCATTGAAAATCACTTCACGCCCCCCTTTGTTAGCTTGCTTAGCATAAAGTTTAGTTTTCTCCTTTATATTCTTTCTAGCACCCTCATGGATATGTTGCACCAACTCAGCCTTCTTTTTCCCATCAAGACTAACTCTTTCACTCAAAGGTAAAGGCATTAGATCCAAAGGTGAGATGGGATTAAACCCATAAACAATTTGAAACGGTGAATACTTAAAAGCATAATGCAAGGCATGATTATATGCAAACTCAATGTGTGGCAAGCATTCCTCCCAAGTTCTAATGTTCTTTTTGATCAATGCACGCAAAAGTGTTCCTAAAGTTCTATTAACAACTTCAGTTTGTCCATCAGATTGTGGATGACATGTAGTAGAGAATAAGAGTTTAGATCCTAGTTTAGACCAAAGAGTTTTCCAAAAGAAACTAAGGAACTTAGTATCTCTATCAGAAACTATTGTTCTAGGCATTCCATGAAAACAAACTATTTCTTTAAAGAACATATTAGCTACATGCAATGCATCATCAGTTTTATGACATGCTATGAAATGCGCCATTTTAGAAAATCTATCTACAACAACAAAGATAGAATCATGTCCCATTTTAGTCGTAGGCAAGCCCACTACAAAGTCCATAGATATGTCATTCCATGGATAAGTAGGAATAAGTAAAGGAGTATACAAACCGTGAGGTTGAACCTTAGACTTAGCTTGCTTGCAAGTGGCACAACTTCCACAGATTCTCTCAACGTCTCTATTCATGTGTGGCCAAAAGAAATGATCCTGCATTACTTCAAGAGTCTTGGCAATTCCAAGATGCCCCATTAATCCACCATCATGTGCTTCTCGAACAAACAAATCTCTAGCAGAGCAATTAGGCACACACAAACGGTTATCATAGAAAAGAAAACCATCTTGCCTAAAATAATGACCAGCAGCAAATTTCTCACAGGCTTTGTAAACTTCTTGGAAATCAGAATCAGTTTCATATAGTTCTTTAAGTTGTTCAAAGCCTAATAACGTAGCATCAAGAGTAGAGAGTAAGTGTACCTTCGGGATAATGCATCAGCAACTACATTATATTTACCTTGTTTGTTTTTGATGACGTAAGGGAATGTCTCAATGAATTCAACCCACCTGACGTGTCTCTTGTTGAGCTTTTGTTGACCCTTCAAGTGCTTGAGAGATTCGTTGTCAGTGTGTATAACAAAATCCTTAGGCCATAACTAGTGTTGCCATGTTTGCAAAGCTCGAACTAAAGCATACAGTTCTTTATCGTAAGTTGGATGGTTCAAGGTAGCTCCTCCAAGCTTCTCACTGAAATAAGCAATAGGCTTCATTTTCTGCATCAACACAGCACCAATACCTATACCAGATGCATCACATTCGATTTCAAAAGTTTTAAGGAAATATGGTAAGATTAAAAGAGGTGCATGAGTAAGCTTCTCTTTAAGGATTTGAAATGCTTTTTCATGTGCTTCTCCCCATTTAAAACCAACATCTTTTTTGATAACTTCAGTGAGTGGAGCTGCTAGGGTGCTAAAATCTTTCACAAAACTCCTATAGAACCCAGCAAGTCCATGAAAGGTTCTTACTTCACCTACTGTTTTTGGAACAGGCCATTCTTTTATAGCTTTCACTTTCTCCTCATCTACTTTAACTCCATCTGCACTGACAACAAAGCCTAAAAGCATGAGGTTATTTGTACAAAAAGTACATTTCTTAAGATTAGCATAGAGTTTTTCCTTTCTAAGCACACCTAAAACAGATTCTAGGTGATTAACATGCTCTTTTAAGCTTTTGCTGTAAATTAAGATATCATCAAAGTAGACAACAATAAAAACTCCAATGAATGCTCTAAGGACCTGATTCATTAGCCTCATGAAAGTACTAGGTGCGTTTGTGAATCCAAATGGCATAACTAGCCATTCATATAAGCCATGCTTATTTTTAAATGCAGTTTTCCATTCATCACCCTCTTTCATTCTAATTTGGTGATAGCCACTCTTAAGATCAAATTTAGAAAAGATGCTTGAACCATGCAACTCATCAAGCATATAATCTAATCTAGGAATAGGGTGGCGATACTTCATTGTAATGTTGTTGACTGCTCTACAATCGACACACATGCGCCAACTGCCATCTTTCTTTGGCACAAGCAACACTGGCACAACACATGGGCTCATACTCTCTCTGATATGCCCTTGTTCCATCAGTTCCTTCACTTGTTTCTGCAACTCCTTTATCTCCATTGGATTAGTTCGATAGGCTGGTCGATTTGGAAGTGAAGCTCCAGGAACAAAATCAATCTGCTGTTCAATGCCACACACATGAGGCAAACCTTTAGGATTGTCTTCAGGGAAAACATCCTCAAATTCCTGCAAAAGAGAGTTCATTTCACTCGGTAGCACCGGTGCAAGGTTAGTTAAGCTTGTGAGAGCTTCCTTAAACACAAACAATAACACAGGCTGTTTAGAGAAACAAGATTTCTTAACATCACCAGATTTTGCAAAGAAGTTAGATTGCTTGGTTTTGCTGTCTTCTTTCTGTTTGAGTTTAATCTGATCTTGATAGACCTCATTCGGTGTCAAAGGCACCAGAACTGTTTTCTTGCCATTAAACTCAAAAGAATACTTGTTAGTGAAACCATCATGAATTACCTTTCGGTCTGATTGCCATGGTCTCCCAAGAAGAATGGGTCTAGCCTCCATTGGTAAAACATCACACATAATTTCATCTTCATACTTCCCAATGACTATAGGAACCATTACTTGACTATTCACTTTCATTTTGCCAATCTCACTGAGCCACTGTAGTTTGTAAGGCCTAGGATGCTTCATAGTCTTCAATCCAAGCTTTCTCACCATAGTGTCACTTGCTACATTAGTGCAGCTTCCTCCATCTACGATGAGGCTACAAACTTTCCGAAGGACAAGACAGCGTGTATGAAATAAGGTCTCTCTTTGCTCTTGTTCTTCTGTTTTAGATTGCAAGTTCAAGGATCTCCTAGTAACCAGTAAGAAGTCTCCTTAACAAGTTGTTCTTCATACTCTTCATGTGATTCAATTTCTTCCTCCTCGGACTCAATTTCTCTATTTTCAAGCAGAATAAACCTTTTCTTGTTAGTACACTCATTAGCATATTGTCGTCTTCTCTGACACTTGAAACACCTCACATCACGAGTCCTAGATGTACTTGTCTCTGCCTTTTCTTTGCCTTTATCAAATGCTGTAAGTGGTTTAACTTTTCTTTTGGAGTAATAAACTGTTTATTATCCCTTTGAAAGCCTATTTTCTCTTCTCTATGGTAGCTTGTTCTTCATGATCCATAACTTGATTTAAAGCTACTCTTCCTTTTTAGTTATTGTTCCACCAAAACAGCCTTATGTAACATCTCTTCTAGATCAATGTAGTGTTGCATCTCTAAACTGTCTTGGATGTCTTTGTTAAGCCCTCCCAAAAATGTAGACATCGTTGCTTCTTTGTCCTCTACAACATCAGCCCTTATCATGACGGTCTCTCGCTCCTGATAGTAGTCATCCACTGACCTGTTTCCTTGAGTGAGTCTCCTTAGTTTCTGATGAACCTCTCGAAGGTAATGACTCGGAACAAACCGCTTACGCATGATAGTCTTCATTTCTGACCATGTTTCTACTGGATACTCTTGATTACGTCTTCAGGAAGTTACCAACTGATCCCACCAACTCAGAGCATAATCATAAAACTCAGTAGTAGCCACTCGTACTTTATCTCTCTCAATATAATGTTGACACCCAAACACGAGTTCAATTTTCTTTTCCCACTCTAGATACGCATCATGATCACTCTTGCCATGGAATGGTGGTATTTTAACTTTGAAACCTCCGATATCATTCCTTGGATACTCTCTGCCTTCTCTCTCACGTCTCGGTCTCCTTTGACTGCCTCGAGAAGAACTATAATAGCTATTGGTTTGATCATGTTCAGATTGCTCTGGAGGTTCTTGGTCTGGTCTTGGTGATCTCTGCCTCACCCTTCTCTGCCTTTGCCCCTCAGACTGATTTTGTTGCTCCTCTTGCCAAGTCTCAAACTTAGTGTTCATCATTCGTTCCAAACGAGTAGTAAGCGCTTCAAGTGACAATTTGTGGGATTCGATGAGTACATCATTGTTTTCTTCAACTTCTTTACACAAGAAACAACCGCCAGTAACAACTTCTAAAAACAAATTCCGTTTTAGTGCTAAATGGATCAGTTCAAACACCAAAACAGGTTTTCTAACAGATTAAATAGATTTAACACGTTTTCAACATAATCTGAATAGTCAAAATTCTAAAACATGCTAAACAATCTAATTCAGCCTAAACAATAGTTTTCTGGCGTTTTAATGATTAACTAACAGTTTTCGTGATCAAATAAATTAAACAGACAAATCCAGATTATGATTAAAGGAAGATGAACAGACAAATAGAATATTAGATCGTGAAAACAATAGATAACACACAGGAAATCACCGATCTACATAGAAAATGTAATAATGTAGTGAAGATGCAGTCAGCTGATAGAAAGATCAATGAAACGATAATACCCTGCTTTTGAACGTGCTCTGAATACCACTTGATAGAATCCTCCTAAAATCGGCCTTCAAAAGTGAGTATGAGGGATTGATATGGCTTGAACAAGTGATAAAACTCACTGCCCAGAATTGTGGACCGAAAGGTCACACGAAGGATGCAGAAAGCCTTCGATATTCCTCATGTTTCGTCGGATATTACACACCTAAGAGAACATGGATTTTTCGTGGATATTACACACCAAGAGAGAGATCTAACTTGAAAGAGTTTTTGATTGAAAAGATAGATAATGTTTTAACAAAGCAAAAATGAAATTATAAAGGCAACAGCAAAGGAAATTGTGTTTTGACTAATAAAGGAGAGTCTTCAAGCCCTATGTGACTCTTGAGATGTCTCGTTAAAAACCTATCTATGGAAAACCCATTGGGATAAACCCAAAAATAAGGAAAAAGAGCACACTCTCATCACTAGCTTCTAATTGATTGTAGCTTGAAGTGTGATCAGTGTACTTCGAATCACAACTTCTCCATTTCGGCTGCAAGTAGCTTCTTGACTCCAAGCTTGTCTAAGCACTCCTTCGATGGCTTCTTGGAACTTCTTGGCCTTAGAATGGGTCATGGGACCTTCTGGAACAGATAGAGCATCTTCTTTCTCAGCTACAAGTCCTTCCTCAGCAACAAGCTCGTCTCCATGCTCCTTCACATTCTCCAACTCCTTTGTGGTATCTAGGATCATATCAGAGGAGGTGAAAAAGACAATTTTTTTTATGCACCCATAAAAGTCCCAAGTCCAGATGGAATGACGACTCTTTTTTATCAACGGTTTTGGCCATCATTAAAAGGGGACCTGCCAGTTTAGACAAGATTTTTTTTGGATAGGCAATTTGGACTCTCGGTTGAATATAACAAACATTTGTCTAATGCCAAAGACAGAGAAGCCAAAGTGGATGTGTAAATTCAGGCCAATTAGCATGTGTAATGTAGGGTATAAAATAATCTCTAAAATAATGTGCTTTTGGCTAAAAGAATTGCTGCCAAAGGTTATTTCGGAAACAAAATCGGTGTTTGTGTCAGGAAGACTCATCACAAATTATATCTTGATAGTACATAAAATGTTTCATGGTTTAAGGACAAATGCGGCATGTCGAGAAGAGTTTATGGTAGTTAAAACATATATGAGTAAATATTACGACATAATCAAATGGGATTTTGTAGAAGCAGTGTTATTGCAGTTAAGTTTTGGATAAATATGGACATCTTGGACCATGCGGTGTGTGAGATTGGTCTCCTATGCGATTCTGATTAATGGGCAGCCACAAGGACATATTGTGCCAAAGAGAGATCTTAGAAAAGGAGATCCTTTATCTCCATATTTGTTTAAATTATGTACAAAGGTTTTAATTGCGAATATTAGAAGATCGAAGAGCATGGGTGATGAGGCTGGAATAAAGATTGCGTGGAAGAGTCCCTCAATTTTTCATCTATTGTTTGTGGATGACAACCTATTTTTCTGTAAAGCAGAAGAGGAGAATGTAAAGTCATTCTTGAGTTGTTGAGGA
Organism: Arabis alpina; assembly: GCA_900128785.1. NCBI lineage: Eukaryota > Viridiplantae > Streptophyta > Magnoliopsida > Brassicales > Brassicaceae > Arabis > Arabis alpina. The sequence continues at coordinate 27,927,785 of LT669795.1, forward strand.
ATTATGGGAAAGCATCAAGTCACGAAATAAATTTCCACAAATCATCAAATATGTTTCGTAAGAATGTATCTAGTGAGGTTAAAAATAAATTGAAGGATATATTGGGAATAGAGAAGGAAGAAGATGTGAGTTCATACTTGGGTATTCCAGAGAATTTGGGTGGCTCGAATACTAACATTTTGTCTTTTAAAGGAGAAATCGAATGATCGGGCCAATTGTTGGTCGACTAAGTTTTTATCAAAAAGAGGTAAAGAGATCCTGATTAAATATATGGCTCTTGTCCTTCCGGCGTATATTATGTCATGTTTTCGGCTTCTACACTCGTTAACAGAAAAATTAATAAGTGCAATCGTTAAATTCCGGTGGACTTCCCATAGAGTTTCTTGGGGTCATCATTGGCAAGCATGGGGTCATCATTGGCAAGCATGGGGTCATCATTGGATACCCAAGGTTATTAAGGGAAGATACTTTCGTGATAGGTATCCCTTGTTGGAAATGAAACCCTACTCACCATCTTATTAGTTGGCATTGTCAGTTATCGGCCCGTGATCTTTTATTAAAAGGTAGTCACCTTGGTTAGGATCTGGAAATAATGTTGCGGTCTAACAGGATTTTTGGATTTCTGATACGTATGCTAGACCAGCCAAAGGAAGAGGAAGTCTTTTGCATCCAAATTTGAAGGTCCATCATTTATATAATTATGCCACGAAAGAATGTCATAGATCGATTCTCGAGGAATTTATGGAACCAATGAACATTCATTTTATTCAAAGCGTGCAAATTTAGTCACTCCTTCATGGAGGATATATATATTTGGCATTTTACAAAATCAGAAAAATATACATTTAAATCGGGTTAATGGTTAACCAATGAGCTCGAGAAGAGTATAGATGTAAATATGGCTAATGAACCAAGTTTCACTACTCTAAAAACTTATGTATGTAAAGTAAAGTGCCATAAAAGATTAGGCATTTTCTCTGGCAAACTTTGTGAGGATCTATGGCAGTTCTTTCACGTAAGACAAAAAATGGTTGAGATGAATAAAGGGAGTTTTGCTAAAATGACCCCAATTGAGAGGCACTTTGTCCCACTAACCTAAGACCTTTTTGTACCAAAAATTCCTCAAATTTCCCTTCACTAAGCATTGAAAATTTAAAATAAATAGGTTTTATAATTTTTAAAAATATGGAAAATACAAAAAAGTCATGTAGAAGATATATAGATTCATGTTAAAAGTTTTTTCTATAAAAAAAAGTGATAGAAAAATAATGTTTTTTCCGTCTACCAAGGTCAAATCTGCCCGCAGATTGCACTTTCTACCAAACAACACAAATCTGCGACGGCTAGAAACCTACATACTGCCAATTGTTATATTTCTACGCAATGCAGAAAGCAAGTTCCACGATTTGGCTTGTTGCTGCCAAATGTAGAAACTAGTTTCTGCCATTCGCTTGTCTTCTACGCCATGTAGGAGATGCATTCTATCGCTTGCATCTACATCTTACCTATATTCTACGGTTGGTAGAAGGTAGTTTCTACCAAAATTAGTTTTATTTCCTTAAATCTAGGATCATATAAACCGTGATTAACTACTTTCCTTAAGTAAAATATTTAAAAAATATTTCCTCAATCTAATATTCTTTTTATGTTTCTCCTGTGATCGTGCTCTTTCTTTTTTTTAGTGTTTTTGAAACCTCCTACAACCTAAATTCCTTTGATTGTTCTTTGTGTCACTTACAATGTCTCACATCTATGTAAGTTGTGGTCAATGGATACCTTCAGCCGAAAATCGATGGACCTTTGTTGTTGATGAAGAAAAACGAGCTAGGTTACTTGCTTTAGAATCGACAACAACTCTTGAAGACATAAAGACTATGGTTTCAGAGGATTATGATATTGAGCGACGTGATGTTAAGATTGAGTGTAGTTTCCTACCGGTTAAAATGCTAAATATGTTAGCAACTCCACCAGTATTCATCTCAAATGATCGTCAAGTAAGAAATTTTATTGGTTACGTGAAGAAAAATCCGTCGATACAATTGTGTGTTACATTTACACCTATTGTTGATACTCAAGCGGATAAGAAGGCAGAAATTTCATATGAGGTTCATGGTGATATGTCCCAAAAAATTAAAGAAGATGATGCCAATGCGGCTGAAAAAATTCAGAAAAAGAGTTTCAGGTTAAGATCAATGAATGTTTGGAAACCAATACCCAATCTGTTGATGTTGATAGTGACGTTGATGATGATGAAAGACAAGGTAAGGCAAATGGTGAACTCATTTGTTTGGAGGTTGTGGTAAGAAAGCATCAACATTTCGAAAACAAACAAGTTTTGAAGGCAACAATGGAAATGTGTGCCACGAAGTACAACTTCGACTATAAGGTTCGTAAATCTACTACTCAGCTTTGGAATATTGGCTGCGTAGATAATGTATGTAGTTGGCGTCTTCGTGCGGTGCGTGTCGAAGGGGCAAACTATTTCATCATCAACAAGTATGTCGGTAAACATACATGCGCTCCTTCAAGCAAAACAAATGTTGGGAAAACACCTTCAGCAAAAACCATTGGCAGGTTGATTATGCATAGATATGTGGGTACCAAAGAAGGACCTAAAGCGAATGATGTGATCCAACTTATGCGTATGGAACATGGAGTCGAGCTGACTTATTCTTTAGCATGGGATGCACGTGAGTATGCAATTAACGTGGTTAGAGGTATACCAGAGAAAAGCTATGCAAAAATACCGAAATACTTGTATATGCTGAAGGCTGCGAATCCGGGCTCGCATTATGATTACGAAATTGATCTTGATGGTAGGTTTAAATATCTTTTTTCTCATTTGGTCAATCTATAAGAGGCTTCTACAAAGGCATTCGGAAAGTGGTTGTTGTTGATGGTACGTTTTTGAAAAATAAATTCAAAGGAGTTCTACTTGTAGCTACAGCTGTAGATGGGAACTCTAACTTGTATCCAATTTCATTTGGAGTTGTTGATTCGGAGAACGATCGTTCATGGGATTGGTTCATGACGCAGCTAAATGTTGTTGTTCCGGACGATCATGGATTGGCTTTTGTGTCAGATAGACATTCTTCAATTGTAAAGGCACTTGAGAATGTTTATCCGCAAGCTAAACATGGCATTTGTATTCACCATCTGATCAGTAACGTGGTGCAACAACATCAAGGAAAGGGTTTTGCTGCTATAATTGTTGAGGCTTCGAAAATGTATAGAGTTCCTGATTTTCAGAAGAAGTTCACTGCTCTGTGCAATGCTAGTCCAACAATTGGACTATATCTCATTGAGGCTGACATAAGAAAATGGGCTCGTTGTCAATTTTCAGGTTTCCGATACGATGTTAGGACCACAAACCCTGCTGAATCGATTAATGCTGCATTGCGATCACCTAGAGAGTATCCGATAATTCCGCTGTTGGACAGCATCAGGGAGATGTTAACCCGATGGTTTCATAAACGTAGAACAAAGAACGCAAACCATAACCACCCTTTAACCATTGCAGTGGAAAAAAAGATTGAAAGAAGGATTGAGAAGGGTAAAACATTCAGTGTTTATGCTATTAATGACGACATATTTCACGTCACTGGCGATAAGGTCATTTGCCTTGTCGATTTGCTTGAGAGAACTTGTTCATGTGGAAAGTACAACTTGGCCAAGATTCCTTGCAGACATGCCATCAAAGTTGCACTATCTGTAGGAAGGGAGATACATTCACTAACCGACGCAATGTACACAACTGAGGCATGGAGATCCTTCTATGAGGAAAGCATTAATCCAATACGTACTCCTGAGGATGCATGGCGTGTACCACCAGACGTTGAAGCTGCCAACGTTTTACCACCTCTATCACGAAGAGCTGCCGGTAGACGAAGGAAACGCAGGTTCAAATCAGTTGAAGACAAAATAAGATCACAAGGATCAAAGCGACGCAAGTGTGGGCGGTGTAATCAACAAGGCCACAACAGACAAACATGTGATATGCCATTGTAGAGATGGTTCAACAGACAAACATGGTTTAGGTAGCTTTATTTATCTTATAACCTTTCAAGAACATCCATTTTTAATTTCTTTTGTTGTGTACTGCGTTTTGGTTTCAATAAAAACTTTGAGAAATTTCTTTCAAATTACAAAGCAAGTATAAAAACGGAAGCAAAGCAAAGAAACGAGAAGAACAAACGTTAAATCCTAGATTAAACGAAGGTAAAGACATACACATCCCACTACCACAACACATATCCCAATGTTCTTCACTGTTTTTTCCGCTGTATGAACTTCACATTCTAGCTGCGTGGTCTTCTCCAAAAGTTTCTCTAATGTGTCCATCATCTTTTTCTCACGATGTACCAACTTCTCGATGTCGGCATTAATTGCTTCTTGTTTGTCCGTTAGAACATCATACTCTTCCAACTGAGACTCTTTAGCCCATTTGAATACATGATCGACGGATCCGTCAGTTGAGGCTGTGCAGCGGTAAAATTCACGACCAAGATTTTTCTTTGTGGTTGATTTGAAAATTGTAGTACGTTCTCCATAGATACACAGTCTCGCAATACTCCTAACATAGGAACCACGACGACTAGAGCCAGATGATATGATGCTCATTCCTACGCAACAATGGAAAGTGTATATGAAGATCAAACCTGAAACACAAAGTTTAAGACTATTGGATAACAATCAAACACTTACTAGGTCAAATCGATTGCGTCTCTTGAGAATTCCCCAAAATGGAAGAGAATTAAGATAGCTAGGGTTTGTGTTCGATCCAGAATTCCCCCAATTCTACTGAGATATTTAGTCGACTGAGGAGGAGAAAGTCTATCTGAAAAACAGAGTACAATTACTATATATTTTAAATTTTCTAATACTGAACAAGTTCCCACCCATAGATCAACTGGTTACACATAACACAATGTACATATGAGGTCACGTGTTCGATTGTAAACGGCTTCACTTTTTTGAAATTAAATCTACGGGCAAACAGTTAATATAATAATGTTGGACCTAACGAACAAGTTAACACCCATAGATCAACTGGTTACACATAGCACAATGTACATATGAGGTCGTGTGTTCGATGTGCCATGGTTACATATTTTTTTAATTTTGTTTGCTTTTACGTAAGTTCACTTGATTTTTTTTTTAAAACATATTTTTTAAATTTTTGGAATCTATCACATTTTTTGGCAAGTTTAGGGTATGGATTAGTGTTTTTTTCATCTTATTTGATTTTTTACAAAAATACAATCTTTTTGGCCTCTATCACATGTTTTAGCAAGTTTAGGGTATGGATTAGTGTTTTTTTCATCTTATTTGATTTTTTACAAAAATACAATATTTTTTAAAAAACATATTTTTGGCCTCTATCACATGTTTTGGCAAGTTTAGGGTATGAATAAGTGTTTTTTTCATCTTATTTGATTTTTTACAAAAATACAATCTTTTTTTAAAAAACATATTTTTGGCCTCTATCACATGTTTTGGCAAGTTTACGGTATAGATTAGTGTTTTTTCATCTTATTTGATTTTTTACAAAAATACAATATTTTTATAAAAAACATATTTTTGGCCTCTATCACATGTTTTGGCAAGTTTAGGGTATGAATAAGTGTTTTTTTCATCTTATTTGATTTTTTACAAAAATACAATATTTTTAAAAAAAACATATTTTTGGCCTCTATCACATGTTTTGGCAACTTTAGGGTATGGATAAGTGTTTTTTTCATCTTATTTGATTTTTTACAAAAATACAATATTTTTTTTAAAAACATATTTTTGGCCTCTATCACATGTTTTGGCAAGTTTAGGGTATAGATTAGTGTTTTTTTTCATCTTATTTGATTTTTTAAAAAAATACAATATTTTTATAAAAAACATATTTTTGGCCTCTATCAAATGTTTTGGCAAGTTTAGGGTATGGATAAGTGTTTTTTTCATCTTATTTGATTTTTTACAAAAATACAATCTTCTTTTAAAAAACATATTTTTGGCCTCTATCACATGTTTTGGCAAGTTTCGGGTATGGATTAGTGTTTTTTTCATCTTATTTGATTTTTTACAAAAATACAATATTTTTATAATAAACATATTCTTGGCCTCTATCACATGTTTTGGCAAGTTTAGGGTATGGATAAGTGTTTTTTTCATCTTATTTGATTTTTTACAAAAATACAATATTTTTTTAAAAACATATTTTTGGCCTCTATCACATGTTTTGGCAAGTTTAGGGTATGGATAAGTGTTTTTTTCATCTTATTTGATTTTTTACAAAAATACAATATTTTTTAAAAAACATATTTTTGGCCTCTATCACATGTTTTGGCAAGTTTAGGGTATGAATAAGTGTTTTTTTCATCTTATTTGATTTTTTACAAAAATACAATATTTTTTAAAAAAACATATTTTTGGCCTCTATCATATGTTTTGGCAAGTTTAGGGTATGGATTAGTGTTTTTTTCATCTTATTTGATTTTTTACAAAAATACAATATTTTTATAAAAAACATTTTTTTGACCTCTATCAAATGTTTTGGCAAGTTTAGGGTATGGATAAGTGTTTTTTTCATCTTATTTGATTTTTTTTAAAAATACAATATTTTTAAAAAAAACATATTTTTGGCCTCTATCACATGTTTTGGCAAGTTTAGGGCATGGATTAGTGCTTTTTTCATCTTATTTGATTTTTTACAAAAATACAATATTTTTATAAAAAACATATGTTTGGCCTCTATCACATGTTTTGGCAAGTTTAGGGTATGGATTAGTGTTTTTTCATCTTATTTGATTTTTTACAAAAATACAATATTTTTAAAAAAAACATATTTCTAACCTCTATCGCATGTCTTGGCATCTTATTTGGTATGTTTACGAATTTTTGTAAAAAACATATTTCTAAGCCATTTTTATTTATTTTAAAAATAGATAAAAAAGTTTTGTCATATTGGATAAAAGATTTCAACAGACGGATGAAAAATACATAATATTTCCTACATAATGTCTACAACCTCGAGGTCAACATGCGCTTTAGGAGGTTCGTACTTAGACATACGCTCAATCAACTCCGGATCATGCGCCGCTTCGAAAATATCACAAGCCAGCTTAAAACGAGTTTCGTAGTATCCAACTGCTTACACAGGAAGCTGTGTATCAATTTGCCTGAGTAGTGCAAACCGTTTTCATGGATCGCCAATATATGCACGAAGACCGGGTCTCGCTTCACTTCCTCGTACTCACTTGGCATCTTCGCCTTCATTTTGGCGATGAGAGACGTTCTGCAACTATTGTTGACCTTCTCAACTTCTGGTTCTACACCTTCCTTAAAAATCTTCTTTGGTAAATTCAAATCCATAGCTACAAACAATAAAAAAACAAATGTTCAATCGAAACCATCAGATTAAACACAAACAAACAAATTAGACACACAGGATTACAATAGCAAAGCTGCAACATATTTCATTCAATTTGTAATACATTAGCAGACTAATTTCCCTCTAGTACTATAACAACATTCAAAGACTAAATGCAGCCTCAGATATGAAATCCAGGATCTTCAGAAGGTAACCAACAATCATAATGGAAGCACGAATCTGGGAAACTTGAAAAAAAAACCCAAAGAGATCAAAACAACACAATCGTTCACAAAATCGAGTAATGGTAAACACAAATAAACCAGAAAGATAGTTTCACCAAATCGTCCAAAATCGCACAAGGTAAAACCCTAGGTTAGAATCAACCAGAAACTTGAGCTAATCTAGACTAGCGCAACACCCTAGGAAACAATCGAGCAGAAACTTGAAGCTAACTTGAACGAAAACAAAACTCTAGGCTAGAATCAACTCGAAACTTCAAGCGAGTGAAGCCATTGAAACCACAACAAAAAACAAACAAGTACAGCACAAAAGACATAGCAACTTTGTTCATACACAAACCCATTGAAACTATGTTTGGAATCGGAAAAAAAAACGCCGAGATTAAAAGCAAATAAGAGCGTAATCGATCATTATATCATCAAAATTAAGTTATAACAAATCAATTGAAGACAATTCGAACACATCTAAACGAAAATCAAGTTTGCATGAAGTTTTACCTTTGAAAAAAACTTCCCAAGACGAGGACGACGGAGAAAACAAGATGGTGTTCAATGAATCTGCGACAGAAATAAGATGATTATGAAAACTTATTTTCACCGATTTTCATCACAAAAACAGAAAAAAGGAGACAGAAGCTGGTTGAAGAAGGAGGTGAAGAAGGAGGTGAAAAAGGAGGTTGTCGATAGAATCTAGGTGAGGGTTTTTGTTTTTTGTTTTCATTTATGTTTTATGTTTTTTTGTATTAAATTGGGTTTAATAAGGAAAGATAATTTTTAGAAATTAGGAAATAAAAGATATTAATCTGATTTTGAGTTTCTGAAAATCAGAAAATAAATAATTTCATTTTTTATATTTAATTCCAAGGGCAAAATTGAATTACACAAATTGCCTGGATAATGGGATAAAAACACCTTCATATTAGGTTAGTGGGACAAAGTGACTTTCAATTGGGGTTAATTTAGCAAAAATCTCATGACTAAAAGCTTTAGAAGTACATGTGTTTATATATAACCAATTTCCATTTTTCTATAAATGGAAAATCTTGTATAATGCTTTAAAGTATTTATCATAAGAAATGAAAATTTATATTTAAATTTTGATAACTATTCATTTTTCTATCTTATTTAATTTGGAATACTAACTTTTTGAATTTTAAAAGTCAAAAATACCATTTTGTGTGGATTTTACAAAAAAAAGAAAAATATTGACACGTGTCACCATCTTAATCAAAACCGACACATGTCACCATCTTAATCAAAACCGACACATGTCACGATCTATTGAGTTACAATTTTTTCTACGTGTCAAACGCTCATCGTGTGCATCTTCTTGTAATATAATCTATTTATTGTTTAATTTTTATACAATAAACCGCGTAGTACAATATAATACTTAATATAATTTTTTTTACTATATTAAACACTAAATTAGGACAGCGTTAATACACGGATAAACATATTAAGAATGATTGATATAAACATTTCAATTTTAGTTAGTATCCCGTTGAACTACCAAAATATTTTAAAATACTATAAAAACAAATTCTTAAAACATGATATCTTAACTCTCATATCTTACTTCATATTAAATAAATCAAAATAGTTCGACGATACTCCACTTATGGAGATGATCTCAAAAAAATTGAAGCTAAGAATTATGCACAAAACATTGAATTGTATTTTTTGTATGAAATAAATCAACTTTTTAACATGAATCTATGCAAATTATAACATATGTAGACAATTTAATAAGATACCTTTTTATCAAGTAACATAATTTTTACCCCATGAGAATATTGTTTGCTTTATAACTTCTCTTTTTAGAAGAACACATACGATAATCGATGATAAATACAACTCCATCTAACTGAGCTAAAGTAAAATAACTTTGATCATTTTTCTGAACCTTCAAACTCATAACTTGCTTGACTAAGAGAATTGAGCACATCTTAAAATTACAAATGGTCTTGATATTATTATATAGATTTTCGTTTGCCAATTAAAAATACGGTATTATGCTTTTTTCTTTGAATAACTTCTAGCGACATTTTTTTATTTGAACATAATGACAATTGTATTTTTTGTTTACACTTAAGTTTCTTTTTCCATTTGTATATTTTCTATTTTTTTAAAATGTTATAATGCTTATGTGCCTTATTTTATTGACCATAATGACAACTATACTTTTTTATCGACACTTAATTTTTTTTTCCAGTTGCATTGTCTATCTTCTTTTCTTATTGTTATGCAAGTTTTTTGCCTTATTTTTTGTTGTAACTATATTTTTTCCTTAACTAAATTTCTTTCGACTTTAAATTTTTTTTTTCTTTCCTATTGACATTTTCTTTTGATTTATTATTAATTTTTAAATTATCCTATAATTTGATATAAAAAGTAAATAATATAGATAAGAAAGTTTTACTTGACACATGTCACAATCTTAACTAACAATGATACATGTCAACATCTCGTTAGTTATAATTTTGTGTGCATCCAATCTTATATATAATAAGATACTTTTATATAATATATATTGTCAATTTACGGTATCAACTATCGCCTTAGATCCCATAAAAATTAGGAATGCCATTAGATCCACTTTATTATACCATAAGTATCTGTCACTTGAACCTCATTTATAAGATAATTCTCATAGCTCGAATGACATTGTAGTCAACTCAATACTCTATAACTTAGTTTGCATACTCTCATTCATTGATCTCACATCTCCATCATCATATTTGGCATATTTTCACAACAACTGAATCTTTTTACACTTGTATGGAGTAAACATTGGTTGTAGGACATTTCACTCCTAAATATTATGTGCTGATAAAATATGTCAAAAAGTCATATTTGTTTCCACGATGCCACTCAGCCTCCGAAAGCAATGGCATGTAACTTTTGCCGTACAATTTTGGTATTACAAATGTTTTATAAACTTTTAGAGCTCTTGCAAGCATCTCATATGTTGAGATTCATTCAGTGGCGAATGCAAAAACATTTTTTATGGAGAGCATTAACATATTTCTAAAAAAAATGATTAGAGGCTTTCAACCAATTACTTAAAGAAAATTAAAGAAAAAATAATAAATCATGGTGGGCAGATGCACCCCCTAGTCCCCTACTCATCACGTAGATTCACCATTGGGTACATATAATGAAAAACCAGCTCCACTATTAATCCATAAACTCTTAACACATGCTACAAATGATGTCCTTAATTCACATGCTTTCACGAACAAATAAAATTTCTCTAGTATTTTGAGTTTGATTTAAATTTGGAAGCATGGTTTGTGTATCAAGTTGATATTTCACTCACAGTTATTCTATAATTTATGATGTGTATTATTTATCATGTTTTCCATTGTTATATAAGGAATTGTCTTATTGTTTATATTGATTTCTTAGAGAATGTACATAGAGTTTTCTGAAAGAAGAGGAGCAATGTATAAGGAAAGAATTAATCAAACTAATCATAATAAAAACTAATTTATATACTTGACATATCTAGCAAATACGCCCCCACAAGATGGAGGTTTCTTAAAGACTCCAATCTTGGAACACGCCAGATTGAACCGAGATCGCGGTAGTGGTTTAGTAAGTGTGTCCGCAAGCTGATCATGTGTGGATACATGAGAAACACGGAGCATTCCGAACAAAGTGATAGTCGAGAGCAATATGTTTCATCCATGAATGCAAGACATGATTAGCACATAAGTACGTTGCACAAACGTTATCACAATAAATGACTGAACCTGCGGAAGAGTGATTTTGAGTTAAGTGAGCAAAGAACACCCATTGTACTTCGGCGGCTGTGTTTGTAACGGCTCGATATTTCGCCTTCGTTGAAGAGCGTGCTACATCATTCTGTTTCTTAGAAGACCACATGATAGGATTGCGACCAATGTAGAGAATGTAGCCATTTTTGGATACAAAATCATATGTATTGCCTGCCCAATCAGCATCTGAGAAAGCATGTACTTGAAGCAGAGAGTGTTTATGAATGGTAATACCATGTGTAGAGGTGCCTGCCAAGTATCGGAGAAGACGTTTTGCAGCTCCCAATGCTGATCTGTAGGTTTGTGCATAACTAAGATAACCGATTAACAGCATAACACAAGTTTGGACGCGTGAAGGCGAGGTACTGAAAACTGCCAACGAGAGATCGAAATTGTGTTGGATCCTTGAGTGGTGTACGGTCATTGATAGACAGTTTTGGTGTCTTCGGGAGAACTTGGGAGATCCAATGGTCATTGTTGCCCGTGACAATAATGTCTTCGCCGTAGAAAAGAACATAGGTAATTGTGGCACCATCATACTGAATGAACAAAGATGCATCGAAAAGAGAATTGACGAAGCCATTGTCAAGAAGGTGTTTCTTGAGAGAAAGATACCAAGCCCGGGGGGCTTTTTTAAGGCCATATATTGGTTTTGGAGCCTACAAACATGAGATGGTCGATCATGATCAACAAAACCAGGGGGTTGAGTTATATAGATTTCTTCCGTGAGCTCACCTTGGATAAAGGCATTGTTGACATCTAGTTGCTTCAGTAACCAAGATTTTGATGTAGTGACATGGAGGACGAGACGGATGGTTGTTGTTTTGATGACCGGGCTAAAGGTTTCAGCGTAGTCAAGAACATATTGTTAAGTGTATCATTTTGCAACAAGGCGAGCTTTATACCGTTCTAGAGCTCCACTTGACAAAAATTTCGTTGTGAAAACCCATCGACATCCAACAAGATTTTGATTCAGATTCTGTGGAACGAGATCCCATGATTGATTTCCCATGTGAGCATCAAATTCAGTAGACCATGCCCGACGCCAGTTCTCATCTTTTAATGCTTGAGTAATTGTTGACGGTTCAGGGACAATGAGTGGAGGACCTGCAACAGACATTGAAGCTTTCTTGTATGGTTTAAATTTTTTATTTTTGGATATATTACTCATTTTTAGGTGTGGTGGTTTGGGAATTTGAAGTAGAGGTAGATCTGGTGTTTTGGTTCGAGAAGAAGGAGCTTGGCGGGTACGAGGTTTCTTACGCGGTGGTTAGGCCTCAGTTATGGGAGGCAACCAATTTTGAGGTTGAGTAGTTGGCTCGTTGGGTTTTGGGTCAGGCTGAACCTCAGGTTCAGGCCCATTATCCATTTGAGCAGTGGGCTTAGTTGGTAAAGGAGAAGAAGAAATAGATTGAGTAGATAAGGGAGTCAATACCTGAGATTGGTCGGGGACAGTTGATGGAGCTGGTGACGGCGGTTTAGGGTCAAGGATCTCAATTTCCGGCTGTGACGAGGGTCCTTTTGAAGAGAGCGCTGTCAGAGGAAGAGGAACCAGTGTAACCAAGTCCGGTGAGGGTAAGGGTTCATCGTCATCTACCTCAAAGGTCTTGTGAAGAAATTTGCAGAGGATGGAAATCTTCCTTCATCGAAGAGAACATGTCTTAAGGTGTAAACACGTCCGGTTTGTTTATGCAAGCAGTAATAAGCACTATGAGATATGAGTACCCAATGAATACACATTCAAGAGATCGATCGCCAAGTTTGTTCGAAGTATACGGTCTTAACCACGAAAAACACAAACATCCAAAGATCCTCATTTTCTCGTAGTTGGGCGGTTGTTGAAACAGCTTATGATACGGTGTGTCCATTGAAAGGACTTGTGTTAGGAGTCAATTGATGAGACACACCATCGTAGTATGTGACCAGTAGGATTTGGGAATGGAAGCGTGAGGCAATAGAGTAAGCCCGGTTTCGACAATATGTCAATATTTTCTCTCAGATAAATCATTATGTTCCGGTGTGTGTGGGGAAGAGGTGAGATGAGTGATGCCATGAGACGACAAGAACTCCTTCAAGGCAATAAATTCACTACCATTATCAGAAAATAGAGTTCCAGTACGTGTTTAAAACTTGTTTTTCACAAGCGACGTGAACGCGGTAAACGTGGTCTTGACATCGGATTTTCTTTTCAGCGGAAACAACCATGTATATCGAGTAAAATGATTAACGAAGACAACACAATATTTGAAATTATCAATCGAAAGTATAGGCGAAGTCCATACATCGGTGAAGACGTATTCAAGAGGACGGTGTGAGACAATAGATGAGTGAGTGAAAGGCTGCTTGTGGCATATATTAATAAGACAATCCGAGCAAGACAAATTTTGTTGCTTGGAAGATGAAATTGTAATAGAGAAAGCAGAAACAATGAGTTTAAAATTAGAGCAGACGGATGACCCAATCTCGAGTGACATGAATGGATAGTGGTTTTTGGTCCTGATGCCGATAGGAATGCCATGGCTTGAGAGTTTGACACTGGCCAATCATACATCTGGTTTTTAGTTTGGCCTTGGAGTAAAGGGACCCCCGTATTGAGACCTTCACCTGAAATGAAGCAGGACATAATTCAACTGAGACATTGTTAGTGTTGCAAAGTCGATAAACGGAGATAAGAATTTTTGTTTATCAGGAAAACACAAAAAACATTATCCAAGCTTAATAAGCAAGTACTAGAGGGAAGAGATTTAAACCCCGTATGTGAGATGGAGAGATTGGATGCATCAGCTAGCATAACATCATCATTACTCTGATTTGGTTGATGGAGAGACAAATTCTGAAGATCAGACGTAATGTGATGTGAAACGACTCGACCCATTTTTTTTTTTTATTAAACATTGGTCTCGAACTAGCATTCCCATAAATGCTATCCTCGACGACCAAACAAGCCACACAACAATCAGCGGATAACAATAACTCAATTCAAAACAAATTCCATTAAATCGAAACCAAGTTAAACAAAAACCAATTCCACAATTCCATAACTAAACCACAACCTAAGGTGGTTCTAATGCAATAACAGAAACAAACGCAAACAACCGAGGTCCCAGATCATCATCCTCTTTGTAGCCATGATTCCACGATCACACTTTGCCTTTACCTGCATCACATGGGAAAAAGAGATGTGTGAGTATTATCATAAATACCCAGTGAAACGGTCATCCCATCTACGACTGCGCACTCAGGCACGATGGACCGCTCAGGCACGATGGACCACTCAGGCAAAACACAGAAATCAGACATCACATCAAATGGCTCCACACAGCCAAATGAGACGTGTGTCGATCGACACAACCACTAGGTGTCGATCGACACACTGGTCCAGTGTCGACCGACACACCTCACTGGTGTCGATCGATACTCCACGGACTTGCGCCTGTGTCGCTCGACACAACCACTAGGTGTCGATCGACACAACCACTAGGTATCGATCGACACACTGGTCCAGTGTCGACCGACACACCTCACTGGTGTCGATCGATACTCCACGGACTTGCGCCTGTGTCGCTCGACACAACCACTAGGTGTCGCGCGACACAACCACTAGGTGTTGCGCGACACACACCTCCTCGTACTGGTGTGTCGACCGACACACCTCAAGTGTGTGGACCGACACACCTCAAGTGTGTCGATGGCCACACCTCAAGTGTGTGGACCGACACACCTCAAGTGTGTCGATCGACACACCTCAAGTGTGTCGATCGACACATCCAGCAGAAACGTAGGAACCGATCGTAATCTTCTCTTATCGATTCCTCACCTGCTCGAGTACGTGAAAGCTGCACAAACAGCCATTATCATACAACAACAAGCACACACAGCCACAAATCGACCATCACAAGCTCAAACAATACACACAAACCTAACACTACGAATTCCTAACGATCCATCGACCCAGAAGCCATGGTCACGCACTCACCTTAGATTTTCGGATGGAAACGATGAAATTTGAGACTAGACACGAGATCAGCCTTGATCACCCCTAGAATCCACGAAATTCCATTCCACAAACACAAGAATCGACTTCCTTTCTCAAGACAATCGAATCCTTTCACCAAGAACTCTCCACCCTAACAACAACTCTATGGGAATATTTTTTATGATGTTTGCAACATATAAACGGAACCCTAGGGTTTCCCCAAACCAACACGGCCAAACCGAACGATTAAATCGAACTAAAGACCGATCATTAATCTGTGTCGGTCGACACTCCCCACCTGTGTCGATCGACACCCACTCAATTCAAATCGGCCTCATGGCGAAACATATGTGTAGATGACACACCTCACTAGTGTCGATCGACACACCCTTCCAATTTCTCAAAATTGGTTCACGGGTGTTACAATTTTCCCCCACTAAACCTGGATTCGTCCTCGAATCCCCTAAACATAGCCATCATGGCTAACCACCTGGCCAACATGCCTGTAACACCGAATACTACATCTCTCAGACCCTCTCGAGGCTCACATCCATCCTATACATATAGACCCATCTCAGACATTGATCACTCATAACTCATAACCACACCATCTAGCTTTCGGGATCGTCACCCCTCAAGCTCTCGGTGTAATGACCCTCGCTAAGGGCTAAACCGCGTCTCGGCAAAGCCCCGATGCGATGGCCGGATCTATCTGATAGTGTTTGGCCAAAACCTTAAGCACCTCGGTGACTAAACTAGGTGTCTGCCTGGTTGGTTAGTCACCAGCGTTACCTTCGGATGAAGAAACGTCACTTACCTTCGGACGAAGAAACGTCCAAGGTGATTGGGTTTGTCCAAGCACGACAAATCATGTAAGCACGAGGTGTCGCGACCGTGTGGGACGAGTCAGCGGAAGCACGACAAAGCGGAAGCACGACAAATCCTGTAAGCACGAGGTGTCGCGACCGTGTGGGACGAGTCAGCGAAAGCACGACAAAGCGGAAGCACGAAAAATCCTGTAAGCACGAGGTGTCGCGACCGTGTGGGATGAGTCAGCGGAAGCACGACAAATCAGAAGCATGACAAATCCTGTAAGCACGAGGTGTCGCGACCGTGTGGGACGAGTCAGCGGAAGCACGACAAACCGGAAGCATGACAAATCCGCAAGCACGACAAAGCCCTGCTGACTCAGCTACCTGCCTGCCTGCTTGCTTAGGCTTATATATAGGAGGCAAGCAGCTCCCATTTCTCCATAGAAACCACTTCGAACCTCTGTTAAAATCGGTATAGAAAACCCGAGCTCTTGTCCACGTTTTTATCCACTCATTTCTATCATCTTAGACCATCGAGTAGAAGCAAGATTAGTCGATAATCTAGCCTAAGCTCTGGCCGTTTTTAGAGAAGGAAGATCCGTTCTAGATCTTTAGTCGAATCCAAATTCTAACCGTTCATAAAGTAAAGGTGAGTCTTTGGTTATGTTTGTTGTTTTACTGCAAACAATTGTGTGGGTTTCGTGTTTGCTTGCTTGATCATTTAAATTTATAATCGTAGAGGTTCAAGCACGAAATCTAGAATTTTGCTAAGTATTGTTGAATATTATTTGATTGAGGTTCATGTTGCGTTGTTAAGAATTTTCCTAAGTGAAGAAAATACTTAATCATTGCTAAGTATAAATCGTATAAGTTTACTCTTAACCAAAGTGTTAGTAAAACTTATAAAAACTATTGAACGTGGAAAGATATTCCCTTTGGCCATGTTTTGACCGATAAAGATTTCGGTTAAGTACACGAGGACACGGAGAGACGGGATTGCAGCCTGGGGCCGTGTCATGCATGACGATGCATATTCCATATGTGGTTTCCTTATGTTTAAGGCCACAATAATGATTAAGGATTCTAGGTCTTTAGCCTTTGTGGTTATGGACCGAGGGATGCCTTTGGTTACATGTGATGGGAATAGTCTACACGTAGGCCTTATGAATTAAAATGTTAATAACCGTTCGTTGATTGTTTTGCTTGCTTGTGTGTTGATTGTTGTTTTGGGTTTGGATGGGAAATGAAATTGTTTAGGGAAACCCTAGACTCACTGAGCAATTAGTGCTCACGACTCAACTTGTTTTGTAGGTAACCTTTAGTGGGTAGACATTTGGGAAGCACACGAAGGAACGTTAGGATAATCAGTGGTAGATTGCTTTGCCTTTTGGTAAATGATTAGTATTTATTATGTACATGATCACTTTGGAGTATTAGACTCGTAACGTTTATACTTTGTAAACCGTTGGAAATCTTATGTAAAAGATATATAAAAGTAAGTTTTTAAAATATCTCGGGTTTCATAAGATATTAGTCCTTGTCCGGACTAACAAACCATCGGGTATGTCTCGGGTTGGCAAGCCTTGAGGTGTATCCGACGGGGGTGAACACTTGGGAGTCTAGTTTAGGGATTTTGGATGTGTTCTGGGAACCTCTAATCGGATGCCTGAGCATTCATCAGTGGCGCTCCGGTTTAGATAATGAACGGGGGCGTTACACTCGGTGCCTCGTACCAACCCACCTCAGTCCGCGCAGCCCTGATGGTGTTTGATACCAAATATCTCCATACCCCTCAAACCATCAAGACACAAAATCTGTCAAGCTATCGATATGTAGGGAACTCACTATCCCTTGGAGAGACGCATCTCTCAAAGATCTGCCAGTGATCGCAATCTCCCAAAACTATCTCCATACCCTCACGCTCTCAGTCCTCGCAGTCCTGACGAACGATCGGTATGCAGGGAACCAACTATCCCCTGGAGAGACACATCTCTCAAGATCTGCCGAAGAACGCATCTCCAAGAAATAACAAATGCCTCTCTCTCTGAGTTATGCGAGGAAATCGACATCCCCAAACGAAATCAATTCGTAACGTCTATAATGCACCTCTGACTGGAACTACCTCTCAAGGTCTCAACATGATACTCCCAACCCGGAATACCATCACAAACATGACCATCACATACCATCTGGATCACCCATCACACCGGGTGTCCCTGCAGAGTCTCTCCGGAACTAGAATGTTCTAACCATTGTAAAAAAAAACTTCTGCTCCGAGATTCTCTAAACACATAACCACTCATAACCCGTTAAAGTTCCTCCGAAACTGGCAAGTTCTACTCATTATAAAACTTCCATTTCGAGGTTCTCTAACCACATACACATGACTACTGAAATCAACATACTCATCTTAATAATCTAGAAAAATGTCATAATCATTACAACTTAAATGAAAATACATAATCCACAACCACATTCCTCACCACACACGGTGACTACAACATGAAAACTGAAACTGGAAACCATAAAACAAGTTCACTCCTCGGCTTGCTTCTCAAGCCACTTATTGAACTTCGTTATCATCTTAGCATCTAGTTCCCAAGTTTCCTCCTGAACACCGTGACAGTCCACTACAAGAAAACATGCTGATTTTGACCATGAAATTGATAAAGATTTGGTCAAAAATAACTGTTTTTGATGATTTCTTGACCAAATCTCCTTCGTGAAAAAACGGTGGTTGAAAATGGTTTGTTCATCAAAAAATGGTTAAAATATTCTGACAAACACGAGTTGGTCTAAACATGGTCAAAAGTTTTAGACCAAATAAACAGTCAATAATTTATGACCAGAACTAATGGTCAAGAAAAATTATGACCAAAACTAGTCAAAAATATTTATGACCAAGCAATTGGTCCAAACATCGAAATTTTTCACCAAAAATAATGGTCGAAATATTTCTGATCAAACAATTGGTTAGAACAACTATTAATTTCTGACAAGTTTTGATCTAGTAATGGTTAAAATATTTATGACCAAACAATTGGTAAAAATATATTTTAACTATTTTTTGACCAACTTAAGTATTAAATTAAAATATTATTCTAAAATACGAAAATTGTGAAATAATAAAATTAAATATGGAAATTATGAAATCTGAATATTCAATAACTAAAACAAAATAGAATACCAAAACATTTAAAACGAAACAAAACAAAACAAAATCACTAGTTATCATCTTCGATCGGACGATCGAATGCTCAACGCATGCTTGGAATGTGCTTAAGACACAACCTTAAAATACTCGAACTCCTTTGCTCATGAAAAAGATTTGCCAACTGATAGACTTCCGATCCTGAAACGGCTTCCTTTGATCTTCTGGAAAATACATAAATAGAAATTAATCAATATATCATATTATAACAAGCTAATTAAAAGACCAAATTAAGGCTTTTTATACCAGATTAATTAGTAAAATCAATCACTTAAAGTTTATAGCTATACCAAATCAGAGACCTAAAACAACGTACAAATCGTATACATGAATAACTGAATACTAAAGTTACCTGGAAAAAATGTGTGTCCATTTGAACTTGCGAAAGCGAGTTAGAATATTTGGATCATTTGCAGCACGGATTTAGTAATTGTTGGATCATAGCTAAACCTAATCATAACAACAAAGTAAAAATATTAATATACCTAACAGTTATAATATGTAATGAATAAAATATTAACAGGATGTTTTTCACATACCATGTTGTCTCGCCAATGCGTTTAGGATTGAGCTCTGTCATGTTTGTTCGACCCTCACTCAACAGCAAATCATCGATCGATACTTGCAAAAATGCTTATGATCCTTGTGTTTCTAGAACATTGCGCGTTTCTGAAAGAATCTGGATTCTCCTGCGTATTCGGTTGTTGGGATCTCCACTATTGGAAAAATCGATCCACGGTTGGAAATCGATCCACTCTTGCGTCTCAGTAAAATCACTCCGCTCCATCTAGGTAAAATCAAAATAGTTACCAATCAACATATTTGATCATTTAAAATCATTGTGTATGTACATATCAATTCTTTCGTGGCTTATTCTTCTTCAAAACCTCGTGGCTTCTTCCTCTTCAAAATCTCTCTTTAAGCTTCAGTTCCGTCTTCTTCATCTAAGATCCATCTCTCTTCAAGCTTCTTTTACTCATTTTTTCTTTTCTAATTTTATTTAACTAATTTAGTTTTTTTTATTACTACAATTTTTTTAATTTTCTAAATAATAATTTCTAATTGGTCAAAAGTTGATTAAAATATTTGACCATTCTAAGCAACATAATATATGTGATCGATATTTGGTCGATGATATTTTGACGATTTAATGTCTTCGTCAAAAACTATTGACTAATTTTTGGACCAAAATTTGTTTTAATCGATATTTGGTCGAGAACGTTTTGATCACTTTATGTCAGGTAGTGTTCGTCAAAAACTAATGACTAATTTTTTACCAAATTTTGTTTTAGTCGATATTTGATCGATAATTTTTGACCACTTTATGTCAAGTAGTGTTCGTAAAAAACTATTGACTAATTTTTTACCAAAATTTGTTTTGGTAGATATTTGGTGAAAATGTTTTGACCATTTACCGACCATTTATAGTAGTTAAAAAAACAAGATCACATTTTGACCAATTCAAAATTTCATCATATTTTGATCAAAAGTATGTCAGTATTGGTCAGTAAATATATTGACCATTTTATTTGAGGTAAAAAACCCCTTTGTTTTCTTGTAGTGGTCCCACAAGACTCCAACAACGGCAGCCTCTTCCGGCGCAAAACCATGAGACTCCTCTCAAGGATCCTTACCGGCCTCATCCCAACAGTCAAATTAGGCTGAAGATCTGCAGGAATTGTCTTTACTACCTCCTCGGACGTGTACAAACACTTCCTGAGCTTCGACACATGAAACACATCATGGAACTTCTCCATGATCGGAGGCAGCTCCAAGCGATAAGCAACTGGTCCCACACGTTCCACAACCCGGAACGGACCCATGCATCTCGTACTCAGCTTATCCTCAGATATAGACCTATTCAGACCCCGCATCATAGCCATCTTGAGATACACTTGATCTCCGATTGCAAATTCCAACTCTTTTCTCCTCTTATCAGCATAACTCTTATGCCGATCCTGAGCCTCTTTCATGTTCAGCTTCACAACCCGGATCTTCTCCGTCGTCTCCTGAACAAAATCTGCACCATAAATGCTCATCTCTCCAACTTGGGTAAAACATAGAGGTGGACGGCATGGCCTCCCATACAAAGCATCAAAAGAAGCCATACCAATACTCGTCTGATAACTGTTATTATAGGCAAACTCCACATAACTCAAGTGATCCGCCCAATGACCACCTCAATCCAGCACACACGTCCTCAACAAATACTCAAGTGTCTGAATCGTCTTCTCGGACTGCCCATCCGTCTAAGGATGATTAGCTAAACCTATATGCACCTAAGTGCCCATCGCAGCCTGAAAAGCTCTCCAAAACACTTAAGCAAACCTCGGATCTCTATCTGACACAATGCTCGCTGGCACTCCATGCAATCTCACAATCTCCGTCACATACTTCTTAGCCAAGACCTCAGCTCCATCTGTCTTCTTAATGGCCAGAAAATATGCTGACTTAGTCAGTGTCAGTCGATCAATAATCACCCAAATGGCATCATAAGTCCGAGAAACCGGCAATCCCACCACGAAATCCATGGTAATCATGTCCCACTTCCACTCTAGTATGGATAAACTCTGCAGCAAACCACTCATAACCTGATGCTCACCCTTCACTAACTGACAAATGTTGCAAGAGTCAACCCAATCCGCCACATCTCTCTTCATCCCGACCCAGTGATAATACTGTTTCAGATCACGATACATCTTAGTCGCTCCCGGATGAATAGAAAACTTGCTCGCATGAGCCTCTCTCAGATGCTCTTGCCTTAAGTCCTCATCCTTAGGCACACGACTCGCCCGTGCACTAAGATAGTCCCATTAGCAAAAACCTGATACTCAGAACCAGCAGCCTTAGAAGAATCTATCAACACCTGATCCTTCTCTTGAGCTACTCGAATCGTGCTCAGAAGGTCTGCCTGATCAAATGCCTCCAGCCCCAACGACTCCTCTGAGATAACACACAACCTCAAGGTACATATCATACTCACAAGAGTCTCCACATCCCGCTCCTGAGCTGAATTATACCGTCTCCGACTAAGAGCATCTGCCACAGTGTTAGCCTTACCAGGATGGTAAACAATGTCCAAGTCATAATCAGCCAATAACTCCGACCATCGCTTCTATCGTACATTCAAATTCTGCTGAGTAAAAATGTACTTCAAATTATGATGACCAGTGAACACTTGAACTCTGCCACCATACAGATAAGACCTCCAAATCTTCAATGCAAAGATCACTTCAGCCAACTCTAAATCATGGATAGGATAGTTGCTCTCGTGCTTCCTTAACTGCCTCGAAGCATATGCAATCACCTTACCCTGCTGCATCAACACACAACCCAACCCAACTCCCGAAGCGTCTGTATACACCACATAAGGCTCGCCTGGCTTAGGCAACGCGAACACTGGTGTACTAGTCAACATCGTCTTCAGCTTTGCGAAACTTAGCTCACAACCTGCAAACCACACAAAAGGAACATCCTTCCCTGTCAGCTTCGTCATAGACTAAGCCATACTCGCAAAACCTTTGACGAATCTCCGAGAGTAACCTGCCAACCCGAGAAAACTCCGAATCTCAGTAGCATTCCTCGGTCTAGGCGGATAGACTGAATTTTTGCCGGATCCACAGAAACTCCATCTGCATAAACCATGTGGCCCAGAAGACCCATCTCACGCTGCCAGAAACTACACTTGCTCAACTTAGCAAATAGCTTCTGTTCACGCAACTTCTCAAAAACTCTCCTCAAATGTACCTCATGATCCTCAAGACTCTTCGAATACACCAAAATGTCATCAATGAAGATAATCACGAACTCATGCAGATACTCCTGGAAAACTCCATTCATCAACCTCATAAATACCGCCTGTGCATTTGTCAACCCGAAAGGCATAACCACAAACTCAAAATGCCCATACCGAGTCCTGAAAGCCGTCTTCCTAACATCAGCCTCATCAATAGGAATCTAGTAGTAACTGGATGCCAAGTCAATCTTGGAGAACCAAGTAGCCCCTCTCAATTGATCTAACAACTCATCAATTTACGGAACATGATACTTGTTCTTCACATTGACTCAGTTAAGCCCTCGATAATCGATGCACAACCGGAATCTACCATCCTTCTTCTTCCCAAACAACATTGGTGCTCCTCACGGTGAACTACTCGGTCGAATAAAACTCTTTATCCAACAAATCCTCGAACTGCTTCTTCAGTTCTGTCAACTCTGTTGGAGCCATTAGATAAGGTGCCTTAGATAACGACGTCATCCCATGCTCTAACTCAATCGTGAAAGGATCAGACCGAGACGGCGGAAATCCCTGCAACGACTAAAAAACATCCTCAAAATCCTGAACAACTCTTATATCCCTCACAACAACCCCACCAACAGCCTTCGGTATGACAATCGTGGCCAAGTAAGCCTCGCATCCCCTCTCAATCATCGCCTCCGCCTGGATAAGTATGATCACGAGACTACCTGAAGTCGGTCTCACTCCCTGATAAACCAACCTACCACCATCACACTCAAACACAACTCGACCCCGATGACAAACCAGATGAACTCTATACCGATCAAGCCAATCCATACCGATAACATCATACAGCTCCACTAGACTGATCACTAAGTCCGCTGGCATCAACTCGCCAGCCACCAGAATATCCACATCTCTCGGCCGGCCTTGAGTAACTAGAAACTTCCCTCCAGCAACCATAACCGGTCCAGTCCGCTCACCAGCGTCACTCCGGATACCACTCCTCTCTGCATCCTCCGAAGTAATTAAGCAATTCGATGCTCCAGAATCAAAAAAACACGAGGGACTCAACACCTCCCACAAACAAGGTCCTTGTGATCGGCCTCGAGCTCGGCTCCTCAGCTGCAGTAATAGTCGGCGGACGTTGCGTCGCCGTAATCTGATCCACAGGTTGCACTGCCCCATACTGAGCCACTGGCTACACCACTGCCACTGCCACTGCCATCTGCTGCAACTTAGGGCAGCTGGGCCTGATGTGTCCCGGCACCCCGCACTGATAACAAACCCGAGCTGCTCGAGTTTCGCCCTGCTTAGGGCAACTCGCCCTCTTGTGGTCCAAACTCTCACAACTATAACATCATTTGCCACTCTGGCCTGACCTCAAAGTGTCCTCCCTCATCCTCTTCAGTCCCTGCGCAGGGTTGCCGCCCTTGCTAGGACCCACCTGTTGAACCTGCTGTTGAGGCCTCATAGGCTGAACAGCTGGGCTAACCACCACAGCCTGCTCTCTTAGGTCTTCCTCGATCTGTGCAGCAGTGTCCACCAACTCTGCTCTAGACACAAACTTGATGCCTCTGCACCGAGTCCTTAAGTCTAGTCGAAGTCCCCTCAAGAACCTCCTAATCTGAGTCTGCTCATCCTCCAGGCTTCTACCAGCATAACCCAAGAGTCGGTTAAACTCCACGTCATACTCACGAACTGACATCGCTCCCTGAGCCAGCTCTAAAAACCTCGCCTTCAGACGATCCAACGCCTCCAGAGGAAAGAACTTGGCATTAAGCTCTGCCACAAAGTCTGCCCAAGACATCACCGTCTGAGCCCGTCTCGCTGCAACACCCCTCCACCAGAGATGTGCATCACCGTCCAAATAATGGACTGCCAAATCAACCATGTATCCTTCTGGACACCTAATCGAGCGAAAGTTACGCTTCAACCTCATCCTCCACTCATCAACCTCCTCAGGCTTAACACCTCCTGCAAAAGAACCCGTACTGATCCTCTCCATCTGCTCCATCATCTAAATATATGACGGAACCTCATCAATAACCGCAACCCTTGGCTGCACCTCTGCCATACATGGCAACACTGGAGCATGCACTAGCACCGCACCCAGTAGCCGCAGCAATAACTGCCTCAACAGATCAGCCAAACGATCATCACCAGCCTAGGCTACACCTGCGGCCGCGACTGCACCCCCTGCTGCGCCAACACCAGCACCAGCACCACCAGCCTCAACAGGACCCGCACCGGCCCCAACAGAACCCACACCGGCCCCAACACTGGCAGTCACACTGGCGGTCTGACCATCATGCAACGTCTGCGGAACTATTGCAGGCCCATGCGTGGAACTGTGAGCCTCACTCACAACCGGCTCATCCACAGGTCCACGACCTCTACCTCGGCCTCCACGCCCTCTACTACCTCTAGCCATCTCACTGCACTTATCAAAGTATCCACCTAAGCACTAGAAAACACCAAAACGAAACACACAACACTTACCGTGGAATCTCATTGAAGGCTCGAAGGAAGATGATCTAGAACCCTCAAACCCACATAATTGTCAATTTAACCAAATTATAATCCTAGCAGTTCTAGCCTGTCGTAAAACCGTAAGGGCTCTGATACCAAACCCAAACGACCCGACCGTTTTTTTTTTGTTAAACATTTAAACTTTGGTCTCGGATTAGCATTCCCATAAATGCTATCCTCGACGACCAAACAAGCCACAAAACAATCAGCGGATAACAATAACTCAATTCAAAACCAATTCCATTAAATCGAAACCAAGTTTAACAATAACCAATTCCACAATTCTAGTACTAAACCACAACCTAAGGCGGTTTTAATGCAATAACAGAAACAAACGCAAAAAACCGAGGTCCCAGATCATTCTCCTCTTCGTAGCCATGATTCCACGATCATACTTTGCCTTTACCTACATCACATGGGAAAAAGAGATGCGTGAGTATTATCATACATACCCAATGAGACAGTCATCCCATCTACGAGTGCGCACTCAGGCATGACGTACCGCTCAGGCAAAACACACAAATCACACAGCACATCAAACGGCTCAACACGACCAAATCATACGTGTGTCAATTGACACAACCACTAGGTGTCGATCGACACACTGGTCCAGTGTCGATCGACACTCCACGGACCGGCCTCTGTGTCGCTCGAAACAACCACTAGGTGTCGCGCGACACACACCTCCTCGTACTGGTGTGTCGATCGACACATCCGGTAGAAACGTAGGAACCGATCGTAATCCTCTCTGATCGATTCCTCACCTGCTCGAGTACGTGAAACCTGCACAAACAGCCATAATCACATAACAACAAGCACACACAACCACAAATCGACCATCATAAGCTCAAACAATACACACAAACTTAACACCACGAATCCCTACTGATCCATCGACCGAGAAGCCTTGGTCACGCACTCACCTTAGGTTTTCAGATAGAAATGATGGAATTTGAGACTAGACACGAGATCAGCCTTGATCACCCCTATAATCCACGAAATTCTACTCCACAAACACAAGAATCGGCTTCCTTTCTTAAGACGATCGAATATTTTCACCAAGAACTCTCAACCTAACAACAACTCTATGGGAATGTTTTATCTAATGTTTGCCTTTGTTTTTCCCTCAGAAAACACGGCCAAAAAACATATAAACGCAACTCTAGGATTTTCCCCAAACCAACACGGCCAAATCGAACGATTAAATCGAACCAAAGACCGATAATTAACCTGTGTTGGTTAACACTCCCCACCTGTGTCGACTGACACCCACTCAATTCAAACCAGCCTCACGCCGAAACATGTGTGTCGATCAACACACCTCACTAGTGTCGATCGACACACCCTTCCAATTTTTCAAAATTAGTTCACGGGTGTTATATGATGGGTTGCTCTGGAATCAACAAGCCAATTGTTGGCCGTGTATGGTGTGTGGGAAACAAGGTTGGCTCGAGGTTGCCATGGATGAAAAAGACTCGATGGTTTAGAAGTCGGAGATTGTAATATTTGAAGTTACAGGCAACGTCTCGCGCTATGTCCATGATTGTAGCAGTATTGACACTTCCCTTGGTACGACTTAGAGTCTTTGGAGTCATAACGGCCTTTAGAGTGATTTGAAGACCAAGTTGAGTTGTTTGTATATGTCGTGTTGTGCTGAGGACGAGGTGAGTAACGCCTCCGATGATTGTAGCGGTTGTTGTTGTTATTATTATAATGTTGCTGGACATTGTTGGCAGAGACTGGAAACGGAGATTGTTGTGTTGTATTCGCAGCGAGACAAATCAATTTGGCTTCATGGTTTAATAGTCGTTCATGGACTTTGGTGATAGACAGTGGTGTGTCTTTTCTCTCAATCTGGTCCACGACGTTCTTGTAATCTTCAGAGAGACCCTTGAGAATGGTCGCAAGTGCCTCTTCATCTTCACAAGGCTTACCAAAGATGGCAAGTTGGTCAAGGAGAGTCGTAATGTCATGAATATATACGTCAGTGGATTTTGTGCCTTTGTTGCAGTGTTGAAGTTGTGAGCGTAATTGAAGGATGTGACCACGACTTGGTTTGGCGTATGTCGAAGCAAGTTTGGTCCTGATTTGTGACGTTGTGTCGGTGCGTGCCACAAGAGGTTGGAGGGGCATGGAGATGGCTCCAATTAAGGCGTTGTAGATCAGCTTGTTTTAACGATTCCAGTTTGTGTAGGCTGGGTTTGGAGTGATTGTTGCACCAGTGGTGATGGTAGCCACATGGACACGGGCAGATTCATCGAGATGATCAACAAGACCATGACCATCAAGGAAATATCGAACTTGAAGACTCCACATAGGGTAGTTGGAGCTTGTGAGTTTTGTGACATGAGCCATGTTGATATTAAGAACAGATTCAGAGGCAATAGAAACTTGTTTGGTAGTGTTGGTAGCCATGAATGACGGCTAGAAGTTTGGTAGAGAAGAAAAATTTAGGTCTTTTTGTTTTGAACGAGAGCTCGTGATACCATATAAGGAATGGTGTTTTTGTTTATATTGATTTCTTAGAGATTGTACATAGAGTTTTATATAAGAAGAGGAGCAATGTATAAGGAAATAACTAATCAGACTAATCATAATAAAGAGGGGTTTATTGGTTTATAGATTTTAATGGATTTGGAAATCTAAGCAAAATCTAATGTTATTGGTTTTATGATTTTAAAATCCATATTAAATTCTAGTGTTATTGGCTATATGATTAATAAATCTTAATTAAAATCTATTAAATTCCAATGTTATTGGTTGTATGATTTATAAATCCTAATGGAAATCATGTGTTATTCAATCATACGGATTTGATTTCACTTAGGATTTTAATGGATTTTAATTGATTTGAAAGGATTTCATGTCAAAAATACAAAGAATCAAATCCGAGGTAAAACCTTCGGATTTACAAAGATTTCTAAATCTTATAAAATTTACAAATCAAATAACACAAATTTATAAATTCACAAATCAACTAAAATATTTAAACCAATAACACCCCCTAATTTATACTAATTTATACACTTGATATATCTAACTAATAATTGTGTGTCATGCTCTTTTTGAGAGAAAAATAATCAAGTAAAAGAAGATGAACAAAGCGCTGATAGATTTTTTTGTGGACGACAAGTACAGGTACAACAGTTTGTTATGATGAGGCACAAGACCAATAAACTAAACGAATAGACGCTTATTATAGAAGAGAGTGGCAGGGGGTTGTGTTGGTCAAAACACAAGTTTCACTCGGGAGCTTGAAATGGCTTGAAATATTTGAGGCTTTGTATGAGTCCTTGCACAGATCCAACTGCAGCAACGAGGGAGACAAGGAAACAGGCCCAATTTAAGATTTTTAGCCAAGTCCAAGTGAAAGAGTATTTCCTTATTTTCTTCTGAGCAATATGCATTTCAATGGGAAAGTAGACAGTTAAAGGCCAGAAGGAAGCTGCTCCAATAAGACCCAAGAAATCGTTGAAGAAAGGGAAGATCATGGCTACAACTGCGGTGACCACAACATATGATGTCCTCCAAACCAATCTAAAGAAGTTGATACTGAAATCGCCATAGCAAGGGGCGTGGACTTTGTATTCTTCTGTGATGAACTTGTTGTTTGGCCAATGTTTTGCGCTCTGGCTTTCTACAAACTGGAAAATGGGTTGACAAAAGACTTGGTAGGCGCCGACTAGATGAACCGCGATACACACATTAGCAAAGTCGATTAGCCAAAAAGGCTCATAAAAACCAAAACCGGTTAGGAAATTTCCCGGTGCTTCATTGCCAAAAGCAGCGTAACCAACACAACCGCATAGCATGTAGAAGAAGGTCGTTGTGGAAACGCCCAAAAGACTTGCTTTTTTCATAGCTTTGTTCTCTGATGGTGGACCTGCTTTCAAGGTGTCCTACAATAATTTAGAGAGGAAATTCATTCTTATTTGGTTAGTAGGTGTAAACAAAAACAAGCAAACAAAAGTAATCAAATTAAACTGAAACCGTTGTTACTTATGAAAAATATTGGCCCTTAAAAACGAAATGTAAAATAGGACATCTGATTTAATATGTTCGATTAAAGAATCGTGGTGATTTTTGTGTTTAGCTGGTAAATTATTTTTAATCTAATCATGATTTTTTTGGGAGAATTTTATAAAATCTAGTATAACTCGTTAGAGTATTTATAATTATCTTTATATAAAATTATGTTATTATACAAATTAGTCCTTCATAAAAATATTTTAAAATATTCTATTTAAAATATATTATACGTATGGCTTTTGTTCAATGTTTTGATGCCCGACCCCTTTGAGAAACCGGAGTGGTGGCCGGGTCTCCGGATCGACCGTGGTTCGACCGTCAATTAACTTGAATATTACTATTATATATGTATATGTGTATATATATGCAACTCCTTTGCTAAGAAAAACTCATAAAACCTAAGAACTCTAGTGAGACAAAAGTATTTAACAAAACTTAACCACAAACGAAACTAAAAACAAATCAATTCTGGCAGAAGATGATAAGCATGTCTCGTAAAGTATTTCAGATTTCAAGACTTAGAAAATGGTAACAGAGAAATATGTGTCTACGAACAAAGAGACTTAGAATCTGAAAATAAGAGTCTGAAAAAAACCAAAGAGAAGGAGAAAATCAGAGACTTAAAAAGAATAACGAACTAATTGTGCAAAGAGAGAAGATCGTACAAAACCCTTTTTAATACTAAAAATTACTCCCTCTGTTCTTAAAAAATAAAAACTTTACAAAAAAGTTTTGTTCCAGAAAGATAGAGTTTTTACTAATTTTTATGCACTTTTACAAATTCCAAAACAAATACTGAAATACTATTGGCTAAACTTTATTGAAAACTGCAAATCGTAGAAATCAATGCATTTTCTTAATAAGTGTGCATAACTTTAAACATCTATCTTTTGGAACGGAGGGAGTACTAATTTGGGGTTTTGTGAGACTCTAATAGCTTAATGGGCCTTAAAATAACTATTTTTTTCTTAGTTTTTTTTGGCTCATACGTGTTTATATGTTGACATTTGCAATAATTGTGATTCGTCCGGTTAAACCGGTGGTTCACCCAATCACGGGTAAATGACGAATTTTTTTACGTTTTCTCGGGTTTGTAGTTTCCGGATTTAAGCACTAAAACAAGACCGAAGTGATGTCTGGATCCCGGTTAAACCGGGCTGACCAGCCGGTCCAGTCCAGGCATCAAAACATTGTTTAAAGCTCTAAATTTTAAAATTTTATTTAAAAAAGATTATGACCTTAACAAACCCTAATATAATGATATTTTGAGTAAATGATATTTCAAAACGTATTTTTTTCAAAAAAATTCAAAGCGTGTGATTTCTAAAAATTGGCATTTGAGTTTCGTCATTTCATGAAAATCCTCTATAAAATATCATTTTTACTAATATTTAAAATTCCCATAATATGTTTTTTTATCAGATAATTATAAAAATGAAAACTACATATTCTTTGAAGGATAATTTATAATGCTTGTAAAGAAAATTCTAAAACGGCATTAATTTTATAAAAAAACTATAATTTAGTTATAAGAATGTAGTAAGCTGAAAAAATACATTTTGTTTTTAAAATTACACACAAAATTTTTTTGTCATCATAAAATAATCAAATGGAAAATTCTAAAACTATATAACGATGGTTCAAAATTAAATTCCAAACATTGAGAAACTCAAAATTAGAGCAATAGAAAACAGATATTCAACCTCGGGCGTTCTTATCACAGTGGAACTTATGCATTTAATTTTACACAAAGTTATACTTTAAAAACAAATTTGTACTTCGAAAACAGTCGAACTTAAATGAAAAACAATCAAACAAAAATTTAAGAAACCAAACATATTACAGGATTTAAATTTCATTTATAAATTTTGATAAAGCATGCTATAAATTTATATACGCTTTATAGTGGTTATAAAGACAGTAAATTAATTGGAAATTAATATTTGAAAAAATTGATATTTAGTGCTTGGGAAATTGGGAACAACATCTTAGTTTAAAGTGTTTTTCTAGTTAAAACTACTGAAAACCAAAGTTCATAGATGATAGATAGCATGGTTTTTCATAGTTAATTTACTAGTATCCACAGTTTCAGCCAATGCAATTATACTTCAGAGAGTTAATTATATTTCCTTTTGTCATTTTATTTAATTGGTCGCTCGTACAGTTATGTTTATTTAGTGACCAGTCGGCACACATCTCAACTTAGTGGACTCTATCTTATTTATATCTCCTAGTATCATCAAGTCAACCGTGATCATGTGTACGAAACTGTGGTAAGATATTTACGGTGACTACTTGCCTGTATCTCAATCAGAACGGTTGAGTAGGCGTAAGCAAACGCAATGTCCCCAATCGCTTGGAACGTTCTCCATACTTTCTCGGAACCCGTGACATCAACTCCCACGGTCACTCCTGTCAAAGCCGTTCTTGCGTGCGCACCACCACCTTTATTTGTTCTTCAAAACCATTACAACTCACCCTTAAAAGATTATTATTATTATAAAGAATATGAATGTACCAGCGACTCTGGCGATGGAGAGACCGACGCCGATGGAGGCATAAGAGAATGACATTACGGCCGCTAGAATGGATAGCCAAGAGAGGTTGTGGAAATTTGGGATTTGGCTAAGAATGATTTGGACGGCTGCAAATATGATCATGAAGGGAGTGTTCGATGTGGAGCATTTTACATTATGCCCATTCTTGTGGAAACAATTCGACCTCTTCACTGCTCTGTTTCAGTCAAACCTTAAATTAGTAAGGCTAATGTGTTCGTTGTTTAAACAATTTCTAATTTAAAAGACTTCACAATCCTAATAGAGCTGCCCCAACTCTTCATTGTTTTAATTTTCGTTTCAAATTGTTTCTTAATTTGGCTCCACTTTCCATTCATATGCTACCCCCTTCATATCGAATAACTAACAAAGAAAGACTTTTGAAAATTTATATCGCATATCTCTCTCTACCTACCATATCACTTCTGTGTCTAAAGGCAGAATAAATAAAATTTGAGATACTTTGTCCTACCATACAAACTTACTAACCAACATGCTTGGAAATAAGTCAATAAAAGAAAAAAGAGAGTTTGATATTATTGACTTTGATTCTTATAAAAATCGATAGGTATTGAGAAAAGAGTGAAATCTTATTATATTAAAAAGAGTGCGTTTGATAAAAGAATATAGACAAAATTGTAATTTACGAGAACATGACATATATCTAATATTACTCGAGATGATGATATGTGTTAAATTTTAAAATTTCTATTGCACTTATGTTTTATTGTACTCATCAAAGAGGATGTATAATTCCCTCTTTCTATTGTATACAAGATTAAGCTAATGATATTATGGTTTGAACAAAAAAATCAAGAAAACATAAAATTAAAAATGAAAATCTAACAAAAAAAATGTTAAGAAACTAACTAAATAGTGGAAAAAATCCGAATAGTTCAAACTAATTAGATTTTTTAACAATAATCTATAATAATTAGGGAATAAAAAATTTTGAATAGTCGAAACTAATTTTATAAAAGTTAAAAATAAAATTGAGAGAATATAAGTCGCAAAATGCAAAAAGTACAGAAAAAACAAAATATTAAAAAATAGTAACTTAAAGTAAATGTAAGTTGAAAAAAAACTATAGAAAAAATAAAAGAATAACACGACTGATAAAATAAAAGAGGATATATAATTAGAAAAAATATGAAAACTCTAAATTTAAAACATGCAAAACCATGTCAAAACAAAAATAATCTGTAAGCATATTTTCAACATTATTATATAATGTCACAAAAATAGAAATTTTGGATTTAATATAGTATGGATCCCATATAATATTGGTACTTTAAATGTTTTCAGAAGAGTAATTGTATAAAATGAATATTATAAAAGTTAAAAAGATAATAACCATATATTTATTATTAAAATAATTTTATAAGTTTTATGAGATTATTAACCTAAAATTTATTATTTGCTAATTTAATTCTAAATTATTTGAATTGTTTTAAAATTTATCACATAAATAATATAAATTTATTATGGGTAAAAATATTGTAACGTTTCTTTTATTATAAGAATATGAATTAAATTATACGTATATATATTTTAGGCTCCGTATGATATAAACAGAACAGAAAAATAAAATAAAATTGATATCTAATAATTTAAGATTCATTTTTAAATAATGTCATTAAATATTTTAATAAATAAATAATTAGTTAAAATTTATATATATATATATATATATTAATATGATTATCTACTTATTAATGCAAAATTTAATGCAGTAATGAAATAAAAATGAAGCTTACACCATGCTTATCGACGCTGTGATTGTGTAACCGATTGTTATTCCAATAAGATTCCCGTATTGAGCCAATCCGCATAGTTGCACTTTTCTCCCTCCTGTTGTTATTTTTCCAACATCAATAATTAACCTTTTACTGTTAGTCATATAAACTCATCAATCCTGAAAAAACATATTTGGATTCTTCTAAATTCTAATAAACCAAATTGTCACAGGAAGCCAAGTTTACGAATTTAGACGAGAGAATTGAATTGACCGACCAGAACCCGACATATTTCGAGAGATACCATTTATGTATTGAATTTGTAGAAGCTGCCAATCTTTTCCACCATTAAAGTTGTGAATGGTGAAA
Organism: Arabis alpina; assembly: GCA_900128785.1. Lineage (NCBI taxonomy): Eukaryota > Viridiplantae > Streptophyta > Magnoliopsida > Brassicales > Brassicaceae > Arabis > Arabis alpina. Next base: position 27,962,128 of record LT669795.1, read on the forward strand.
TGATTTACTCTATTTTTCTCCAACTTATTACTCTGACAATACATAACTGTCACACTATTAAGTATTTTAAAGTTTGGTTATGCTACTTTTTATTTCAATAAGATCATTTCTATTGGAAATTTTGTCACTCAATTTCTCAAATAATATGTATTAAAGAATTAGTGGAAAAACACGTACAAACTTTTTTCTACTATTTAAAAATCCATAATATCCAGTTTTACCCTTTTTAAAGTTATCGAAATTACTTTATCCAATGAAACTTTAATGTTTTCATAAACCGAAAAATTATTCAAAAAATATAATTACTATAATTGTTTTGTTTTAATATGTTTTTCTTTCCTGAAGGCAATGAAACATGGTTGGTTTAAACATCTGTAAAATAACCATATTTTGACAGCCAAATTTTTACACTTAGAATTCAAATCTACTTTCCACAAATACAGTTTTAAACAATCAATCCTAATCGTGTAAAACAAATGTTTTTTTTAAAAGTTATGTAAGAAAAGGAGAAAGTTAAAAAAGTTGGAGAGGGGATCGAACTATCGAAGGGTATCTTTGATAAAGGGAAGGAGAGAATATTAAGTTGGATGAGGACAAAGAGAAGACTCTAAGAGACGATAAAGAATGACTGATCACATGGGATTGGAGAACTCAACATGCCAATTTTAAACCAAGCTCACATGATATTTATTTCAAAACATCTTGTGTATTTTGTGTCTATATCATAAGGATATTTCGTGCTTAAAGTCCAAAACAATAGAGCATGAACGATCTACTAGTGTATACATAAGATTCAAATCGTGACGGACACCAAATAGAAAGATAGACCTCGAGAGCTCGAAAGTTTTGTACGCATTAACCCATCTAAATTTCAGTAAAAGATAATTAAGCATGCAAAAAAATACCAACACAAACGAAAAAGAAAGAAGACAGACCTAAGTAGGAGCGAACAACTTCCATGTAAGTATAATTGCGTTTGCCGGTGACAGGATCGGGGGAACGATAACAGTCGGCAAGCATGGTTGATGTAAAGTAGGTAATGAAGGAGAAGGCCATTAGCACGGCCGGTCCTGCCACCCATCCGAGCTGTGCGTTGGCCCAAGCCAGAGACAACACTCCTGACCCTATCACTGCCGTTATTATGTGCGCGCTTCCCGTTATCCACGTCCCTGTCCATTTCAATTAACCATTCAAAACTCTATTTTATTTAGACTGCAATTGTTTCAAACGCTGATTTCTATGTTTGTGTTCGCGTTTACACACGTAGGAAAAACATTAAACTAAAATTCATATTTTGTTTTGATAAAAACACTTTTTAGAAGATTAATTTAACGTTAGTTATTAACAAAATATTTTTTAGAAGTGTATGTGTGTGTGTGTTTGCCGTTTGTAACTAAACTATAAAAAACACCATGCCAACGCAAACGCAAAAGAGGCACTGAGACTGCTTACTTGCCCGTTCCATATACGGTATATGTGTTCATGTAATCATGTTGTGTGTAGTATAACGTATACAAGGTTCAGAGAGATAACATTGAGTTACCTGTTCTTTTCTGGCGGCCATCATCGTCAAAGTTTTTGTTAATATCGCCAATCTCATGATCCGGGAAGCTCTGTTCAACGAACATGCTCTTCTTCTTCTCCATCTATTGATTACCTTTGTGCTTAATTATGATAAAAGAGGAAGAAGGGGCCAAAGGTTGTATGTATGGAGTGTAAGGACGCTTCTCCACTTAAATAGACACAGCGACTCCCTTTCTCCCTTTTTCTATCTCATATATATTCCTCTTTTATTGTCGGGTTCATTTTTGCTCACACTTTGCTCTTACTTTCATTATTTCCTCGCTCTGTAATTAATATTTATTTTTTTATTTTATGTTAGATCATCTCCAACAATAGTTTTTTTTTCTTCGTGTCATCCTTGCGCAGGGGCCATGCTAATCTTCTCTGTATCGTTCCAATTTTATCGGATGTACCCGAGGGGACAACAACAATAGTTTTTCTAAGTGTTTTTTAGCAAAATAAAAAAAAATTATAAATTTCTTCCACTATCAGAAAAACTCACTCAATTGGAAAACTTATAAATCGATTTTTTTAACCGTATAAAAGATCCATAATAAAGCCGTTGTTGGAGATGGTCTTTTGCTTCTTGGTATTCGTTGAGTGATTTTGATAGAATTGATTTTAATGTATGGTAAAAAAAATAATAGATTTTTAGCAAATTCTTAGCAAAAATGGTAGGAATTGGTTCTTCACATTTTTTCTCTAGAATTCTATTAAATTCCTTTGAAATCTATAAGAATAAAAGCTACAGAAAAATTGAATAACACTAGAATTGAAAAGAATTAAAATTCTAATAAATTGAATAACACAAGAATTTAAAAGAATTGAGATTCTTATAAATTGAATAACACTAGAATTCTTTAGAATGTCTAATTCTCTCAAAATCAATTACATTCTTCAATTCAGTAACACCCTCTTAAGAGTCATCAATATCAAATAGATTGCATATATATATATATATATTTGGGTAATTTCTAAAAATACCACACTTTTAAGTTTTTTTTTTTAAATACCTCTTTTCTCTAGAATTCTAATAAATTCCTTTGAAATCTATAAGAATAAAAGCTACAGAAAAATTGAATAACACTATAATTAAAAAGAAATAAGATTCTAATCAATTGAATAACACTAGAATTTAAAAGAATTTAAAAGAATTGAGATTCTTATAAATTGAATAACACTAGAATTATTTAAAATGTCTAATTCTCTCAAAATCAATTAAATTCTTCAATTCAATAACACCCTCTTAAGAGTCATCAATATCGAATAGATTGCGTATATATATATATATATATATTATTTGGGTAATTTCTAAAAATACCATACTTTTAAGTTTTTTTTTTTAAATACCATCTTTTTAGTTTTTTTTTTCCAAAAAATACCACTTTTATACAAAGTTTCAAAAATACCACAAAATTAAAATTCACTTTTAACATTCAAAAATAAACTTGAAACCTCAAACCCAAATCCTACCCCCTAAAACTATACCCTAATTTTGAATAGTATTATTCGTAGTAAATCCAAAAATAAACTACCCAAACCTAAAAAATTTAAATTATAAATCTTAAAAATTAATTTTTAGTTTGTAGTATTTTTGGAACTTTGGATAAAAAAATAGTATTTTTGAAACTTTTGAAAAAGATGGTTTATGAGAGAATTTCTGAGATAGTTTGATAGGCTTTAGACCCATTTCCTTAATGTCTTCTATGGACTGCAAATTGCATGGGGAAGGGGCTATTCGCGCATTGAGTTAGAAGTGGATTCAGAGTTGGTAGTCGGTTTTCTCAAGACAGGGATCAACGAGGTTCATCCGCTGTCTTTCCTGGTACGTTTGTGCCATGACTCTATTGCAAAGGACTGGTTAGTCCGAATCACTCATGTGTATAGGGAGACCAATCATCTAGCTGATGGATTGACAAACTATGTTTTCTCATTATCGTTAGGTTATCATTCGTTGGAGTCTGTTCGACCTGATTTAGATTCTATCTTGTTGGATGATAAGCTTGGGTCAACACGACCAAGAAATGTTTGCGTGTGAGTGTTTTAGTTGAATAAATAAAAGCTGGGAGCCTTCGTCTCCCGGTCCACAACCAAAACATAAAATTGCTTAACGAAGACTACTGTAGGGGTTTATTTTCATTATAATTTACCGAGAGTGATAAGTTAAATTAACATTTTCTTTGTGATGGGTGGGAGAATCATTATTGACACACTATCGGTGGCTCTCCTCTCTAGTTTCTCGGATCTTTGGTTACGAGGTCCACCACTTCCTCATTTTTTCTCAAATTTTGTATTATTCTTTTAATTTATTCTTTCTTTTGAAAATAAATGTTGCACAATGCAATCTTTCTGGTATCTTTTATCTACACAAATATAAATTTCTTGTGTCGAAGAGTTGCCATGTATCATGTTATATATTTGGAAAACACGGCAAACGATAAAAAAATTTGGAAACAAAAGTTCTAGTTTGGAAGAAAACCCAATCGGAGGTTTTCAAGAATAGGTTCTAAACGATAGAACAACTAAAGAGACTTTAGGTTTCGGGATACTCATATTTAAAATGTTATATTGATCTCTTCGAAAAATACAAATAAATTTCCAGGCTTCAGTTTGTATATTTTTCAAGACAAAAGCATAAGGACCATGATGGGAGCCCGAAACATGCGACAAAGTCTTTTTCCACTACACATGAAAATTGAAACTATAGGATGCGCAATACAATGCCTAGTTAACATGCATCATATGGAGGGAGTTTTCGGAATAGTCAGCGTTTGAAGTCCACATTGAAATTTAAAGAAAAATTCTCTATTTTTTTCTCTACCCCACATTCCTCACACTTTTAATTCTAAGGCCGACACTTGCGAATTACGCACTAACTATTTTAAATATATTTATGTAAACTCATCACCACCATTTTCTATAACCAAAGTGTGGTAAAATAATTTATTATTTTGATTAAAAAAAAAGAAATAAGATTGCAAAAATTTAGGATTGATATTTACCTCTTTTTTACACTGCATTTATATTATTATTTTATTACAAATTATGAGAACTGTTACATCGACGATATTATAACAAATGTATGAAGATGAATATAAACAGTAAAAAAAGACACATAGATTTAACGTGTTTCGCCAACAATGTGTTGAGATACGTCCACGGGCAAAAGAAGACTGATTTCTTAATGGGGGCTGAGTTTCAGAATCTTGTTACAGAATTTACAAGGAATTTTAATCTAAAGAGACGCTAGGGTTAACTAGAGTATTTATAGAGGTACTCGATTAACCCTAACTTGTTATGGGCCTATCTTTATGTCGGCCAGAGCAGATGGCTGAAGGCCCGACCAAATGACTGAGGCCCATCACAAGACTAAAGCCCATCAGATGACTGAAGCCCAACAGATGACTGAAAACCCACCAGATGACTAAAACCCAACAGAAGCCCGAACGGATTCAAGGCATATTTTATTAATCTCCACCTTGTACTCAATTGACTTTCAAGACATATTTTATTAATCTCCACCTTGATTCGAATTCTCCACACCGATGTACCAGAAGCACAATAGTTATGTCATATGTACCAGATGTACCATATATCTCCTTTTGCCTCAGATGTCCTTTCGAACAAGATATCTTACCAAGGGTCTGATGCCCCACCAAGGGCCTGATAGTCCATCAGGAGCCTGATATCCCAACAGAGGCTTGATGAACAGTTGCTGATTTTCAAATAGATAAAACTTAAGCTGTCAAAGTCTGCAGTAGCCATATCTTGATGCATACCCAAAACACTGACTAGCCCTTTCAACCATATACCTTCTTTAGCAGCTTTTGCTAACGCCATATACTCTGCTTCAGTAGTTGACATAGTCAAAGTTGCATGTAGTGTTGCTTTCCAACTGACAGCAGAACTGCCCAAGGTAAACACATAACCATTCATCGATCTCCTAGTGTCCACATCTCCTTCAGGTACTTGAAAATCTTCTTCTTCACATCCAAATGCTCCACTGAGCCAGATGCCTTCACAGAGCTGATGCTCAACTGAGCCAGATGCCCTCACAGAGCTGATGCTCAACTGAGCCAGATGCCCTCACCGGGCCAGATGCTCTACCACAAGCTTGAAGTCCTCATAGAGCCATATGCTTGAACAAAAACATGATTGTCTACACGAGTTCGATGCTCCACCTGCTCGAACAGAAGCCTGATGCTCTACAAGAGTCTGATGCTCCACCTAGAGCCAAATGCTCCACCACAAGCCTGATGCCCCATCAAGGGTCTGATGCTCGACAAGAGTCTGATGCTTTACCTAGAGCCAAATGCTCCACCAGAAGCCTGATGCCCCATTAAGGGCCTGATACTCCACCGCGAGCCAGATGCATTCACCAGAAGCCTGATGCCCCCATCAAGAGCCTGATGCTCGACCGCGAGCCAGATGTCTTCACCAGAAGCTTGAATGTCTTCACTAGACCAGATGCCCTTACACGAGGCTGATGCCTCCACAAAGGTCAGATTTCCGTTCGGGACCATATGCTTCCAAGACCATATGTCTGTACAGGACCATATGCCTTTACAAGGCCGGATGTCTCTACAGTACCATATGCCTTTAATAAGCTAAAATGTCCTCATATGAGCTTGATGCCTCCACATAGGCTTGGTGCCCTCACATGAGCCGAATACCTCCACAGAGGTCTGATGCCCTCACAGAACCAGATATCTTCACGGAGCCGGATGTCCATACATGACCATATGCCTTCACAGGCCAGATGTCCATTCAGGAGGAGATGCCTTCACAGGAGTAGATGCCTTCACAAGGTCAGATGCTCCAATTGATCAGAGGACAAGATGTCTTCATAATACCAGATGCCTTCATAGGCCTGACGCCCCATCAGGAGCCTAAATGCCCATCATGGGCATGATGACCATATCGAGGGCCCGAATGCCCATCATGGGCCTGATGCCCCCACTGGGGGCCTGAATACCCTTACAGGGCTAGATGCCCCACCAGGGGCCTGAATGCCCTTACAAGGTCAGCTGGTTGTGATTGTTCATTAGCAAATAGAGCAATGTCTCCTTCAGACTCAATATCAGCTTTTACTATTGTTGCCACGGCATCAGATCCAGATTGCTTCTTCATCTTACGACAATCAGTTTTCTAGTGGCCTCTCTCCTTACAATAGTTACAAACATCACCTGGCTTAGGACCCTTTGTAAACAGCTTCCTGTTGCTGCTTCCAAATCCCTTACCACTCCTGACATATAGCCCAACAGCCTAATTTTCTGTCCATGTACTAGAGGCCTGATGGCGCAACTCCCTGCTGTGAAGCGACGATATGACTTCCTCCAATGAACTGAATCCTTTCCAACTATAAAGGATTGCAAAAAGTTCTCATACGATTGTAGTAGAGAAACCAATAGGAGTAAAGCTGCATCTTTATCTTCAACCTTAACATCGATATTACGTAATTCTAGTAACAACATGTTCAGCTGATCTAAATGATATCTGAGTTACGTACCTTCTTGCATTCTCAATGCAAACAGACGCTGTTTCAACAACATCTTGTTGGTTAGAGACTTTGTCATGTACAGAGTCTCCAACTTCCCCCACAGACCAGCAGCAGTTGTTTTGTTCGAAACCTCGATGATGATCTCATCTGCAAGACAAAGCATAATTGTTGAGTGTGCATTTTCTTCCAAACGTACCATCTCAGCAGCGCTACCTTTGTTGTCCTTCAACAGCGACGCCCACAAGCCTTGTTGCTTCAGCAACGCTTGCATCTTGATCTGCCAGAGACTGGAACTGTTTCTCCATGTAAACTTGTCAATCGAAACGTTGATACCAGACATCTTCTCTTTAAACTGTTGTTGAGGAAATCCTAGAATCTAGAGCTTGAGCTCTAATGCCAGTTTGTTATAACGGATGTATGAAGACGATATAAACAGTAAAGAAAGACACAGAGATTTAACGTGGTTCGCCAACAATGTGTTGAGCTACGTCCACGGGCAAAAGGAGACGAATTTATTAATGGGGGCTGAGTTTCAGAGTTTCAGAATCCTGTTACAGAATTTACAGGGAATTTTAGTTTAAAGAGACGCTAGGGTTAACTAGAGTATTTATACATGTACTTGATTAACCCTAACGTGTTATGGGTCTATCTTTAAGTCGGCCAGAGCCGATGGCTGAAGGCCCGACCAAATGACTGAGGCCCATTAGAAGACTAAAGCCCATCAGATGACTGAAGCCCAACAGATGATTGAAAGCCCACTAAATGACTGAAGCCCAACAGAAGCCCGTACAGATTCAAGGCATATTTTAACAGACGACAATATGTATTTCTTTTATCTTGATCAACGCCAAATAATTTTATGTTAGAATTATTTAAGTTAGGATTCTTTTATGTTAAGATCAACGCCATGCAAATTTTATGTTAGGATTATTTAACTTAGACAATTTTATTGCTAAGAAATACTATAAAACCATGCAACTTTTGGAAAAGTCTAAGAGTATTTTAGATATTGAGAAAAAATCTATATTTCTACATAATTTTTTTCTAAGGTACTACGATTGAAATCAAATTTGAACAACATATTGTTTCAGCAATTCTCCCTTTGTTTTGATTATATGACATATAATCTAAGTTACATGGAATCAGAAGCGGGTACACGGAAGTGAAAGCGTATCGAAGCGTAGAAGCAACATTTTCAAAAACATTAGGAAGCGGGTACGTAGTGAAAACGTATATATGTATAAGAATGTTCTATTTAACTGGTTAAAAAGATAACATTTTTATTACATTTCTATTTAACTTAACATGAATCATTCGAATTAATATGATTCAAAATCGAAACTCTAAACCTATATCTTCATTTTGATTTAAACTATATGATGTAATTATTAAATTTAAATCTTCCAAAATAATCCCACTCAACTAATCAAACTAGTCATTTGTTAGAACGAGAAATTAATTTATAGATAAAGGACAAAAATTAGCGTGCACAAATATTTTGTTTTATACCCAGAGACATGCCAAAATAAACAAATAAATGTTAATTATTTATTATGTTATTTTTAAACGCTTCCAAAATAAATAAATCAAGCTTCCAAAACAGAATCGAAGTTTCCAAAACTCTTCCAAAGTAGAAACGAAGCTTCCGAAACGATTATAAACTTGATTTTTCTGGAATTGCGATTCGACGAAGCTTCCAAAAGATTCTGAAACCTTCCGATTCTGATTTCGGTTCCGAAGCGGGAAGCGTTTCTCTGATGAAACTTCCGTGCAATCTAGCATATAATACTTTGATCGATAATTTTATTTTTAACTATTGTCGAACATAATATTAAAAAACAATCAACCAAACAAACGCTATATCTCATGAACCTACATTAGTTTCATCCATGTTTTCCGTTCCGTTGTTCATACTAATTAACAAAATGTCTCTATATCTAAAGAATTTTGTAACAATAACGACAAGAGCGTGTGCCAATAACAGAAGGGACTTAGTGGGCAATTAATCTAGTTCATAGATTTTGCTTTTGATTTTTCAACCAAACTTGGAGCCAATCACGGTTTTTCCTTTTATATTCCTTTTGAACCTGTATTGATGATACCTAATATTTCAACGATTCTATCAATTATTTATTCTTCCCACTATTTTAGGTCCAATATTCTTTTATCATTGAAATTTCATTTTCTTTTGTTCATAGAAGTAAATAAAATAAAATATATGTGATACAATAGTTGGTAAATTCATATACAGTAAAGCATATAGATCTTTCCAAACAATTAAGAGACTCTATTTTTAAGAATAATAACTCAAGAATATAGATATGATAAAAAGAATGTTCGAGAAATTTTATGTATTGATAAAAGTTGCAAATCTCATTCAAAGATAATTACATTGCATAATTATGCAAATTTTAGTCGGTCGAATAAACTTTAAGAAAATATAGAAAATCTCTTAAACTTGTTTTTCATTCTTCATGTTAATTTTTTCTTTTTTCTCGGAGGATGATAGATCGACTAATCATCGTGGACCGGAGCCGAGCTCTTTTACACGGACAAACTCGTTTTCATAGGCCTGGCTCGAGTGCTTTCCTAGCAATCCTCTAGATAGATTCGAAATCAGGTTGAGACTTGATGATATATGCTAAACACGATATGATATATAATTATTAGTTTCAAGGTTTCTACCATACACCAAGTATGCACCTAAATTCATGGATGTAAAGTTTACCAAAAAATTTAAAGTTTTGTAGGTAAAACATTTGTTAAGTTCTCGTGTGTGGTTGAGAAAATTGTTTATCGTGGATGTAGTGTATGCAGAACATCTGAAGGTTGAGAAATTGTGGGAACGACATCCACAGGTGGATCAACGATCGGGTGGCTCTGATACTATATTAAGTTTGGGTTTTTTCTTGGGTTTACAACTCAAAACCAATAGGCAATGAATGGATTGGCCATGACCCTTTAAATATTAGTTTATAACTTTTGATATGGGACAATATCATCACTTAACATTGTTCATAGTTCTTAATAATCACATGTATTATGATGCGTATATCGAGTTTTCACCTCTGAACCAACTTCCTGCAAGTACACATCAATCACAATTGGTATAAATAAGGGATCAAACCCACGAGGACTTCTTAACTATACTTCAAATTATAATGAATAAAACTAAGTTTTTTTTTTTAACAACACATAACTTCCATTAAGACTTAAGTGGTCTGGTTACAAGCATCAAGCAAAGCTTGTTTAGCTAGAGCGTCTACCACTACATTTTATTTTCTTGGAATGTAACTAAAGGTAATAAGATCAAAACAACAACTAAGATGATAGATATCATGGAGAATCCCATGAACTGTAGAAACTTGGGAGCCTAAGTTTATACCTCGCACCAATTGTAAGGAATCGGATTGTACCGATAACGTCCTTATTCCTTCTTCCAAAGCCTTTGATACTGCTTCCCTAATTGCCATACCTTCAGCCACAAGCGGAGAACACGCAATGCCACTACTTGTGAAGCTGACGGTTGTGCCTGTAGAACCTTTCCTTACTGTCCAACCTAACCCAGCTAGCTTCTGACCTGGTTTCCATGCTGCGTCTGTTCGACAAATGAATTCTACAAGGCTTGAGGGAGTCTGATGAACCACCAGAGAGGGGGAGCTCTTGGCTTTACGTTTTTGTCTTGAATCCCATTCTCTGGCATTGGTAACAGAGAGGGTAACTACACTCAGGGCAGATGTCACTTTCTTGTTGAACACTAGGTTATTCCTAGCTTTCCAAAGTTGCCAACAAATCTAAGGGCTCAGGGGGTATCACCAATACATGAGGGGGCAATGACTTCCAGTCTTTCATGTTCTTCCACTCTGTATCAAAGGGTGTCTCCATGCCTTGGCCCCTGGGAGAGGAGAAAGGTGCATTCTCCCAAACCTGCTTGGCATAATCACAGTGGAACAACAAATGTTCCATGGTTTTAGTTTCACCACAATGAGGACATGGTGCAACAGTATCAGGGATGCGCAATTCAATATTTGCCCCAACTGATAAAGCACCTCTAGCGGCTTTCCACAAGAATGTTCTGATCTTGGGAGCCGTATCCACTGTCCAAACATCTAAATTCCAATCCACAGAGCTTTGGATAGGTTTCTAGAGGATTTCTTTTTGAGCTGAGAAGTAACCTGACTTTGTTGTATACACCCCTGTCTTGTCTTTTAGCCAGATTCTTCGATCATTGGCTCCCCAATGGCTAGGATTTATCATGTGAATTTCTTCCTGAAGGTGAGGAAGAACCTGTTGAACTTTTGTTGTATCCCACTCCTTCTTATCTCCACATAACAGATCATCAACAGTTAGTTGGGAAGTCTCAAGTTAGGAAGGTCCATAAGGTCTGAGGGGCTCTAAGGTTGATAGTCAGTTATCATTCCAAATGTTGAATGACTCTCCATTCCTAATAGCCCATCCAAGATTCTGCTTTAACAGATCTCTCCCAGCAAGGACACTGCGCCAACCATGAGAGGCAGAGGAAGGTGCTTGACATGATAGGAAGTCAATTTTTTTTGCAATATTTACCAAGAAGGGTTCGAGCCAAAAGACATTGAGGCTCCTGCAAAATTCTCCAAGCAAGTTTCCCAAGTAGTGAGTCATTGAAGCATGTGATGTCTCTCAGGCCTAATCCACCCTCTCGCTTGTGTCTGGTTAAACTATCCCAGGCTATCCAACAAAGTTTCTTCTGGTCTGCTTTATTATCCCACCAGAATCTTGTGAGCACTGATTGAATTAACTCATAGCATAACTTGGTATTGAGGCTAATACACTCTTCAATAGAGTTAGTTTACCAGCAGTAGAGAGAAACCGATTTGACCATCCTATATAGCCCTTTGTCTGATCCGGTCAACTATACATGTAAACAAATCTTTTTTCCTACGCCCAAAATGCTCAGAGAGGCCTAGGTATTTTCCTAATCTTTAGCTCCCTTTTGACTCTCTCTCTCTAATCTCTGGAGGAGTTTTCCTCGAGAAACTAATAGAGGACTTTTCTAAGCTAATGAGCTGACCAGCGGCTTCACCATACCTTGCTATAATTGAGACCAAGGTGGTTGTGTTTTCCTGACTAGTATTGCAAAAAAAACATTGTATCATCTGCAAATGATTCAAACGAGGACACCCATTGGCTACCCTCAGACCCTGAAGAGTACCTTGTGATTGAGCTCTGTGGCAGAGGCCGGCTCGTACTTCGCTGCATAAGATGAAGAGATAGGGAGAAATGGGGTCTCCCTGTCGTATACCTCTATCTGGTTTCACAAATCCCTTTGATCCTTCATTGATCAGATATGAATAAGTGACAGTGGTACGCACTGCATCAACCAAGTTATCCATTTTTGATAGAAACCAAACCTTTCGAGCACCAACTGAATAAAATCCCACTCAAGATGATCATACGCCTTACTAATGTCAGTTTTAACCGCCATGAAACAAAATTTTCGAGCTTGGGAGACAAACATAGACAAACATGTCTATTACTATGGAGCACCGTCAGGGTTTAGATCAAAGCAAACTCGATACCTTCCAATGGAGAAGAAAGAAGTGCTTGTTGAACATCCCGAACGCTTCAATGATAAAGATGATGAAAGTGATCAAGGACAACACCAACAAGCTAAAGGCAACCTCAAGCCTTAAGAGGATCCTTCCACCTTCTAGAGATTCCAAGGAGTCAAGTTATGCGACTTTAAACAAAGTGCTTTATGGGAGGTAACCCATATTTTAGTTTTCTTTTTGTAAGCACTATTATCCACCTATTTAATCCATGGTTTTTCAAGAATTTTTTAGTCTTTGGAGAAGAACAAGAAGCCCCAAGGTATTGGTGAAGATATTGGTCGAATTTTTGATCAATTTTCAACCTAAGGAGTATTTCAAGACGAATATTTCGAGGTAAGGAGAAGAGACGAAGAAAACGGTTCGGAGAAACCTTAGTACCGATCGGGACCGCCGGTCGGTACCACGGATCGGTACCAGTTTTTCCGGCCGTTTCCCACACCGACTGCTTGTACCGATCGTATAACACGATCGGTACCGAGCACCGACAATCCACGACCCTCGGTACCGAGCACCGACAATCCACGACCCTCAGGCCGATCGGTACCGGGGTCGGTACTGAGATCACCAACCGGTACCGACCATAACCACCCTTCGTCCGTCCATCCATCACCCTACCGACCCATCCAACCGACCGATGCACCGTACCGACCCATCATCACCATCACATTTACCGAGTCGTATACCACGACCGATCAACGCACCATCACCGCCATCCACCCGATACATAGTTTGCATATCACGACATGGATTGGTTCGACCACCTTCCACCATCCATCCGGTACCAAGCATCAATCACCATCATCACCCGACGATCCCACCCTTCCCGCACCGTTGATCATATGCCCCGTTCACCATCTCTACCGATGACTATCACACACCTACCACCATCCACCTGGACATAGTCGCATACCACGTCATGGACGGTTCAAACTCCACTCCATCACGACGGTTCAAACTCCACTCCATCACGACGGTCATCACCATCATCACACACCTCCAATTAGCAGCCGCATACCACGGCCATATTCGAGAACCAACTTCACCCACCTGGAGCAAATGAGCATCGACGCACCACCATCACCACCATCACCAATTGTCACCTAGCTAAGTTTCCACACTTTTTCTCAATTCACACCAATTACATACATCATTAAACATAACTTAACCACAACATTAGAATTTTGCAATTGGAAATTATTTGAATTTGGTTATTTTGAATTGGTTTTGAATAACACATCTAGAAGATTATCCACCATCAATTTCACTAAGGTTGGCAAAATTAAAAGATTTTGAATTTATTTCTTTCTTTTAAGCCATTGTTTTTCTTCCTTGGACTTAGAACTCAATACACATATGTTGAGAACTTTGTTCCAAGTGACATTTACCAAGTGATTTCAAGTGTTTTTGCAAGGATATTCTGTACTCATACATGATTTCTAGCACGAGTTTAGTTTTGAACGCACAATTCATTCATCTTGCGAATAATCCATCATTCAATAAGATGTGAGAAGAAGGACAACAACATAGACCACGACCACCACCCCTTACCACCCAAGGACGATTTCAACACTACGCTTGATGCAATAAACAGAGCAAGTCGAGCACCTTAGCCGATCACGAGCTTAAGCATTCGATCATAAGGTTTGAAATTTCACTAGGAGCTTCGACATTGCCTATAATCCAGCGATCTTTCACTTTAATTAGAAAAAAAATTCATGTTGTAAGAGTGACATACCATCACCATCATGGATTTCTTGATCGAGCCATAGAAAGTGAGTTGTTGGCAATTAAAGAAGTATTGCTCCTAAGCATCTTAGGAGACAATTGGGAGATACACAACCTCTTGTTTCGAGCCTATCAACACCAATCCAAACCACCATCAACTTTGGCAACTCTTACCAAATTCTAAGACATTTGTCTACAATGAGGTAATATCGTTCTTTCTCTAATTTTTCCACTTGTTCAAATTCGTTTATTGTTGACATGACTCCCTTAATTTGATTTGAGTTATACCGGGGACGGTGTAAGTTAAGTCTGGGGGAATGTTGTTTACTAACGCGTTTGTTCATGCTTGATTTTTTGGTTTTTCAAAAGGTTTTTCGAAAATTATTTGTCAAAAACATAAAGACGTTTTATTGAGTCAAAACCAATAGGGAATGATGACACTTTCCTAGGAACTAGCATTTCAATTTCAAAGACCAAGTGACCATTGTCACAAGGAGAGTTCAAGGACAATCGATTCAGACACCTCATGATGGACTCCCCGCCTAGAAATTCTACTTGCCAGGTTTTAACGGATACACTTTTGATTCTTCATTTGGACTACTAACACAGGTTTTGATTATCTCAAGTCAAGGACATTAGATCAAGGAAACGAATCACGTTCATGACATCTTATTCCTTTTTACCACCCTCTTGTTGTCATGAACGGCCAGCTCATCTTTAGTTGGTTTCCCCACCTTAAACCCTTTAACCCTTCTTCCAGACCTCATGCCTTCTTTTTACCGTTTCATATTTGCAGATATGTGTAACGTCGGAGAGAATAGGATCGACGCAATTTTCCAATCACTAAGAGATGCGTCATTATGTTAAAGAGAGGTGGAGTACAAAGAGCAAAAATACAAAGAGCTTGGTCGTTGCTTGTGCACTAAAAACAAGGTATCAATTTCGTGCCTATGATTCATTGTTCCAAAGAGAATCGGTTTCCACTTAAAGAAAAAATTAAAACAAAAGAAAAGAAAAACAGAAAAAGAAAAGCTAAGGGGAAAGACAACGATTGCTCAGATGGATCATATGGCCAAAGAATATCCCAAGGAATGATGTAATCAACAAGAAGAGGAGAATAGAGAAGATTCAACATTGATTCCCGGAGAACAATCTAAGTATGGGGGAAGAAGAGCAACAACAAAGTGATTGGGTAATTGCGGACATCAATAGGTCCATTCTCTCTTGTGATTTTGCATAATGTCTCGCACCCGGAGATTATGGTAACCCTAAACACTTTTAACCTCACCACTAAAATCAGCCTTCCCTTACACCTAGCCCGAATTCCTTGGATAATAGCCTTGATGAGAGTTTTCAATAACCTGGTAGAGTAGAAAGAATCAGTTAAGTAGAAGTTAAGATCCGTGCAGGGAGGAGATTTAGGAGGGCTTGCGAAGTTATGATGGGATATGAGGAGAGCGTTTGCGAATTAATCTTGTTTCATGTGGATTACAGGTTTAGACTTCGAGACAATGGATCCAAAGGATATGTGAGTCCCGTGTTTTCAAACCTCTTTTCTATTCTTATTCTTTCGTTTGCTTGAGGACAAGCAAAGGTTAAGTCTTGTGTAGTTGATATACCCTATATTTCACCCATTTTTCTATCGGTTTTCATACTTATTTTGTGGAATTTTATCCACCTAATCAACCAAAAGAGGTAGTTTTCTCGTATACATAGGCTTTAAGGTCCCAACAGTTTAATTAATCAAAAAGGATGCAAAAAGGAGAAAAAAGAGTATTCATCATGTCAAAGCCATCTAAGAAGCCAAAGGAGCCAACCCAAGTAATCATACCTTGAAGATAAAGCACATTCCCAAACTGAACATATTACATATGCTGTAAGTTTAACAATAGATGGAGGACCAAATCAGTTTGGAATTGGATGAAACTTGTAGTGAAGATAGCCCTTTGAGTTAGCTTTCCAATGGAGTTGGAGTTACACCATTTAGAATTATAAAATAGGAGATATGAGCCAGAGACTGAAGACATGTCAAAGCTGCCGAGAAGAAGAAGAACACCCGGTACCGACCCGGCACACCGGTCGGGCAATACGATCGGTACCAGGGCTTCAAGCACACGAAGGCACGCCAACTCAACCCCCATACCAACCCGAGAATCCGATCGGTATGGCCGGTCGGTTTGGAGCATTACCGAGCACTTTTGGCAATTTTACTTTTTCTTAGAAAAAAATCCTAACCGACTTAGGACCCCTTCTAGACCTATATATACTTGCTTTTAGCCTCTCTAGGAAGAGAACACAGCCATAAAATCAATACCTAAAACATGTATTTCGTTTCCCTCTTTGTTCTTAATAATACATCTACTTTTTAAGAGTTCTTTAAGGCTAGATCAATGAGGCCTTCTTGGTTGAAGGAAGAGATCTCTATATGCTTTTGTGTATCACAAATTCATCATGTTTTATGCTTTACTTCTGCTGCTAGCGAGATCAAACTGACTCGTTGGAGTAAAGTTTAACTAGATTCGTTGCCTTTAAAGTTCTATGTGTATGCCTTTATGATTGCATCTGAGGGTTTGTTGTTAGTTGTTCTTCATCTTTATTTACGCTCAATGCTTGATCTGGTGTAGCTAACCAGTGATCGATCCTAGGTTGATGTATCCACGAGAGTGTTCTTAACATCTTCTGATATAGTATTTGATGAGCTAAGCGTGTTAACAATCATACCAATTAGTTAAGGAGTTTAGTGAACAATTGAACCTTAACTCTACTGCATGTCTTAACATTTTAATAACCATGCGATAGCTGAGTCTATTAGGGAACAGGGCATAGTGAATCCGAACAACGATAGTGGAGAGATTCTAATTCCGTGATTTGAATTCTAGAACAAACTTGCATCTGAATCTTGAGTTGTAGTTGTAAACGTTGCATAGGTTCATTAATCGCACCTAGTTAACCGTTGATTATCCATCCCTTGCACTTTTACTTTCATAAAAACTAAAAACTAAAACCCCACAAAAATATGTTTAGCTTAGCTTATTCTGCATCATATAGGTTCTTTGTGCATCATCAATTCCTTTGGGTTCGACCCCTAAATACTACTACGCTTGCTGTGCACTTGCAGTCTTTATCTAAGGTTATGAATTTAAAACTTAGATCTAAAAAATAAAACCCCCATCACATATACTCCCTTATGCCATCAACAACTTCATTTACAGCCTCCTGAAAGTCTGCTGGTGGTGGGGTAGCTAGATTATCATCAGAATTTGTCCTTACTTGACTATATCTGGAACTCTCTCCTTTGTCATACTTGGTAGAGAACTGGTATTAACTTGCTCTATATCTAGGTCATATAAAAAGAATCATACCTCGAGTAGCCTCCCAATCGAAGCTATGTACATGCGAGTATTCAGGCTAAAAAATTCATCGTACAAAGAAGCACTGGAAGACATACATGAGACATGATCCTCGCTGATAGCTAAATTGATTTCATCAGGAGGAAGTCTATGAACAGAAAACAAAACGTACATCTCAAAATCATGAATGGACCAACACAATAATGAAACATTAAATATGAACTACAAACTACTTACGATGCACGAAAAGAAGATGCTTCAATTGTTTGTGGACTGATTGATATTTTCGTTGCATGAGATTCACTGGAAACCATTAAGGAACCTACTTAAGCAATATATATAGTTATATATATAAAGCGAACCAATCCAATCACACGAATAGTCATACATGTAATATACCTCTATAACCGACAATGCAAACAAATCGCAAGATACAGACTGCCAATGATACAATATTTTGTGCAGCATACCGGGCAACATTATCAGCACATTCCTCCCATAAGGTACATGTCAAACAATCACCCCTATGGTACAACATTAAAATTAATACATGGTACATCGGTGGATCTAAATACAGAGTAAAAATATAACTTACATGTCATTCTTGAGGCGTACATCAAGTTTGCTAACCACTATTCCATACTCCACACCTTTTTTAGTGGATATATTTCCAAAATTTGTCAAATTATATCTACAACAAATCTTATATTATACTAAATGCATGGACTACACAGATCAATAATAAAATAACCAACCAAATGGAACAACAATTTTGATAGAATTGGATACTTACCGAACAATTTCCTTGTATGGAATCCAGGTGCAACAATTTTCCGGATTGATTTGGAATATTTGTCGGGATAATCAAGAGGAAAAGAAATATATGATTCGATTATTGTTGTAGAGTTTATAACTATCATAAATCTGAGTGAGCTCGGCATATAGGCATCAAAACAGCGTTCACAGGTGAATCTCGTCATAGTTATGGTCTGATCCTCAGCGAGTTGATCAGAGAATTTATCCACTATAGTATTAAGAACAGATGCACGGACTCTTGTACCCTATAGTTAGAGGAAAATACGTCAAATTTAAGTAAACCGTCGAACTAAATAGATAAAAACATGAATACAAGTGGTTATTTATATCTAAATTAAGACAAACCTTCTCGTCCACCATTATCAACTCGGTAGAGGTTATCAAATCATCTTGAGCCATATTCCATTGCATGAGGATTAAAACATTGATTGTATAACTTTTCAAAGCCGGATTTATATCATCTAAATATCCAAAGGTCGACATAAGATCTTATGGACAGTAAACATTGAAAAAGAGAGAATATATAGAGACATTAGACCTAAGCTATTTAACGACTTCCATTGGATATCGAGGCAAATATTCGCTCATATCATTCCACTTATTCGATTCGATCATATTAGGAAATTACATAAATCTAATATAATAAAATCTTCCATTTGTATATGCCCTAAATATATCAATTATTCCATATTTATCTTCTATTAAATATATTATTACATATATAATATTTATACAAAGTAAAACTTCCAGATTTTGAAGACGTACCAAAATATTTTTAACCTAATAAACCCTAATAAATAGCAAGAATCCTTAGTATGATATATTTTACCACATTTATTTTACCACATTTGCTTATAATTTGTGTCCAAACGATGATAATATGATATATTTATAAACCAAGAAACCCTATCAAAATCCAATAGTATGGATCCTTACATAAGCATTTCGCGGTAACCTTTTTATCGTATCTAAATATATCGATCAATAACTTTTTCGTTTGTGTTTTTCTATTCAATATGATTATGATGCAGAAGTTATCTTACACAAGCATTTATAACTAAAGTATCTTATGATGTTGACAGTGTAAATTATTTAGACATGTATTACATTCGGTTATAAAAAAAATTCAAAAAGGATGATAATAAGAGATTTCATTAAAATGAGATAAAGATGGATACTTTAAAAATTATTAAAATTAAAAATAACACATGGGAGAAATTGTAAAACCCAAAAACAACTATTGTGATAACATACGATAAGCAAGAGCCTTTATCCTCTTGAATTCTTCAAGTCCGAGCATATGTCGCAAAGTCGCAAAGAAACCACGCAACACGGATGGAGTGGACCAACCAAATACCTCTACAATTGCATGGGCATACTTATCAGGATCGTCAATGAGTCCTAATGCCAAACATGCTTCTTTAAAAAAACGGATAAACTACACCACGAACGGTACGAATATCCTCAAAAGAGGCTGGACCTTTGACAACACGAAGCAACAGACGAAGATAATAAGGCTCACCCATGGAAGGAGGTATATATACCAACCCACTACCAGGGACAATACGATTAAGTGGAATCCATTGCAAAGCAATCAGATTCCATACGAATTTAGAGGCAAACTCGACATGAGTGAGCTGTCTAGCATGGGGACATATTTTTTACGGTCAATCCAACACACAAACTGCATGGGACGATCTACAATTATACCATCATGTAGAGACTCAGGTAAGTGTAAAGAGTTTGAAGGTCCGAGTGCTGAACATAATGCGGAGCTAGAAACCAGCTCACCTACACAAATTAAATTTACGACACAACAATTAGATTACTTCTACACAATAAAGGAAACCACAATATTCTATGTGTCAACTCACCATACTTATCTGTAGGACACAAAGCATTTGTACTATCACCTAGAGAAGTCATTATTTTGAGAGTAGAACTTTGACAATATGAATTTCTAAGAGTTGTGTACCATTATTTATAAGAGAATATAAAAAACCTTAGGTATATGTATATGACCGACGTATAACTTTATAGAAGCCCATTTATGATCAAATCCATTAGATATATTCAATTATTTCTGACCACATCTGTTGGTCATTCAATTGTATTTAGAATTAAAATATATATAGTAAGACTTATTGTACATTGTGGATTAACACGAATCACGAAGATAAACACAAGCCCATATATATTGATTTATCAAATTTACACAGAATATATTTGACGCCATGAGCAAATTACTTAAATATTAAACATTCACCGAGAATATTTACTTAGATATTAAGCAATGTACATTTACTTAGTATAGAATCCAATATTGACGGAGAACGTCACTCAAAAAGATACACACACAAGTCCTTGTCCTTATATATTTAATTCAATGACAAAATCGGCACATAACAATAGAATGATTATTTTCTTAGATATCAAATAAGAGAAGAAATTACGTGTATAGATATGACAATAGAACACCAAAATAACAGTAGAACACTTTATATATAAAGTTATCTAAGAACACCAAAATATGGAACTTAAATACTTGAATGACTGTTTTAAAAATCAATAATGAAAAATTAAAAGCCTAGGTAAAAAACTAAACAATAGAATGATTAATTTCTTAGATATCAATTAAAAGAAGCAATTACGTGTATAGACCATCAATGAATAATAATTTCTGAATAACAATAGAACACCATAATAACATTAGAACACCTTATATATAAAGTTATTTAAGAACACCAAAATATGTAATTTAAATCATTGAATGTCTGTTTTAAAAATCAAAAGCAAAAAAACAAAAACTTTGGTAAAAAAACTAAAATCATAAACCTGAATGAAAATCCAGCAATTTAAAGAACATATCATATTTTCTCGATCTTAATCTTCTTATTGCCAACAAACAAAGCGTTGGATTCGTCTCGAATCCTCTTCAAATCAGGAGATACAGCAGACTCGATTTTAAGGTCCAATGAGCCACCATCAACATTGACAAAAGTTGAATCCTTCATACAGAAACGATCTATAAATTTCTTAACCATATCAGCCTTCATCCAATACTTCTCGACCTTGAAAGAATGATAACGACTCCTTAAATTGTCCTTATTAATATTAATCTTAAAAAGCATCTTTTGACCAACCAACTGCTTTATAGTCGACGGCAGGACATCATGATCATTCTGAAAAGAAAAACATAAACGGAAAAGATTTACAAACCATGTAGTCACGATATTATTTTTTTTTGAAAAAGGGCAGTCGAGATGTATTCATGCATCATAAAGTTAAGGCATACATGGGCTATCTCTTGAGCCAACTCAGCAGCACCACACTCCAACAATTGTTTAGCGATTCCGTCAAAGAAAACAAACTTTGTTGAAACGGATGAAGTATCACAAACATTAAGGATGAGTCGATACCTACAATGGAAAGAAACAAATTAGCAAATATAACAGGTACAAAATCTAAAAAAGTAAAGGTTGAAATTACGAAATACGAGTACAAACTTTGCATCTATGTCTGATATCTTGCCGCAGGTCTCACAGTCAAACATTGCGACATCATTAACCACTGGATATGGATGGACAGAGTCCTTATAGGCAGCACAAACAGTATAATACCATGAAGACTCATCAACTGAATCAACCGCCCCACAGTAACACATACAGACTCTTAATAACAATTACAAATATAATTATAAGATATATTAATATTGAACATACAAAATATTAATAACTATTACATTATTGGAATAAACAATATCGTAAATAGATTTCTTCTCGTTCAACTCAAAAAATTCTTGATAAAGTGGAACGGTGGGAGGAGCACTGTTATTAAGGGTAAGGGAGAGACTATCAGGAGGTAGCCTGTTAACAACGAAAATGAAGAGATAAAATTAAGCAAATTTATGGACATTAACGTATGACAACTATGAATAGCATATAACATATGGATGAAAATACATACATTGTATTAAACCTCTGAATGGCTGGGACATCAGAATTATAAAAATACTGAGTTGCATCATAAGAGTTTGTCACAGGCCAAGCACCTGCGATCACAAGAAAGAAATTATCAATCAATTACTTCTTTAGGGTAGATACTATGCACAAAACCTTTTGATACCAGACATACTTCTGTATTCCTTCACAGCGACAAATCGTATAAGACAAACAACTTGCGTATCCTCATGATGGCTGGTAAACTGCCAAAATAACTTGGCGTAATCCCCCTCCCCCCCCCCCCCCCCCTCCTAAAAAGTGCACAATAACTTTGTAGAACTTAAAAGAGAGAAAAAAACACGCATTAGTGGTTAATGACACCACAACATAAACAAATATGTAATAGAAAAATTCTTGGGTTCACCCCTAGGGTGAACCAACCTCATTCACCCCCTCCTCATTAGCCAATCATAATTAAGTAGCTAATTAAAATAAAACAAATTTAAACAATTAATATTAATCAATTAAAACAATTAATATTAATCAATTAAAAAATTAAATTAAATCACTAAATCCATAAATCTAAACCCTAAACCCTAATATTATTTAGAGTTTCGTATTTGGGATTTAGGGTTGTATAGATTTTGGGGTTTAATATTTGGGGATTAGGGTTTAGTATTTGTGGTTTAGGGTTTAGTATTTGTGGTTTAGGTTAAGTATTTGGATTTTAGGTTTTATTGTTTGGGATACAGGGTTTAATATTTGTGGTTTAGGGTTTAGTATTTGGATTTAAGATAAAACTTAATATATTTATATATCCTTAAATACTACAAGAAAGTTATCTCAAATGGATGTTATCAAATTAATAACCACTAATAAAGTTTAGGGTTAAGCTTACATTTTGTGATAACCACTAATAAGGTTTAGGGTTAACATTACATTTTGTGATTATAGTTTGTATTAAAACTATTAATGGCTGCAGAATAGAAGAATAATTGAGATAAGCAAAAGTATTACGAAAGAGACGGGATGTGTTAACAACAAAAGGTCCTTTATTATGATATATACAAAGGATCTTTAATATGATATATACAAGAGATTTGAAACGAATCAAAACACAATCACACTAAACATCATGACGACTTCAAGAGATATACACAAATCTACTATACACAGTCGCTGATGTGACACCCGTGAACCATTTTTGAGGAAAATGGAGGGGCTGTCGAATGACACACGTGGTGTATGTCGATCGACAGGGTCCTTAAGGGCTGTCGTTCGACACCCATGGTGTGTGTCGATCGACAGGTTCTTTAATTGGTCGGTTTTCTGTTTCGATTTTTGGTCGTGCGGTTGGGCCGGGCCGGTTTGGGGAAAAACTAGGGTTTGTAAATAAGCCTTTTTGGCCGCATTCTGATCGAAACCAAGTCTCAAAATCAGTGGAAAAGAGTCTGAGAGGAGTTTCTCTTGTTCCTGATAGTTCCGTTAGTTAGGGTTTCGTTCTTGATCGTTTTGGAATGGAATTTTGTGGTGGTTGTAGGTGATTTCGTTTCTAGCCTCAATTCCCATCAATTTCTATCAAAAAAATCCAAGGTGAGTGCGTGACCGTGGCTTCTGGGCCGACGGATCGTTAGGGTTGTGTGGTGATAGGTTTGAAACGAGTTGATTGATCTTGTGTTGATTGAATGAGACTGTGTGTATTGTTTGTTGTGTGGTGATTGTTGTTTTGTGCAGGTTTTCGTGTTGACGCAGAGGAGGAATCGATCCAAGAGGATTATGATCGATTTCCTAGAGGTAGTGTCGATCGACAGGCATGTACAGAAGGTGTCGATCGACACCTAGTGGTAGTGTCGATCGACAGCCTGTCTGATGGGCTGTGGTTGAGCCTTTGTGTTTGTGTGTTGTTTTGTTGTATGTTTGCTTGAGCGGTCCATCGTTCCTGAGTGCGCAGTCGTAGATGGGATGACCGTCTCACTGGGTATTTATAATAATACTCATGCATCTCTTTTTTCCATGTGATGCAGGTAAAGGCAAATTGTGATCGTAGAATCACGGCTACGAAGAGGAAGATGATATGGGGTCTCGTTTATCGTGTTGTTTTCTTTTATCATTTTAGAACGGTTGTTTAGGTTGTTGGATTGTGGAATTGATATTGTGTAACTTATTGTTTTCGGTTGTAGTTGAACTGGTTTGATAGTTAAGGGAATTGGTTTTCTTGGTTAATTGTTTGGTTCTCCGCTGTAGTGTTGATTGTCTGTTTTGCTTGGTTGTTGAGGATAGCATTTATGAGAATGCTAGTCTGAGACCAAGGTTTGTTTGTTTAAAAAAAAAAATGGGTCGGGTCGTTTCAGTTTGGTATCAGAGCCCTTACGGTTTTAGGACGGGCTAGAACTGCTAGGATTGTAACTTGGTAAATTTTGCAATTCTGTGGGTTTTGGGGGTTCTCGATCATCTTCCTTCGAGCCTTCAATGAGATTCCACGGTAAGTGTGTTTTGTGTTTGTTTGTTGGTCGCAACCGCAAGTGTAGCCCAGGCTGGTGATGATCGTATGGCTGATCTGTTGAGGCAGTTGTTGGAGCGGTTACAGGGTGCGGTGCCAGTGCAGGCTCCAGTGTTGCCACGAGGGCAGAGGTGCAGCCGAGGGCTGCGGTTGTTGAGGAGGTTCTGTCGTATATTCGGATGATGGAGCAGATGCAGAGGATCAGTATGGGTTCTTTTACAGGAAGTGTTAAGCCTAAGGGGGCTCGATTAGGTGTCCAGAGGGATACATGGTTGCCTTGGCAGTCCATTATTTAGACGGTGATGGACATCTCTGGTGGAGGAGTGTTGCAGCGAGACGGGCTGGGACAGTGATGTTGTGGGCAGACTTTGTGGCGGAGTTTAACGCCAAGTTCTTTCCTCAGGAGGCGTTGGATCGTCTAGAGGAGAGGTTCTTGGATTTGACTCGGGGAGCGATGTCTGTTCGTGAGTATGAAGTGGAGTTTAACCGACTCTTGGGTTATGCTGGTAGTAGCTTGGAGGATGAGCAGGCTCAGATTTGGAGGTTCTTGCGGGGACTTCGACCAGACTTGAGAACTCGGTGCAGAGACATCAGGTTCAAGTACAGAGTGGAGTTGGTAGAGATGTTTGCACAGATCGAGGAGGATCTGAGGGAGCAGGCTGCGGTAGTGGTTTAGCCTGTTCAGCCTCGGAGGTCTCAGCAGCAGGTGCAGCAGGTGGGTCCTAGCAAGAGCGGCAAGCCTGGGCCGGGACAGAAGAGGAAGTGGAATGACACTTCGAGATCTGGTCAGAGTGGCCGAGGGTGTTATGGTTGTGGGAGTTTGGACCACAAGAGGGCGAGTTGCCCTAAGCAGAGTGAGGCTCGAGTGGCTCGGACTTGTTATCAGTGTGGAGAGCCGGGGCACATCAGGCGGAACTGTCCTAAGTTGCAGCCGTTGGCCGTGGCAGTGGTCCAGCCAGTAGCTCTGTATGGGGCGGTCCAGTCTTTGGATCAGATTGCGGCGATGCAGCGTCCGCCGGCTATTGTCGCGCCGGGTGAACCGAGCTCGAGGCCGATCACAAGTAAACTCTTTATTTCAGACTTTCAAATCCGGTAGTGTAGAATTTTGTGTTTATTTTCGACTGTTTGCTTTGTGATAGAAAGTTAGGTTTCTTAGCACATGGGATTTGTGTTGGGACCTTGTTTGTGGGCGGGTGTGAGTCCCACAAGTTGTTTGATTCTGGAGCATCGAATTGCTTCATTACTCCGGATCATGCTGAGAGAAGTGTTATTCAGAGTGACGCTGGTGAGCGGACGGGACCGGTTATGGTTGTTGGAGGAGAATCTCTAGCCACGCATGGCCGGGCAAAAGATGTGGATATTCTGGTAGCGGGCGAGTTGATGCCAGCAGACTTAGTGATTAGTCCGGTGGAGTTGTACGATGTTATCCTGGATATGGATTGGTTGAATCGGTACAGAGTTCATTTGGATTGTCACCGGGGTCGAGTGGTGTTTGAACGTGAAGGTGGTAGGTTGGTTTGTCAGGGAGTGAGACCGATTTCAGGTAGTCTCGTGATCTCGCTTGTCCAGGCTGAGGCGATGATTGAGAAGGGTTGTGAGGCTTACTTGGCCACGATTGTGATGCCGGAGGCTGTTGGTGGGGTTACTGTGAGAGACATTCGGGTTGTTCGGGATTTCGAGGATGTTTTTCAGTCGTTGCAGGGATTACCGCCATCTCGGTCTGATCCTTTCACGATTGAGTTAGTGCCCAAAACGACGCCGTTTTCTAAGGCGCCTTATCGAATGGCTCCAGCAGAGTTGGCAGAATTGAAGAAGCAGTTGGAGGATTTGTTGGAGAAGGGTTTTATTCGACCGAGTACTTCACCATGGGGAGCACCGGTGTTGTTTATGAAGAAGAAAGATGGTAGTTTCCGGTTGTGCATCGATTATCGAGGGCTTAACCGAGTCACGGTGAAGAACAAGTATCCTCTTCCGAGAATTGATGAGTTGTTAGATCAACTGAGAGGGGCTAATTGGTTCTCCAAGATTGACTTGGCATCCGGTTACCACCAAATTCCTATTGATGAGGCAGATGTCTGGAAGACGGCTTTCAGGACTCCGTATGGGCATTTTAAGTTTGTTATTATGTCATTCGGGTTGACGAATGCACCGGCAGCATTTATAAGGTTGATGAACGGAGTTTTCCAGGAGTATCTAGATGAGTTCGTGATTATCTTCATCGATGACATTTTGGTGTATTCGAAAAGTCTTGAGGAGCATGAGGTTCATCTGAGGAAAGTTCTTGAGAAGTTGCGGGAACATAAGCTGTTTGCGAAGTTGAGCAAGTGTAGTTTCTGGTAGAGAGAGATGGGATTTCTGGGTCACATCGTTTCTGCAGAGGGAGTTTCTGTGGATCCGGCAAAGATTGAGTCTATCCGAGATTGGCCTAGATCGAGGAATGCTACTGAGATCAGGAGTTTTCTTGGGTTGGCAGGTCATTATCGGAGATTCGTCAAATATTTTGCGAGTATGGCTCAGTCTATGATAAAGCTGACAGGGAAGGATATTCCTTTCATGTGGTCTGCTGATTGTGAGCTGAATTTCGCGAAGCTGAAGACGATGTTGACTAGTACACCAGTGTTGGGGTTGCCTGAGCCGGGTGAGCCATATGTGGTGTATACAGATGCTTCGGGAGTTGGTTTGGGTTGTGTGTTGATGCAGCAGGGTAAGGTGATTGCGTATGCTTCAAGGCAGTTGAGGAAGCACGAGGGAAATTATCCTGTTCATGACTTGGAGTTGGCTGCGGTGATCTTCGCGTTGAAGATTTGGAGGTCTTATCTGTATGGTGGCAGGGTTCAGGTGTTCACTGATCATCATAATCTGAAGTACATTTTTACTCAGCAGAATTTGAATATATGACAGAGGCGATGGTCGGAGTTGTTGGCTGATTATGACTTGGACATAGTTTACCATCCGGTTAAGGCTAACACCGTGGCAGATGCTCTTAGTCGGAGACGGTATCATTCATCTCAGGAGCGGGATGTGGAGACTCTTGTGAGCATGCTTAGTACTTTGAGGTTGTGCGTTACTTCAGAGGAGCCGTTGGGGTTAGCGGCAGCGGATCAGGCAGATCTTTTGAGCAGGATCCGAGTAGCTCAGAAGAAGGATCATGTATTGATTGATCTCTCTAAGGCTGCTGGTTATGAGTATCAGATTTCTGCTAACGGGACTATCTTGGTGCATGGACGAGTCTGTGTGCCTAAGGACGAGGACTTGAGGCAGGACATTCTGAGAGAGGCTCATGCGAGTAAGTTTTCGATTCATCCGGGAGCGACTAAGATGTATCGGGATCTGAAACGGTATTATCATTGGGTCGGAATGAAGAGAGATGTGGCGGATTGGGTTGCAGCGTGCAATGTTTGTCAGCTAGTGAAGGCTGAGCATCAGGTTCCGAGTGGCTTATTGCAGAGTTTACCCATTCCAGAGTGGAAGTGGGACATGATTACCATGGATTTCGTGGTAGGGTTGCCGGTTTCTCGGACCTATGACGCGATTAGGGTGATTGTGGATCGACTGATTAAGTCAGCACATTTTTTGCCATTAAGAAGACAAATGGAGCTGAGGTCTTGGCTAAGAAGTATGTGAAAGAGATTATGAGGTTGCATGGTGTGCCAGCAAGCATTGTGTCGGATAGAGATCCGAGGTTTGCTTCAGTGTTCTGGAGAGCTTTTCAGGCTGAGATGGGTACTAAGGTGCACATGAGTACAACTAATCATCTTCAGACGGATGGGCAGTCTGAAAGGACGATTCAGACACTTAAGGATCTGTTGAGGATGTGTGTACTAGATTGGAGTGGTCATTGGCCGGATCATATGAGTTTGGTGGAGTTCGCATATAACAACAGTTTTTAGGCGAGTATTGGTATGACTCCTTTTGAGGTGTTGTATGGGAGGCCATGTCGTACACCGCTATGTTTTACCCAAGTGGGGGAGCGGAGTATTTACGGTGCTGATTTTGTTCAGGAGACGACGGAGAAGATCCGGGTTGTGAAACTAACATGAAAGAGGCTCAAGATCGGCAGAAGAGTTATGCCGATAGGAGAAGGAAAGAGTTGGAGTTTGCAGTCGGAGATCGAGTGTATCTCAAGATGGCAATAATCCGGGGTCTGAACAGGCCCATATCCGAGGATAAGCTGAGTATAAGGTACATGGGTCCGTTCCGGGTTGTGGAACGTGTGGAACTGCCTCCGATCATGGAGAAATTTCATGATGTGTTTCATGTTTCAAAGCTCAGGAGATGCTTGCACGCATCTGAGGAGGTAGTAGTGACGATTCCTGTAGATCTTCAGCCTAATCTGACTGTTCGGATGAGACCGGTTAGGATCCTTGAGAGAAGTATCAAGGTTCTGCGCCGGAAGAGAGTGCCGTTGTTGAGAGTCTTGTGGAAGTGGGACGGTGTTCAGGAGGAGACTTGGGAACCAGAGGCAAAGATGAAAACGAAGTTCAAGAAGTGGTTCGAGAAGCAAGCCGAGGAGTGATTTCATTTTCTTTGTGGTTTCCAGTTTCGGTTTTTGTGTTGTAGTCACCGTGTGTGGTGAGGTTTGTAGTTGTGGATATTGTATTTTCATTTGTGTTGTAATGATTATGACATTTTTCCAGTTAAATAAGATGAGTTTTTCTTATGTGTATGACTTTGATAGTCATGTGTTCGTGGTTAGAGAATCTCGAAATGAAAGTTTTATAGTGGGTAGAACTTTTCTAACGGGCTTGTGTGTGTATGTGTGAGAGAGTCTCGGAATAGAAGTTTTACAATGGTTAGAACTGTCTAGTTCTTGAGAGACTCTGCAGGGACATCCGGTGTGATGGATGGTCCAGATGAACTGTGATGATCATGTTGTGATGGTATTCCAGGTTGGGAGTATCATGGTTATACCTTGGGAGGTAGTTCCGGTCACATGTGCATTATAGACGTTAGGAATTGATTGCATAGCTCAGAGATAGACATTGGTTCT
Source organism: Arabis alpina (assembly GCA_900128785.1). Taxonomy (NCBI): domain Eukaryota; kingdom Viridiplantae; phylum Streptophyta; class Magnoliopsida; order Brassicales; family Brassicaceae; genus Arabis; species Arabis alpina. The sequence goes on from LT669795.1 coordinate 27,992,104, forward strand.
TTCTTGGAGATGAGTCTCCGGCATATCTTCAGAGATGCGTCTCTCCGGGGGATAGTTGGTTCCCTGCATGCCGATCGTTCGTCAGGACTGCGAGGACTGAGAGCATGAGGGTATGGAGATACTTTGGGAGATTGCGATCTCTGGTAGATCTTTGGCTATCCAAAGATCTTTGGTTATCCACTTTGGCAGATCTTGATGGACTGTGTGTCTTGATGGTTTGAGGGTGTGGAGATGGTTGGTACCAAACACCGTTAGGACTGCGCGGACTGAGGTGGGTTGATACTAGGCACCGAGAGTTGAGGGTTGACGATCCCGAGAGCTAGATGATGGTTATGAGTTATGTGCTATGAGCAATCAATGTCTGAGACGGGTCTATATGCATAGGACGGATGTGATCCTCGAGAGGGTCTGGGAGTTATAGTCTCTGGTGTTACTGGCAGGTTGGCCAGGTGGTTAGCCTTGTGGGTTGTGTTTGAGGATTCGAGGACGAATCCAGTTTTAGTGGGGGAGAATTGTGACACCCGTGACCATTTTTGAGGAAAATAGAAGGGCTGTCGATCGACACACGTGGTGTATGTCGATCGACAGGGTCCTTAAGGGTTGTCGTTCGACACCCGTGGTGTGTGTCGATCGACAGGTCCTTTAATTGGTCAGTTTTCTGTTTTGATTTTTGGTCGTGCGGTTGGGCCGGGCCGGTTTGGAGAATAACTAGGGTTCATATATAAGCCTTTTTGGCCGCATTCTGATCGAAACCAAGTCTCAAAATCAGTGGAAAGAGTCAGAGAGGAGTTTCTCTTGTTCTTGATAGTGGTGGTTGTAGCTGATTTCGTTTCTAGCCTCAATTCCCATAAATTTCTATCAAACAAATCCAAGGTGAGCGCGTGACCGTGGCTTCTGGGCTGACGGATCGTTAGGGTTGTGTGGTGATAGGTTTGGAACGAGTTGATAGATCTTGTGTTGATTGAATGAGACTGTGTTTATTGTTGACGCAGAGGAGGAATCGATCTGAGAGGATTATGATCGATTTCCCAGGATTCTGCGAAGGGCCTGTCGAACGACACACACGAGGTGTGTCGAACGACAGACCCGCACGAAGGCTGTCGAACGACACACACGAGGTTTGTCGAACGACAGCCAGTGCACATGTTGTCGATCGACATGCATGTACAGAAGGTGTCGATCGACACCTAGTGGTCGTGTCGATCGACAGCCTGTCAGATGGGCTGTGGTTGAGCCTTTGTGTTTGTGTGTTGTTTTGTTGTATATTTGCCTGAGCGGTCCATCGTGCCTGAGTGCGCAGTCGTAGATGGGATGACCGTCTCACTGGGTATTTATGATAATACTCACGCATCTCTTTTTTCCATGTGATGAAGGTTAAGGCAAATTGTGATCGTGGAATAACGGCTACGAATAGGGAGATGATCTGGGGTCTCGTTTGTCGTGTTGTTTTCTTTTATCGTTTTAGAACAGCTGTTTAGGTTGTTGGATTGTGGAATTGATATCGTGGAACTTGTTGTTTTCGGTTGTAGTTGAACTGGTTTGATAGTTAAGGGAATTGGTTTTCTTGGTTAATTGTCTGGTTTTCCGCTGTAGTGTTGATTGTCTGTTTTGCTTGGTTGTTGAGGATAGCATTTATGAGAATGCTAGTCCGAGACCAAGGTTTGTTTGTTTTAAAAAAAAAAAAGGTCGGGTCGTTTCAGCTGAACTGTCCTGAACATTAAGACTTGATCATTCGCTTCTGACCTTCCCATCTAGACAATATGAAGCCGATTCTCAGGATTAGAATAATCTACAAAAAAGAAAAAAAATTATCGGCATGTAAAATTAGAGCACAAAAAACATAGCTAGATGAGATAAAGAAGATACAACAACAAAAACATTGGAAAAGAGAAACATTAGAACAATAGCAATCATGCTACAATCAACGGACAATAAAAACGTTACAACAATTAGGAATCCCAAAGTAAATCACGAAAACGAACCTTGATGAAACGAAGATTAAGAAACCTGGAAAAGTAAACAATTACAAAACATAAAACCACAAACAATAAACACGAAAACAGTCGGATGAGAAAACGAACCTTGCTATGATGGGGATTAAGAGACCTTCAAACATGATAACAATAGCAATTAGGGTACAATGAGAAGAATAATAATCAGAAATACGATTACCAAAAATAAAAACACAAAGAATAAACACGAAAACAATGGGATGAATAAACGAACCTTGATATGATAGGGATTAAGAAACCTTCAAAAATAAGAACCATAGCAATTAGGGTACAATGAGAAAAACAATATTCATAAAACAGTTAAAATATAAAAACAATTCCAAAACCTAAAAATACAAACAAAAACACAATGGTGGACAATCTACCTCGATGAGGAAGACTATTTATAGAGAGACAATAAGAGGTCTAGGGCTTTCGGAAGAAGGGTACCTAGGGTTTTCGGAATTAGGCAGAAATTTAATTAAATCAATAATTAAACCTAACGAAATTAAGGAAATCTATTAAAATGAGCTAATTAATAATGATAATAATTACTAAAATCATTCCTAGTTTTAAGGAGAGGATGACACATATGTTTTTTGACTTCTCTTTTATTGATATGATGTCTTCATCACTTCCATTTCCTATTATTTCATCATCCAAACAAGTTCTTCGTACTTCATGGAGTCAGAGTTGCCAAAGACTCTCATGGCCGCCTTATGTGCTGCAAATTTTTGAGGTAAACATCTTAAAATCTTTTTTACCATCTTTTCGTCCTTGTAGGTTTTTCCCAACACCTCTGCTTTGTTTGCAATCGCACTAATTGTTTAGCTAAATTGAACAATGGTTTCTTGTTGGTCCATCTAGAGATTCTCACATCTAGAGGCAGCGTTATCGAGTCTTGTGGTATTGACAATGGACGTGCCTTCGTGATATTTTTGTATCATCCCAAACTTGTTTAGCATATTTACAGCCTTGAATGAGTTTGAACTTATCTTCATCAACTACACTAAAGATAGCATTCATTGCACGAGCATTGAACTTTGAAAGGTTATTCTCTTCAATCGCCCATGCTAACTTTGGCTTGAGAAAATTGAATCATTCATCAGTGACGTAAGAGGGGGGTTCCCAACCATCTTCAGCAGTCCAGGCATCTTTTCCTTAGCCACGAATAAGTTGAGTCATCCTGGCTTTTCAATAGCCATATCTCTTAGTATCCAGGTTTAACACCTTATTGGCACCTACTATATCTAGGGACGATTCTTTGTCTCAAGACCTTCACCTATTAAGGAACAACTCTCCCTTTGTTTGGTGATTGTCGTTGATACCAAATGTAAAAATAAGGACTCTAGCAAGAGTTACTCAAGGGTAAAGAACAAGGAATCATTAACTAAAATCTCACTTATTTTATTTAATGTAGTAAGACAGCGTAGCGTTGCTACACATAGCAACTGTTGTACTCTAGAGATTACAAGAACACCAATGTAAAGAAACACATTCATCCTATTCTACACAGGGTTGTGCGACGTCACGCATGTCGTGATTCGCTTCTAAAGATGTTCCTAATCTACCGAGAAAATCTCTCACAACACTTGTTGTTTTCGCCCTTTGAGTTCTTCAACACAATCTCACTTTTTTACTTGTTTCTCTCAAAAGAACTGACTAAACCATTTTCTCTTCATGCTACTTATATTGGTTGTCTTTATGCAGTCATAACTAATAGCTCTCCCTATGGACCAAGGGGAATACTATTGGTCTCCAGCTACCAACAGTAGACAATAGCATTACATTGTTTCATCTGCCATTAATGACATCAGCTTGTCCAACCCGCAACACTTGTGCTTTTGCTTTTGTATAATGATAAGTACATAATTTACCCATTTTAGCATATTGAGTCATTAAGCTTAAGATTTACACGTTTTTTTTCTATATTTGGTTCCATTTAGTATAAGTTGAGTCTACCGTCCAAGTTGTATTTTCTTAAATTTTGCATGCATGTTTTATCTATTTAAGTTTCCAAAGAATACTTGGATCAAAGGAAGAACCAAAGGAAGGAAGGATCCAGCAAGACGAGGAAGATCAAATCACAAGATTTCCTAGACACTTGAGGACTGACAAGCTAGATCGGGCACATGAAGACGAAGATTCGCCTACATGGGTCGGTGGTGGTACCAGGTTAAGCACCCATTACCATATCCGACTCAGACCCGAGCCGACACGAAGTTTGAGAGGACAGCTCGAAGGTTATGCCAGTGAGGATCCATTAGCAGCGTCTCGGCCCGTTAAGAAGCATTAGCCGACCTAGGCAAATACAAGCAAATTGGAATACTTATCTAAGATAAAAGGAAATACTTAGAATTAGTATAACTTCCTTTCATCTTTTAGGATATTTTTCATTTATCTTTTAAGGTTATTTCGACCGACTTTGTACTTGTATAAATACTTGATGTATTCTTCCAAAACGAGGACATCGCCTTCAATAGAGAATTCTATACACATTTTTTTCCTTGATTCTTCCTTGTGATTTCACGTTTAAACCTAGTTGCTCTATTCTTTAGACCGATCTCGGATTGTTGCTCAATCCGGCATCACCAAATTGGCACCAACTAAGGGGACTAATTAGGTTTACTACGTCACTTTCACGGGAAGAAATCTTTGAAGATATAAACGAACCCCTAATTCTAAAACATGGTCGGAATGAAGAAACCAATAGAACCCACTAGAAGAAGGATCCTCATGATCATGGGGAACCACGAGAAAGGCATACGACAAGGCCAATCATACGAAGAAGCAAAAATAGTCAACCACTACGAAAACTTAGAGGTAACTTTCTGCGAACAAGATACGGAAGGCTTCAGCCAATCGCATAACGATCCGCTCGTAATCAGTCTCTTGATCGACGATTGCAAAGTCAATCGTATATTACTAGATACTGGAAGCTCTGTGAATTTGACTTACAAAGAAACTCTACGAAGGATGCGCACTTGCGAATGCATACATGAACAAAACCAAACCCTAACGAGATTCGCAGGACGAACGATCCCAACAATTGGAATAATACAACTAAAGGTCGAAGTCGCCGAAATGTAACGTTACGTCAAATTTGACGTCGTAGATTCACCTACCGCGTACAACGCTATCTTGGGAACACCATGGCTTAATCTTATAAAGGCTGTAGCGTCGACCTATCATCAATATTTTAAAACTCTGACCCCCCTCAGGGATTTACACCGAAAGGGGTAATAAAAGCGAAGCTCGCAACTACTTTATCCTCTAAAAGAAAAATAGGGTTCGAACTGCCATAGCTATACAAGCCTCGGAGGAGATAGCAGGAAGCCAAAATAAGGCTCCTCACGTTGATGGAAAGAAAGTGTCGTCCGAACGACAAATCGCACAAATCATCGTGGATTTCCAACATCCCGATCAGTGTGTAGGGATAGGGTCCAAACTAAGAGACCCTATGCGAGATCGACTCGTTGAACTTCTAAGGAAGAATGCATCGACCTTTGCGTGGTCCATCAAGGACATGAAGGGAATCGATCCAAAGATAATTTCTCACGAGCTGAACGTAGATCCGTCGCACAGACCGGTTAAACAAAAACGGAAAAAGCTCGGCCCGGAGAGGTCCAGAGAGGTAGATGACGAAGTCGAGTGACTGCTTGGTGCCGGATCTATTACCGAGGTGAAATACACATAGTGGTTAGCCAATCCGGTAGTAGTAAAAAAGAAGAACGAGAAGTGGAGAGTTTGTGTTGATTTTACAGACATCAATAAGGCTTGTCCCAAAAGACAATTTTCCACTACCTCACATCGAAAGACTTGTCGAAGCAATTGCCGGTAACAAACTGTTATCGTTTATGGATGCCTTATCCGGTTACAATCAGATTTTGATGCATCCTTATGATCGCGAGAAAACCGCCTTCATAACCAATTGAGGAATCTACTGTTATAAAGTGATGCCCTTCGGTCTGAAAAACGCTGGGGCAACTTACCAACGGTTGGTAAACAAAATATTTGCCTATCAGCTCGGTAAATCTATGGAAGTTTACATCGATGATATGTTGGTTAAATCGACGAACGCCGAGGATCATATCGATCATATTGATAAATGTTTCGAGACTTTCAATCTGTATGGGATGAAATTAAATCATGCCAACTGCACCTTCGCGATAACCTCGGGAGAATTCTTGGGTTATTTGGTGACAGAAAGAGGGATCGAAGCAAACCCAAAGCAAATATCCACCCTTTTAGATTTTTCTTCTCCCCAAACGCGGAAAGAAGTTCAAAAGTTGACAGTACGGATAGCAGCTTTAAACCGTTTCATAAGTAGATCAACAGACAAAAGGCTCCCGTATCTTACCACACCACTCATGCTGGCCAAACCCGAGGAAGGAGAAGTTCTATACATGTATCTGACGGTCTCGATATCGGCGGTCAGCGGAGTGTTGGTAAGGGAGGATCGGGGCGAACAACAACTCATCTTCTATATCAGCAAAAATCTCAATGACGCAGAAACGAGGTACTCAATGATGGAGAAGATGGCCTTGGCGCTTCTGACGTCAGCGAGGAAGCTCAAGCAATACTTTCAATCCCATACCATCGAGGTATTGACAAATCATCCACTTCGTTTGAACCTGCATAGTCCCAATCAATCGGGTCGATTAACTAGATGGGCGATCGAACTTAGTGAAGATGATATAATCTATAAAAATAGACCGACTATGAAGTCACAGGTGCTAGCAGATTTCATCGCCAAGGTACCTATCGATCCTTCTAAGGATGACTTAGAAAAGAGCTTATGGTGGACACTACACGTAGATGGGTCATCATCCCGAAGAGGATCAGGGGTGGGAGTATGCCTTAAATCTCCGACTGGAGAAGTGATTGAACAATCATTTCATCTTGATTTCGTGACAACGAACAATGCTGCCGAGTACGAAGCCTTAATAGTTGGACTTCGACTGGCAAAGGCGGTGGGGGCAAAGCGAATTCGAGCTTGTTTAGTCTCCCAACTCGTCACCAGCCAATTCAACGGGTCGTACGAAGCAAAAGATGACAAGATGGACGCGTACCTAAAGGTAGTACGCGAAATTACGGAAGAGTTCGATGGATTCGAACTCATAAAGATTTCTCGTAGTGAGAATTCAACAGCAGATATACTGGCCACACTGGCCTCAAGCTCGAATACAAAACGATTCATACTCATGGAGAGTATATCATGTTCAAGTATATATCCAAAACCTATAGTCTGTGAGATCGTAGATGGCAAAGTGGATGAAGAATCCATCGAAATGGACGACGATTCCATTCCCAGGAAGACTGGCGGACATAAATCATAGAATACATAACCGAAGAGAGGCAACCTGAAGTAAATGGGCAGCTTGGAGGTTGAGAACCCGAAGTGCTCACTACACTATCTTTGCAGGGAAGCTTTACCGATGGAGTGCCTCTCGTTACATGATGAGATGCATTTATGGGGAAGAAATCCTCGAAGTCCTCTAACATACTCATGTGAAGGACGGAGGTAAACACTCAGGAGGACAATCACTTGCCCTCAAGCATAAGAAACTTGGCTATTTCTGGCCGACAATGCTCGCTGATTGCCAAAAACAAGCACAAATGTGCGTCGCGTATTAAAAAAAGACCAAAAAAGCTAACCCCCCCCCCCCCAAAGGAGTATTCTCCAGCTACTGTAGCGTATCCTTTCATGAGATGGGCTATAGATGCAGTTGGTCTGTTAGTAACGTCACTGTAGGGGTCGGATTTCACCCCTATGAGATCGATATACCGACAAGATCAATTCAACTTCGAAGTGACAGAATCAGAGCGAGCCTATAAAGGTCCAGTTGAAATCTAGGCCCAAAATGACATTAACCCAATATGTAAAATAGACTTAACAAGAATATGGGCCTAAATTTAATATATTACTTAATGGGCCTGCCCATCCTATTAGTTGACATATGTTACTTAGGGAGACTATATATAGTTCATTGTATTCACCCAGAAAGGGGATCACAACTTTTATCAGAAAAACTCTCTTGTAATAACGCTTAAGCCATAACAGCAATGCATGAGACCCAACGCAATGACTAGCAGCAACAAGAGCTCCTCAGCATCGCACCCTGACGTGGACACCGCCGCAACAGCTTCAACAGACATGGCCGAGGTGAAGAACATGCTGAAGACGCTCCTCGAGAAGACTGCAAAGCAGGACAGGCTAAACACTACCTTCAAGGGCAAGCTAAAGGTTCTCACGACAGCACGCAAGAAGGGAGGACCACGAGGATCGATTGGACGGTTCAAGCCACATGCCCTCAGCTTCTCGACACCGCGCATTGAACGAAGAGCTAGAGATAACCTAACACCACCCCCGCAGATAATGGATCCTGCTCCAGAACAAGTTGACGATGCAACGCATGTCAACCCACCAGCTTCAGGACCAACGCACGTCAACCTCCATGGGACTCGTACTGAAAACCGCAACCTACCTACAGGTAGGAGCTGTACGCAGACTCAGCGAAGCGGCACAGGCGTGAGACATACACAAGACCTCGCCAACGAGGAAGAAGATCCTTATTGGATCGAGCATGACAGACTCGAGCAGGAGCGTATAATGCAACACCAAGCTCAACAAGAAGAGATGACAAAGCTGCGAGCACAGATGGAACGAGCCGCCTCTGACTTGAAAATGGTGCAATCCCAAGTACACTACGTCACCATCAGGGCTCCAGAAATCGAACGTGTGCTCGAAGAGGCGCAAAACACTCCCTTTACTGAACGGATCTCTAAGATAAAATTTACGGACCCTGGAAGGATCAAGATCCAGCCTTACGAAGGAAAAACCGACCCAAAGGATCACCTCCTGTCATTCAAAGTAGCGTTGGACAGAGCTAACTTCAAAGAAGAAGAAAGAGAGGTCGGGTACTGTAAGTTGTTTGTCGAACACCTCAAGGGACCTGCCCTCCAATGGTTCTACAGATTGGAAAAGAACTCAATTGATAACTTCAAACAACTCTCTGGGATGTTTGTGCAACACTACAGAATATTTTTGGAGCGAGAGATCTTCGACGGAGATCTGTGGAATATTCGACAAGAAGAAAATGAGAGTCTGCGAATCTTTATGGAAAAGTTCAAAACAGTACTTTCGAATGTGGAAGGAATTAGCAACGAAGGAGGATTCAGAGGAGCTCTCACCTACCAAGTAGAGTCACCAGGCTACGGTCGTGGTCGGGGCCAAGGTCGAGGATGCGGCACAGGATCCTGGAATAAGACTTGGACCAGAAACCAAGAAGAATATGATGAGAAATTATATTGCGATTTTGACAACGTATCTGGACACTCTGAAAGGAGATATCAACGTCAAAGACTTCCCCGTCGGGAAACCACAGGAGGAAAACCCAAAACGTAGGCGCCGAAACAACGAGCCAGACGAGGACGGTGCCACCAAAATCTCTACATGATAATGAGAGGATCGTAGTATTCCGCAGACACAGTTTATGCGATCAAGGCCTATCAGCGACGTGCCGACGCTAGTGTCACCCTGGATGAGCCTGTTAAGCTCTCTTGTGACCCTATCACCTTTGAAGAGAAGGACACCGAAGGCATTGATCGGCCACACAATGATCCCCTCGTGATCAACTTAACTATTGGCGACTATAACGTCGCTCGAGTGCTCATCGATACAGGAAGCTCTGTCGACGTCATCTTCTGTGATACCTTAGAAAGAATGAAGATAGACTTAGCTGGAATCAGGCGTCATCCCAAACCAATAACGGGATTTTCTGGCGAAACAACAATGACGATAGGGACCATAGAATTACCAGTCCAAGCCGGCACTGTACAAAAAATGGTAGAGTTCTCAGTAGCAGACAATCCTGCGATCTATAACGTGATTATGGGAACGCCCTGGATTAACTCAATGCGACATGTGCCGTCAACATATCATCTTTGCCTCAAGTTCCCAACACCGCATGGTGTGAAGACAATATGGGGAAACCAAAAGGAGTCTCGGATGTGTTTCATGGCTGAGCACAAGCTTCGAAATCCAGACAAGGAAGACGAACCCACTTCCCAAAACGGGAGAAAAAAGATGAAAACCAACCGAGAGCAAAGAAAAAATGTTGTTAATTTCTTATAGCAATTACATATCCACGACAGCCGCGCTAAAAAGGAGCGGCCCACTTGCGAGCCCGTCTACATTGACGACGACCATCCCAAACGCTGTGTAGAGATCGGAGCCAAACTCAACGATGAAATCAAAGGAAAACTTATCTCTTTTCTTAGGAAGAACGTTGACACCTTTGCATGGGCGGCGGAAGATATGCCAGGAATCGACATCAGCGTCGCCCGTCATGAGTTAAACGTCGATCCAACCTTCAAACCAATCAAGCAAAAACGACGCAAACATGGATCCGAAAGGGCAAAAGCAGTCAACGATGAAGTAGAAAGGCTTTTACAAGTCGGTTCTATAACTGAAGTCAAGAAGAAAAACGGCAAGTGGCGTGTGTGTGTGGACTTCAGTGATCTAAATAAAGCTTGTCCCAAAGATAGCTTTCCACTTCCACATATAGATCGTCAAATCGAGGCAACAGCAGGAAATCAACTCCTAACATTCATGGACGCATTCTCAGGATACAACCAGATTTTGATGAACCCCGACGATCGTGAGAATACGGCTTTCATCCCTGATCGTGGAATCTACTATTATAAGGTGATGCCTTTCGGTCTAAAAAATGCGGGAGCAACTTACCAACGTCTAGTAAACCGCATGTTCGCTAATCAACTTGGTAAGACAATGGAAGTTTACATCGATGACATGCTGGTGAAATCGCTAGAAGAGAATAACCACATCGCACATCTGGAGGAATGTTTCGAACAGCTTAATATTCATAACATGAAACTCAATCCTACTAAGTGTCGCTTCGGTGTTACCTCCGGCGAGTTTCTTGGTTATCTCGTCACTCACCGCGGTATTGAATCAAACCCTAAACAGATTGATGATCTAATCCAGATGGCATCACCAAAAAATATGCGAGAAGTCCAACGTTTAACAGGACGAGTCGCCGCTCTAAACAGATTCAACTCACGATCTACCGACAAATGTTTGCCCTTCTACGACGTCTTGCGTGGCAACAAAAAATTTGTGTGGACAGAGACAAGTGAAGCAGCCTTCCAACAATTAAAGTAATACCTCGCTACTCCCCTAATACTCGTTAAACCAGTCGAGGGAGAACCGTTATTCCTATACATACCAGTCTCTACTACGGCCGTAAGTGGCGTGCTAATTCGAGAAGAATGAGGGGATCAGAAACCAATATTTTACGTCAACAAGACTCTTACCGATGCAGAATCAAGGTATCCTCAAATGGAGAAGCTGGCGTTGTCTGTAATCATGTCTTCCCGAAAGCTAAGGCCTTACTTCCAATCGCACTCCATCATCGTGTTAAGTACCTTCCCGCTACATTCCGTCCTACACAGTCCAAGTCAATCGGGCAGACTAGCAAAGTGGGCTATTGAATTAAGAGAATATGACATCGAATATCGGGGACGCACTTGTGCTAAGTCTCAGGTACTTGCCGATTTTCTAATCGAGCTACCGGAAGACACCGCTGTAGAGACAAACCCTGAGGCTATCTGGGCACTCCACGTGGATGGGTCATCCTCCAAAAACGGGTCGGGGATCGGCGTGCGCATAACATCAGTAACGCGCGAAGTACTCAAACAATGAGGCAGAATACGAAGCCCTCATCGCTGGCATGAAACTCGCTCGGGCGCTTAAAATTGAACGAGTCCAAACTTTCTGCGACTCCCAACTTGTAGTCAACCAATTCAGCGGAGAATATACAACCAAAGACGATCGAATGGAAACATACTTAAGATTGGTGAAAGACTTAGCTGCTCAATTCAAGGAATTCACGCCAACACGGATCCCTCGAGGTGAAATACTGACGTCGACACACTGGCTAACATTGCATCTACCTCTTCTTCGGATCCTAACCTCACGCGAACCATCAAAGTGGAATTTATTAAGCATCCTAGCATCGCGCCACCTGCAGAGGTAAATATTGTTACTCGATCTAGAGCAGCTAAAAGAACAAGGGAACAAGCTACACCAGCAACGGTGATGAAGAAGATACTGAAACGCAAGATTTGTCTATCAACCCACACGCTGAACAACCAGTACCCCCTACCGCCGGAGGAGAAACAACACAACATGACGTTGATCATCTTACCACACCAGAACAAGACATCCCAATCTCTCAAGCGCCAGCAAATCTTCAAAACGAGGCTGATGGGACCAACTCGGAGAAAGGCCCCCCAGAAACAGAGTATGGTTGTGACGAGCAAGTGATTGACGCCATTCGAAACTACATCAGCAGCGGTGATATTTCGCTCAATAAATGGGAAGCTCGGAAACTCAAAGCTCTAGCCGCCCGCTATACGATACTTGATGGAAAAATCTTTAAATGGTAACTTTCTGGACCTCTCTTAAACTGCGTCGAAGGAAAAACCGCCAGATCAATCATGAAAGAAGTACACAGTGGATCATGCGGTAATCATTATGGCGGAAGAGCATTAGCCATTTGAATCAAAAGACACGGATATTTTTGGCCAACAATGATCAAAGACTGCGAGAATTTTTTGGCTAGGTGCGAGAAATGTCAACGTCACGCTCCAAAAATCCATCAACCCACCGAGCTACTCTCTTCCGTGACATCGCCCTACCCATTCATGCTATGGGGGATGGACATCGTTGGCCCATTGCATCCGTCAAAACAGAAACGCTTCCTACTCGTCTTAACAGATTACTTCTCTAAGTGGGTCGAGGCAGAAGCCTATGCCAACATCAAGGACGCCCAAGTCGAACAATTTGTATGGCGGAACATTATCTGCAGACACGGAGTCCCGTACGAAATCATCGCCGACAATGGCTCACAATTTATCTCGCACAAATTTGAAACTTTTTGCAAAAAATGGAAAATCATACTTAGCACGTTAACTCCACGATGTCCACAAGGGAACGGCCTGGTAGAATCCACCAACAAAACAATTCTCGCTGGTCTTAAAACGCGACTAGACGCTAAAAAAGGTAGATGGGCAGACGATCTCGATGGTGTGTTATGGTCTCACCGCACTACCCCGCGAATAGCAACTGGCGAAACACCGTTCGCCTTGGTTTACGGCATGGAATGCGTCATTCCGTCTGAAGTGCACTTTCCAGGAATTCGTCGTTAGCTTCTACCAGAATATGAAGAACTCAACGACATCATGCTGATAGACGAGCTCGACCTTGTCAACGAACGGCGCGATCAAACCTTGGTCCGCATAACCAACTACCAGCAAGCTGCAGCCAGATACTACAACTCTAAAATTTGAATACGGCGATTCCACGAAGGAGACTTAGTTCTCCGTGAAGTTTTTCAAAACACAGCAGAGCTAAACGCTGGCAAACTCGGAGTGCACTGGGAAGGACCTTACTAGAGTCGTCCGTCTGGGCGTCTACAAAATCGCCAATATGGAAGGTGTCCCGATAAAACGATCATGGAATGCACGACACCTTAAGAAGTACTACCACTAAGTGCCATCAAGGCACTCGCAACGAACTACGAGGCGACTTGATCCCTGGAAAAGGGTACGTAGGCGCTCGTCTTCGGACGGGTTCAGTTGCCCCCCTCCTAAACACAGGGGGGGAGTCAATGCTTCAACGAACTACGGGGCGACTTGATCCCTGCAAAGGGTACGTAGGCAGCTCATCTCCGGATGAGGTCAGTTGCCCCCCTCCGTAAAAAGGAGGGAGTGGGTACGTATACTCATATACTCCCATTTTTTGTAACAAACTCTACGATTAATTAAAATCAAATATTCGATCACATTTCTCTTACATCCTTCATGAATTAGTCAAGTCAAAAAAAAAAAAAAAGACTTGACGTCACTGTTGGCCACAGTGACGAAATCAAATCTGACTATTACACCCACTGCGGTAAAACAGCGTGATATACAAATAAAAGAGTGATCACTGTCGAGCGGAGGTGTTCAAGGAGTAATGCCTGCGTCATCTGAAATGATCATTGTAAACCCAGTTAACCACAACATTGGTACCATCGTAAAGTGTTCATTATAGGAGCGGCTGCGTTATTGAATACAAAGCCGTAAACCAAAATGTTCACTAAAAAAACCAACTACACTTAATCGTTGGTCATTACGGGATAACGTGGTCATTATTGGAGCGGGCATGTCGATAAAGACTTATCCGTACACCAAGATGATCATCAGAAAACCCAGTTAACTCAACAGTGGTCTCAAACAACTCGACATGTTCACTCTTGGCAACACGGACTCGCCTGTGGGCCAAGGGGATCATCAGAAAACCCAGTTAACTCGACACTGATGGCAAAGATAATGGACTTGGTCTCAGGAAGCGGACTGGTCAAAGATGGCCTACCCGCGAACCAGATCAATTAACATTCAGACTTAGCAAATTGACTTGACTAAGTTTTAGAGCATTTTCGCAGTTGAAGCAGGGGCTCCCACTAGAGGCTCGCCTGAAAGCTGCAAACGTGTCAAAACTTTGTAAACGCAAACAAGTCACCCAAATCATCGGCAAATGTGCAAATTCATCGGAACATCGATAAAGTTAAAGGTGTCAAAACTAAAGCAGTTTGTTTGAAAGACGAAGACAAAGATCTTAAAAGCTCCGTTCATAAAATCTATCTTGCGGCAATGCAAGGAAAAAAATGACAAGTCAAAACAAAAGGATAAAACACCATCCAAGTCGAATCAAATGCGAAACAGAAAATCAAAGGAGCAACAAAAAGCTAAAACATCTAGAAGAAACCCAAAAGAAAACAACAAACTAAGACGGGATCTCCTCAACATCCTCATTAACCTCAGCGACTCACTACGGTGGACCTCCAATCGTAGAATTCGATGAATTCTCATCGCTCGATGGACTGGAAGAGCTCGAAGCAGGCACCGCATCAGCTTTAGCATCAACAACCCGACTTTCGGTTCCACCCGCTGACAAGTCCTTAAGAATATCTTCGAGCTTGCCCATGTGAAAGGCGAACTCATCGGTCGCGGACAACAAGCCAGCCTCTTGCTTCTTGAGGGCAACAAGCTCGGCGTCAAGATCAGGCACCTCTCCCTTCTTAAGCAAACCGACGAGCTCGATATTACTCCGGACTTCAGCAAGGAGAACTATGTTAACCCTCAGTGTGTCGTTAATCAGTTTGATCTTCCTGTTAGCCCGACCAATCCTATCTTCGTATTTTATCGCCATATCACGCTTCACCTTCTCGACGGCTCGTTGCACACCCGCATCTCGAAGACCTAGGCGATTCTTAAGGTCGGCAACTTCCTGCTGTAAGCACTTCCTCTCAGACTCAGATTTTGCAAACGTCTCATCTATCTTGCAACGTTTGTCATTGGTTGTCTTCACAACCTCCTAAAGAGTGGCAACCTGTTTCTCCAAGTCTTTTTTCTGCCCCATGTAATCATCGCGAGCCTTCTCAGCAGCGGTAGGTTTACAAGTCTGCGAGCGGGCAACCAACTCATAACCTTTAGCAAGTTGGATAAACGACGAAAGGAACTGCAAACAAAAATTAAGAGAAAAAGTTTAGAAGACCAAAGAAAAAGCGATATAGATGATTATCAGAAAGAAGTCGTAGAAAAGCCATACCGTCATACATCGAAGAGCCATATAAGAATAAGCGTCCTTCTGTGTCATTTTCTCTGGCAAAGGGAAGTGAACGTCCATAGAGACAATTTGGGACAGGCGCGACGCCGCCAACTTAGCATCACAAAAAGAGTCCTTCGAATTGAGATTAGTGGGTGAAGGTCTCGCTGTACCACAACGCCGAGGAGATTTAGGACGCCTTGGTCTAAGTGTATAGTCTCCAACAGTGATGTTTCCCTCGCACCTTCTCCAGAACATTTGCGGCCTTTCTCCATGCCATCGTCTTTTTCTGAGTCTCATCATGACGCTTCTGCAATGGTTTGGGCTGATTATCATTAACAACAACGACGTTTCGCTCTAGATCTCGACGACGCGACTTGGGAGCAGCAGTAGCACCAACTTAAAGGCCGACGTCGACGATCCAGCTCGCTGAGACACTCTGGCATTGGACCCTGTCCTAGCCTCAACAACTCTCTTCTCACGAACAGATAGTTCTCTTTCGTTGTTGGACATTTTTGGTAACGAAACTGATGGAGTATTTCTGGGGCAACGAGCGAGTGCTTCTCTGACTCTGGGTAGAGAAAAATCGTTCTTCCAGCTACACTTCTCGGCGGCAAGTTCAGCACAAAGATCAAACAAGTCTCGCGGCAAGTTCTCAGTTCGGTTCGGAGCTGCAAAATATGAACATTACAAAGAGTTAGAATTTCCAAAGCCTGAAAACAAAACGAGCAAAGTTTCACAAGTCAAAACTGGTAATTCTAAAATAATAGCACGACTAAGCCAGCTACCACAAAATCCCCATTCCGTCTGAATCTTTTGAAGATAACGACGCCCTACAGAATCCTCATTGATTCTCACGAAAAAGAATTTATCCTGCAAGGATCTATCATTTCCAGGCAAATCCTTGATTATCTAGAATTTCGGCATGCCACTCAAATAGTAGAAGGGATCTCCGTTGCCACCAGTCCTCGTAATCTTTAAATAGTTCAACAAATGGTCTACTCCGACCTCACGACTGCACTCATAACCGCGCACCATAATCCCAAGTAGATGGCGCATTCCGAGGGGAGTAATTTGAGCAATAGCAGTGTGACTCCTCCATAAAAACTCGAGAATCGCTGAAGGAATCCGGAACCAGAGAAGACTCCTCCTGAGATAAGCTTCGTATAACGTGAAGAACCCTTTCGGAGGATGGTCTGCGCGCTGGTTCGGACTAGGAACGATAAATTATACTCCTTCAGCAACATGAAATTGAGCGATGAGACCATCTAAAGATTTGCGATCTGAGAGAGTAGATCCTGGTGGACCAGGTTTCTTTGGCAACGCTCTCTTCTTCTTAACAGCATGCGGGACCACAACATCGGCTTCGCTGGTTACATCCAGAGCACTGCAAGGAGCTGATCTAATCGAACTACTAGTGTTAGACTCTGAAAAAATAACCATTCCCCTGCCGAGAAGAAAAGGGCCTACAGACATATATCTGGAATCGTCTAAGTCTGAAACAGTTTTTAAACCATCCTCGTCTTGCTTGCGATCAAGCCACAAATCCGCGGAGTTAGAAGACATTCTCTTCGATTTACTTTCTCCGATGCGATGAGAATTCAAGACTTAGTCAAAATCATGGTCAAATTCAATCTCAGTCAACTCCGCCAGTCAAACCAGTCAAACTTCGTCAAACCAGTCAAACCAGTCAAACTAGCCAAACCAGATCAAACCAGTCAGACCGGATCAGACCACCAAACCAGATCAAACCAAAGTCAAACCGGATAAACTGGTCAAACCCGGTTAACCGAGCTGAACCGGTCAGACCCGAGTTGACCGAGTTGCCTCGGTTCAACTCATTTCTTCCCGATCCAAGCATCGCCGTCTCCGATCCAAGCTTCGCCGTGCGTCCCCTCTTCAAGACGCCTCCTTCCCTCGTCGTACGAACAGAGACGGAGAACGGTGGAGGTAAAGAGGAGGAGAAGGGTTGATTGATCGGAGATGGAGGAGACGACGGTGACTTGATCGGAGTTAGACGACAGCTGGCCGAACGGAGAAGGAGGAGACGACGATCGATCGGTAGGAGCGACGGAATCGGAGCAACGACGGCGGTCGGATTACGGTGGTTTGATCGATGGTGAAAAAAATACAAAAAAAAACAAAAAAAAAGCAGGAGAGAGAAAAAGAGAGCATAATTTTTACCTTTTGTTTTGGGAAAGAGATGCGAATTTGTGAAAATCAATGGGAAGCAAGGAGCTTTATTTATACCTGGAGGATTTCCTAAAATCAATATGGGATTTAGGAAAAGTTCCAGAAATTTCTTAGCAGGCCTCAAGCCTGTTAACCAAAGAAAGCCATCAGCTTCATCAGAGTCCACTAAGTAAACAGAAACAAAAAATAACACACACACAAGTCCAGGAAAACGCGGTGACACTAGCTCAACGATGAATAACTGAAGCTTCACGAGTGTGGTGACAAAACGTTCACGCCTAGAAAACGTGCAGTCCATCATATCGATCTCAGTCTTCAGCAGCGACTACCTTGGCATCATCATCACTCGATACTACCAAGCTGGGGGGCTAACTGTAGGGGTCGGATTTCACCCCTATGAGATCGATATAACGACAAGATCAATTTAACTTCGAAGCGACAGAATCAGAGCGAGTCTACAAAGGCCCAGTTGAAATCTAGGCCCAAAATGACATTAAATCAATATGTAAAATGGGCTGAATAAGAATATGGGCCTAAATTTAATATATTGCTTAATGGGCCTGACTCATCCTATTAGTTGACCTAGGTTACTTAGGGAGACTATATATAGTTCATTGTATTCACCCAGAAAGGGGATCACAACTTTTATCAGAAAAACTCTCTTGTAATAACGCTTAAGCCATAACAGCAGTAAAGAGAACTCTTTTTATACATTTTTCTTGTGCTAAGTGTTTTCAAAGAACTTTCTTTACAATATGTTGTGTTCTAGGTGACTCCGCTTACTAGAGATCTCTGCCTCTTCTACAACCCTTGACAAATTTAACTGTGCAGGTTCACGCCCCCACAGTCACGAGGGAAAAAGAATATCCTAGTAATGGCGGATTACTTCACTAAGTGGGTGGAAGCTGAGGCCTATCCTCAAATCACTGGATCAAATGTCGAAAGGTTTGTTTGGAAAAACATAATCTGCCGACATGGAGTTCCTTACAAAATATTAACGGACAACGTCCAAACCTCGTGTGTGATGTTTTCACAAAGTTTTGCGATAGATGGAACATCCGTCTAACCACGACAACTGTCTATTACCCTCAAGGGAATGGACAGGCCGAGTCGACCAATAAGACGTTGATAGTCGGGTTAAAGAAACGCCTAGGTGAAAAAAGGGAGCTTGGGCAGACGAACTCCCCGAAGTACTTTGGGCTCATCCCATAACGCCTCGGCGCTCAACACGCCAGACCTCATTCTTTCTAGCCTATGGGATGGAAGCATTAGCACCCGCCGAAGCTCAAATCGAAAGCGCACGTCGTGTCTTGATGATTCAAGACGCTGAGATGAACGGACAAAGAATTCGCGATCATCTCGACGACCGGGTTTAGCACTCATTACCATACCCAACTCAGACCCGACCCGACATGAAGTTTGAGAGGACAGCTCAAAGGATGGGCTGGTGAGGATCCATTACCAGCGTCTCGGCCCGTTAAGAAGCATTAGCCGACCTAGGCAAATACAAACAAATTGGAAGACTACCTCGGATAAAAGGAAATACTTAGAATTAGTATAACTTCCTTTTATCTTTTAGGAGATTTTCTGTTTATCTTTTAAGGTTATTTCGACCGACTTTGTACTTGTATGAATTCTATACACATTTTTTCCTTGGTTCTTCCTTGTGATTTTACGTTTAAACATAGTTCCTCTATTATTTGGACCGATCTCGGATTGTTGCTCAATCCGGCATCACCAGTCGGGCAGGAAGGTTGGGTCAGAGCCCTCTCTGCACACCAAAACCGGGTTGACCCGATTTGTTGCGGGTTGACCTAGGTACACTTAGCATTTTCTTATAAATATCTCTAAGCACATTAAAACCCTAAGCGTTTGCCTCTTTTCTATTATTCTTTGTGCAAAGTAAGAAACCTTAGGCTTCTACATTTATTTGTGCAAAGTTTAGTGTTTTGATGAGATATTAGTAAAAGTTTCACTTTTTATTTACATTTAAGCTTTTAGATTATGTCTTCTTTCATTTATGCTTAAGCTTTTACCTCTTATCACTTTATCATTTGTGCAAAGTAAGAAACCATTGTGTTTTTGAATTATTTGTGCAAAGTTTACATTTTTTATGAGAGTTTAAGTAAAAGTTTACATTTAAGCCTTTTAATTATGTCTTCTTTCTTTTATGCTTTTTGTTGATTTGATGATGATTAGTGAGTAGTGTATTCTTTGGGTTTTGGGTAAAGTTGATTCATGTGAGATTAGTGATGTTAAGTTGTTAGAATTTATTTTTCCATTGATTAAAGTGTTCTCAATGCTATATTTGGAAGTAATTATCCTACATCTTGAATATGGTATTTTCTTACCCGAAAGATGTTTGTGAAAATGTCTAGGAGAACTTTAGTCATGCTTTTCTCATCTAAGCCAGTGGAAATTGATGCCTAAGGGGATTAGTAAGCTTATATGAACATGTTAGTCAATTCTTCTTGATTAGTTGTTAACAAAATAGTTGTTTTAATGGTTGATAAGGAAAAGATTAGCATCATGGAAGTGGGTTACTCTAGATTAAATGGATTTATGCTTTGTAATTGCCTTAGTTGCGTTTGTGTGCATCACTAGTCACATGTTTTTCACCCTTGATCTATCATCTCAACTGCAAAATCCATATTTTTATTATATTGATCATCTTGTTTAATATAGTTGACTTTGCATTGATTTTTGTTGATTTTTGTTAACTTTTCATAAATTGTATTTTTTGTCTTGGTTTCTATTTACTTATGTCTTTTTTTAGTTTCTTTTAGTCTTTTGCTTTGTTTATTGGGACTCTTGTTTATTTCTAGCATTTTACTTATTACATCATTTAGTTTATGGTAGTAGCTTTAGTAGAAACCAAAAATCAAAAATATCATACCTAGCTTTCTTACATTCTAATTCTCTATGATTATCTCCTTGTGGAAGAATGACTTTTGATTGCTTCAACATTGTCATGCACTTGTGGTTAAGTAAATAGGGAATTAAAGCTATATATCAAATTTGAATCTACCATTTAGTTTGCATCACGTATATAACGTCAGATGAACTTTCGTTGTTTTATGAACCACTACTCTGCACAAGCTTCCCACTTGCGCTTTCGTTGGCTCGAGACGCCACCTGGCAAATCACTTGTGGCGTTGACTTTAGTAACACAGAGCTTGACACCACTCTTGTTTCTCCTTTGATACTTGATCCAGTTCCTGATGCGTCTACAACCTCCTTGAAGAAATCACATGTATATCTATCTAAATCTCACATGCTGCACCTCATCCTCTCTAACTTCGCTTTACACATCATATCCTGGTCCGTTTCACTACATCGGAATTGGAACAACCCCTGCAATCTTTCTTTTACACTCCATCAAAATCCAGCGGCTTAGTAAATATAATTACATAAGATTTTGCGTAGGTTTACAAATCAATTAAAATGAATAAACCAAGAAACCTTGAGAATAAGCCTAGTATCTGGGCAGGTAACTTACGAGAATATTGACATAACATGACAATCCATATACAAAATTATCATTCATTTCACTCTCAAATTCTGAATATAAATCTGCAAAGTGCAAACCATCCCAAAGCTCATAAGACAGATAAAACGACCGACTAAAAGTGTCTCTTGCTTTTTCCTTTGTCCCTTTGTTAATATATAGGGACGACAAATATGACGATGCGAGGATGCGATTCGTCCGGATCAAAGTGATGAATATAAATATATATGTGGCCTGTATATAGATTTTCCCTTTTTAGGTTTATAAAAATGTCAATCAAGAACCCACTTCAATGCCATGCAATAGCAAAAAGAAGTTCCACTCACCGATGAATAAAGGAGAATGACGAATAAAAAGTTCACAAGAAAAAGCGTGACAAAAAAAAAAAAAAAAAAAAAAAAAAAAAAAGTTCACAAGAAAAAAAGAGCTTGTGAATTATTACGATTCGTTTTGTGGGTCTACATATGAATTCAGATTATATGCGTTATTTTGAAGCAGCTGTTAAAGTAGAGTTGGATGAACTTCCGTAGTATTCTTTCTTTATTGTTTTTTTTTCAAGTGTTCCATAGTATTCTTGGCTATGATGATTTAAAATCGGAGAAGCAACCCCTGAAATAACCGAATTCTTAAAAGGAAATATCTCAAATACATAGAAGGATTAATAGATTATATAAAGCGGTTTTGGCTATGATATATATATATATATATAGATACAGGATACGTTTAGAAGTTATAGGAAGTGTTGCTACACCTCTTGAGCATGGCTAGAGTCTTGTTTGTGTAATATGATCTGATAACATAGCATCCTTAGTCTTAGTTGTGGATTTGGAGGTCATGTCGAGTCCTCCTTGAGGCGCTGCGTCGATGAGTAGCTGAACCACTTCGTTCATGGTAGGACGGATTGTTGGAGTTCTGCTCGTACAACGGATAGCTACACGCAAGGCGTTGATCATGTCTGCTTTCGACGACTCCGTTAATCTCTTGTCTAATGTTTCAATCAATCCTTCTTTTGTATCAATCTTCGTGGACACCCAATTCACTATGTTTTTGTTCTCCCCGAAGCACGCATCTACTGGTTTTTTCCCCGTGATCAGCTCCATTAACACCACCCCGAAACTGTACACATCGCATTTGATAGTTGCTTTGGAGGAGTATGCATATTCTGCCATTACCACATGCATATATATCATCAGTACGTGTGTGAACAAGTGTTAATGTCATCAATAGTTTTTTTTTAGTTACAACGGCGATCATATGTAGCCAAGAAGATGTTATTATTTTTAGTATTTCCATTGTTTAAAAATTTGAGTAAGGTTTAAAGAGGCATAATCACCTGGAGCCAAGTAACCATAGGTGCCCGCAATAACGGTAGTGGTAGAATCTTTGCTTCTAGCCTGCAACACCTTTGCAATGCCAAAATCAGCAACTTTAGGCTGATAGTTTACATCCAATAATATGTTTGTGGATTTGATGTCACGATGAATGATTGGCGGAGAGAGATCATGGTGAAGGTAAGCCAATCCTTGAGCGATTCCAACCGCGATTTGATGACGAGTAGGCCAATCAAGATTAACCAAGCCTTTGTGAAGCGAGTCCCATAAGTTACCATTGGGCATGTACTCATACACCAAAAGACTACAATCCAAACTTGAGAAATAGCTGAAGAGCTTGACTATGTTCTTGTGGCGAATGCTCCCGAGCGTCTCAACTTCGGTTTTCAATTCCTTGTTCAAATGCAATCTGTCTTCAGAAGTTGAATCTTTGCTGCTTTGGCTCCATAGTTTCTTCACCGCAACTACTTCTCCAGATTTAAGCTCTACTCTGTAGACCGTACCAGAGCCACCGTGACCTACAATGTTCTTGTCCACCAGGGCTTCGAGAATCTCCCTTTGGTCGAAACTTATGCGGTGGAAACTCTTGACGTCGTAGGAGAAGAAAGAAGAAGCTAGGGTCTCGTCTTGTTCTATTACTGCCCTGTTTTTACTCAAACGTAGTCTCAAGTAAACCACAATGCCTCCTAGGACTAGGATGAAAACTGAGACAAGGATTGCCCATATCGAACTCAGCTTCTTTTTGCTGCGAGCCTCTTGACACAACGGAAACTTTAAATCCGATGAGCCAGCATTTGGCGGAACACAGAGTTTAGGATTATCCGAAAAGCTTTCTACAAGACCTCCTCTTATCAATGAGACAGGGATGGGACCAGAGAGCTGGTTGCTGGAGAAATTGATGGAGGTTGGGAGCAACTCGGAGAGGTGTTCAGGGATTCTTCCTGTGAGGAGATTACTGGAAAGATCAAGAACGTTGAGGGATTTGAGAGTAGAGAGCGAGTCAGGTATTGAAGAATCCAGGTGGTTGCCTTGCAGCACAAGTAAGTTCAGTTTCCTCAGTCTTCCGAACTCTGAAGGTATAGGACCAGATAGTTGATTGTTGCTAAGATCAAGCTTCACAAGATTGGTGGCACGAGAGATCTCACGAGGTACAACACCGGAGATTCTATTACCCTGCATAAACAGCTCTGACAAATTCCAAGCGTTTCCGATTGAATTAGGTATTGGACCGGACAAGAGGTTGTAAGCCAAGTCGATGATTGAGACATGAGGCAGAGACAAAACTCCTTGCGGTACGGGTCCCACGAGGCGGTTACTCGCGACACGGAACCGTATAAGAGTCTTGCAGCTCCCATAAGTGGCAGGGATCGAACCGGAAAACTTGTTTTGTAGGACAAGAAAGTACAAAAGCTTGCCCGATTTGCAAACTTGGGCTGGAAGAGTACCGGAGAGAAGATTTTCCGAGACATCAAGAGCGATCATAGGCGAGGAAGACCCAAGATTTGGCGGGAGTTCGCCGGTCAAGTAGTTGTCGTAGAGAGACAAGATCTTTAAAGTTTTTGAGTAGCCAAGTGACTTGGGAATCTCACCTGTTAAGCTGTTGTTGTAAAGCTGAAGCACTCGGAGTTTTGGAAGACTGCAGATTGATTCCGGTATGCTTCCGGTTAGCCTGCTAACCGAGATATCTATGTCCGTAAGATTCTTGAGGTTACCGATTTCCTCCGGTATGTTTCCGGTTAAGTGATAGTTATAGTAAAGCTCAAGCTGCCTCAAGTTGGAAAGATTCCCGATCTCTTTTGGAATCTCGCCGGAGAGGAAGTTTCCGCTAAGTTCGAGATCGACAAGGGAAGTCATATTCCCAATGGATCTCGGGATATTACCATGGAGCATACACGTCATCAGGAGCATGTGTGTTAGCTTGGTGAGCTTGGAGACATAGTCCGGTAGAGTCCAGAGATGGAGCTCTGGATTTTCATTGAAGTTGAGATACTCGAGTTGGGTGAGATTGAAAATCGAGAGCGGAAAGCTACCCGTGAAATGGTTCCAAGACATGTCGATGACTCTTAGAGATTTCATGGGGGAGAAGTCAGGGAGAGTTGCTTTGAGATAGAGAGAACTCAAGTTCAGCTCTCGGAGCATAGAACAATTAGGGATGGTGTGGAGGAAGCTGCTGCTTCTGTTGAGATGGTTGTGAGAGAGACGAAGAACGCGGAGGTTTGGGAAGTAAGAGCAAATCCCATCTGGGAAAATTCCGGAGAGAGACCAACCGGAAAGATCAAGATCCGTGACTAGCCCTTGACCGTCGCAGATTACGCCGGGGAAGTTACAGTAGTCATCAGAGAGATTCCATGCGTTGCCGGAAAGAGAGCTTCTCATAAGCTTGAAGAACTGAGCTTGTTGGTTCGGACTCGTCAAGCCCCATGATTGGTTATTGCTGAAGATTAAGAAGAAGAGAACAAAAAAGGGGAAGAATCTGAGACGCATTTCAGGGAAAGATCAGAAAGGAACAAGGAGGACGATGCAAGGAAGAGAGATCAATTTTGGGTTCCGGAGAGGAAGAAGAAGCTTACAAGTTGAGCGACTTAAATTAATGATAGGCTTATAAAAACAAAACAAGGCTTCATGTTTTGTTGTATCCGATCAGAATCAGATAGATGCATTTACGTGAAAAGATAGATTAAATAATATTTAAATCCAAGAAAAAGGAGCATACATATCTTTCCTTTGCATAAAGAAGCTTTATATTTATACCCACTAAGTTATTATAGAGAATAACTTAGAGGTGTATGTAGCCAACTTTATACCTCCACAGCTTTACTTTTTATTTTTATCACAAAAGAAGAGTTGAAATATGATTGAATCTGATTCTATAGAGTGCATTATCACCTGCCCAAGAACCTCGCTATTGTCTCGACATGTTTTTCTCTGAGCTTTTTTTGGATGGACATTGGACACAACCAAGCATGAGTGATTTGCTATAATATATAAAAACATTTTCTCGCTATTAGTAGTTTATATTATTTTTTCCAAAATAGATTTGGAGCTTGCTTCAAAGTTCAAACATATGTCCCATAGAATCGGAAACACGTACATATAAGTGAGGCATTTGAAAACTCAGAACTAATTATTAGTATAATTTTTTATTGAATATATATATATATATATATAGCTAGTACTAGTTTAGTATCGCACACAATGCTCTAAAACACGATATACTAGAGGCCGGACGATTGTATGGCGCATAGATACATACACTACAAAAAAAGAGTGTATAATATTATTTATTTAATTAGCTTACATCATCTTTTGATTGATACAACTAAAATTATATTATTTCTTTGCTGATTTATCTATTAGTGATTCTAATATTTTACATCAACAAAAAAAACCCAGCGTAATTACTATCATCATTTATTACAAATGATATTAATTCATATCACTTAAAAATAAAGCTAAACTTTACATCATTTTGTATAAATGATATTAAATATATGTATCGGTTATAACAATTGATTTTGAATATATATGTCATTTGTCTAGTTGATTTTATAAATACATCAATTATAAATAAACGATGCTAAAATTTAAATAAAGATTAAGTTTTTCGTTACTTTTTTTTTACAACAAGGGTTTTTTATATTTATTATTTATAAAATATTAAATATGGTTTACATGGTCCACATTCTTTACTAAATAATTATAACTGATTTGTAAACAGATTTAAGTGTAAGTGGTGGGTTTCTTTGATAGTAGAGTAAATGTCTCTCATTCATTCAGGTGAAACAAATAGACTCTTATCATATAAGGATTCTTTCAAATATAGATATTTTTTAAAGTCAATGACAATCATACACCTTTTTTTGCCATTTTGATATTTTACCACTTATTCACCAATACATCCCTTTCTCCTTTATATAATAACGAAATTGCCATTATTTTCTCATTATTTTGTTTTTCTTTTATTAACCACAATAAAGTGAAATGACAAAAATAGAAAATCTGACCTCATAATTACAAAATTGTCACTATCTTCAACATTCTCAATCACCATTAACAACCAAAATCAAGCTCTAAATGCTTTGCAATCTTGTTATTTCCTTGTTAAATGCAACATATTTGATGTCAAAACCTCATTATCTTCAATTTCCTCTCCAATTTGATCCACAAAACTCTATAATCTTCGTTTTACAAAGGCTTCTCTCATAACCTCATGTTGTCTTCTATTTTTTGCATATAAAACGGTTGGGTTCTTTTTAATCAGTGAAATTCGAAGTTTCCGGTGTTTGACGAAACTAAAAAACGAGTTTGACAGCGAAAAAATCAGTTTTACTTGATTTTTCCAAATTTCAGATCTTGATCGCGAATGTAGACTTCAGATGAAGTCTAGAAATCAACGCAAAGGTTAAATTAGCAATTGACTTTTTGTGAAAATATCTGAAGTAGACTTCATCTAAAGTCTACGCTTTTTCCTTTAGAAACAAAAAAAGCAAGTGTAAACATAAAATGAAGTCTACGTAAAGTAAGGTTAGATTTGCATTTGACCAAAACTTTGACTTTTTCGAGTATATTTTATGTGAACTCTACTTTGTAAAAAAATTAGGTCAACTTTGCATTTGACTGAACTTTGACTTTTAGGAGTAAACTTCATTCGAAGTCTACTTTGAGCGAGAAGGTTAGTTTTGCATTTGACCATAATTTCGAACATTTGACCGAGAAAAAAAAAGTTTTTTAGACTTTAAATGAAGTTTACGTTGTAGTAGACTTCAAACAAAGTCTCCAATTAGAGATTTTGGTCAACTACAATAGTAATGTGACGCCCGTGAACCATTTTTGTGGAAAATGGAGGGGCTGTCGATCGACACATTTGTGGTCTGTCGATCGACAGGGCTCTTAAGGGATGTCGATCGACACACCTAGTGGTTGTCGATCGACAGGTGCCCGAATTGGTTGGTTTTCTGGTTTGATTTAAGTCGTTCAATTGGACCGGGCCGGTTAGGGTAAACCTTAGGGCTTCGTATTTAAGGGTTTTTGGCCGCATTTGAGCGAATCAAAGTCCCAAAAATCAGCAGCAAAGAGTTTGAGAGGAGTTCTCTGGTTCATGATAGTTTTGTGGATTAGGGTTTCGTTTCTGGAGAGTTTTGGAGGAGATTTCTTGTAGAGATTGTTGTGGATTCGTGTCTAGCCCCAATTCTATCAGATTCTATCTGAAAATCTAAGGTGAGTGCGTGACCATGGCTTCTGGGCCGGTGGATTCATTAGGGTTGATTGGTGGTAGGTTAAATTGGATTGATTGGATTGTGTTGTGGATTGAGTGTGTCTGTGATTTGTGTTTGGATTGTGTGGATTGTGTTTTTCGTGCAGGTTTTGTGTCATCACAGAGGAGGAAATCGATCCGAGAGGATAATGATCGATTTCTCATGAATCTGCGACGGCCTGTCGATCGACAGCACTTAGGTGTGTCGATCGACAGGGCAACACGAGAGCTGTCGATCGACACCTAGAGGTTGTGTCGATCGACAGGTGATCGAGGAGCTGTCGATCGACACCTAGTGGTTGTGTCGATCGACAGGGTCTTCTGGAGCTGTCGATCGACAGGCACCGTGGGTGTGTCGATCGACAGGTGTGCACAGGGGTGTCGATCGACACCTTGTGGTAGTGTCGATCGACAGGCCGCCTGTTGGGCTGTGGTTGAGCCGTTCGTTTGTGTTTGCGTGATTGTTTGGTGTATGTTTGCCTGAGCGGATCCATCGCGTCTGAGTGCGCAGTCGTAGATGGGAGGACCGTCTCACTGGGTATTTGTGATAATACTCACGCATCTCTTTTTTCCATGTGATGCAGGTAAAGGCAAATTGTGATCGTGGAATCATGGCAACGAAGAGGGAGATGATCTAGGGTCTCGGTTTCGTGCTGTGTGATTTTGTTGTATTCCTTTTCTGTTTTATAACCTGGTTAGGTTGCTGGTTTTGATTGGAATTTGTTATTGGATTGGTTTAGTATTCTTAATGGAATTGGTTTGTTGGTTTATTATTGTTATCCGCTGGTTGCTTGTATTTGTTGCTTGGTTGTTGAGGATAGCATTTATGGGAATGCTAGTCCGAGACCAAGGGTTAATTGTTTAAAAAAAAAAAAACGGGTCGGGTCGTTTCAGTTTGGTATCAGAGCCCTTACGGTTTTAGGACGGGCTAGAACTGCTATGATTGAATTTGGTAAAATTGCAATTCTATGGGTTTGGGGGTTCTAGATCATCCTCCTTCGAGCCTTCAAAGAGATTCCACGGTAAGTGTATTGTGTGTTGTATTGTTATTCTTTAGTGCTTGCCTAGTGTACTGTGGTAGTGCATGGTGTTGGCTAGAGGCACTAGAGAATGTGGCCGTGGGGGCTGGGGTGACTGTGGAGGTCAGGATTGTGGTTGGGGACCAGTGAGTGAGTCGGCTGGGATGCGGCTCAGGGTTCCACGTTGAGACTGTAACAGAGCCGTAGACGTATCAAGAGGGTATGTGTATTAGTGCGAGTGTCAGTGGGAGTGCCTATGTGAGAGCCAGTGTGAGGGCTGTGGGGCCAGGGCTGGTACTCGAGCTGGTGCTGGATTGGCTCGCTATTCGGGTGCGCCCGCAGGAGGAGTCCAGGAGACGAGTTGATCGTCTGACAGATCTGTTGCAGTAGTTGTTGAGGCGGGCACTATTGAGTGAGTTGGCCGGGAGTGCGGCTCAGAGTGTTGCGCATGTGGCTGAGAGTGATTCGTAGACGCTTCAAGACGGCTGGAGCGCCATTTAGACTGCCAGCGTGCAGCCGAGTGTGAGCGCCAGTGTGAGGTCTGGTGGGGATAGTGTGGTCCCAGGTTGGCTGCCGGGGGCCGGTGTGGGTCTTCGTGAGGTTGGTAGTGCGGGTGCGCCCGCGGGTGGGCTCAGCATCGAGTGGATCGTCTGGCGGATTGGCTTCAGCAGTTTTGGGAGCGGTTACGGAGTGCGGTACGAGTTAGGCTCCGGTGATGCCACGAGTGGCAGAGGTGCGGCTGAGGGCTGCGGTTGTTGGTAGGGTTCCGTCTTATCTGCGGATAAGGGAACTGGTGCAGAGGATTGGTATAGGATTCTTTGCGAGTGGTATATTGCAGCTAGGAGGGTTCAGACAGTATTGGCCTGGGCGGACTTTTGGGCAGTGTGAGATGCCAAGTTCTTTCCTCGAGAGGCTGCGGATCGTTTAGAGACGAGGTCTTTGGAACTGGATCTGTGAGAGAGATCAGTTCGTGGGTATGTTTTGGGGTTAATCGGCTCATGGTTTGGGCTGGTTCATGCTGGTAGGAGCATGGAGGGCGAGGAGGCCCGGGATAGGAGGTTCTTGAGAGGACTTCGATCAAATGGAAGACACGGTGCAGAGTGTCTAAGTATGCTGCGAGAGCATACTTGTTTGAGACTGCTGGAGGCATCTTCGAGACTCGAGAGAGCAGGCTGTGGTAGTCAGCCCAGCTGTTCAGTCTGTTAAGCCTCAGCAGGTGATACCTGGCATGGCGGCAAGCTTGTGCAGGGACAAAGGAGGAAGTGGGAGGATACTTCCGGGTGGAGATAGAGTGGCCAAGGATGCTTCGGGTGTGGAAGCATGGGTCATAGTTGGCAAGTTTGTTAGGTTTCTTAGCACATGGGAGTTGTGTGGAGACCTTTGTAGCGGGCAGTGGTGATTCCACGGGTTGTTCGATTCTGGAGCATGATTGCTTCATCTCTTCGGAGTGGCGCTGGTGAGCGGGTTAGACCGGTAATGGTTACGGAAGGGAAGTTTCTAGTTACTCATGGCCGGGCGAGAGGCGTGGAGTTTCTAGTGACTGGTGAGTGGATGACAGCGGACTTGGTGTACAGCCTAGTTGAACTGTATGATTGCATCATGGATTAGCTTGATCAGTACAGAGTTCATCTGGAGTGTCACCGGAGTCGTGTTGTGTTGGAGCGTAGTAGGAGAAGGTTGGTTTGTCAGGGAGTGAGACCGACTTCTGATCTCTTGAGTACAGGCTGAGGCTATGACTGAGAGGTTGCGAGGCTTACTCAGAGACTGTTTTGCTGGTGGAGTCTGTACGTGAGGTTGCAGTGAGGGATATTCGGGTTGTCCAGGAGTGTGAGGATGTCTTTCAGTCGCTGCGGGGATTACCGTCGTCGCGGTCGGAATCTCGCACGATTGTGTTAGAGCCTAGGACGACGCTGTTATCTAAGGCACCTTACAGAATGGCTCCAACAGAGTTGGAAGAGTCGATGACGCGGCTAGAGGTTTTCTTGAGTAAAGATTCTCTTGGTCGAGTACTTCACCGTGTGGAGAACCGGTGTGACGTGTTGAGGAATTGTGGTAGTTTCCGGTTGTGCTTCGATTATCGAGGGCTTGACCGAGTCACTATGAAGAACAAGTTTCGTCTTCCAAGAATTGATAAGTGGTTGGATCAACTGTGAGGGGCTACTTGGTTCTTCAACGATGACTTGACATCCGGTTAACACCAATTTTTTATTGATGAGTTGGATAGCAGGAAGACGGCTTTCAGGACTCGGTATAGGCATTATGAGTTTGTGGTGATGCCTTTCGGGTTGACGAATGCACCAGCTGCGTTTATGAGGTTGATGAGCGAAGCGTTTCAAGAGTATCTGAATGAGTTCGTGATTAACTTCATCGATGGCATCTTGGTGTATTCGAAGAATCCTGAGAAGCATGAGCAAGGAGAGGGCATTTTGGGGAAGTTGCAAGAGTAGGAGCTGGTTGCTAGGTTGAGCAAGTGCAGTTTCTGACAAGTGGGAATGGGTTTTCATGGTCTTACTGTTTCTGCATGTGGAGTTTCTGTGGATCCAGTTAAGATACAATCGAGCGGAGATTTGGCCTAGACCGAGGAATGCGACTAAGTGTAGTAGTTTTCTCAGGTTGGCGGGTTTTCAGGAGTTGCATCAAAAGGCCTTGAGAGTACGGCTTATTCCATGACCAAGCGGTTAGAGGAGTAGGTTCCTTTTCGGTGGTATTTGGTTTAGGAGGCGGAAGTGATAGGAGAAGTTGTAGAAGATTGAGTTTTACCTTTCGTTTACTATCGCGGTGAACTTAGCTAGGGGCGGATGCTCTTAGTCGGAGGAGGTATGATTCATCTCAGGAGCGGGATGTGGAGACTCTTGTGAGCATGCTGAGTACATTAAGGTTATGTGTTACTTCAGAGGAACCGTTGGGGTTAGCGGCGGCGGATCAGGCGGATCTATTGAGCAGGATTCGAGTAGCTCAGGAGAAGGATCCGATGTTGTTAAATCTCTCCAAGGCTACTGGTTCCGAATATCAGGTTTCTGCTACCGGGACTATCTTAGTGCATGGACGAGTCTGTGTTCCTAAGGATGAGGTCCTGAGGCAGGAAATTCTGAGAGAAGCTCATGCGAGTAAGTTTTCGATTCATCCGGGAGCGACTAAGATGTATAGGGATCTGAAGAGATACTATCATTGGGTCGAGATGAAGAGAGATGTGGCAGATTGGGTTGCAGCTTGCAATGTGTGTCTGTTGGTGAAGGCTGAGCACCAAGTTCTTAGTGGCTTATTGCAGAGTCTACCCATTCCAGAGTGGAAGTGGGACATGATCACTATGGATTTCGTGGTAGGGTTGCCGGTTTCTCGGACCTATGACGCGATTTGGGTGATTGTG
Organism: Arabis alpina; assembly: GCA_900128785.1. NCBI lineage: Eukaryota > Viridiplantae > Streptophyta > Magnoliopsida > Brassicales > Brassicaceae > Arabis > Arabis alpina. The sequence continues at coordinate 28,024,442 of LT669795.1, forward strand.
GATCGTCTGACTAAGTCAGCACATTTTCTGGCCATTAAGAAGACAGACGGAGCGGAGGTCTTGGCTAGAAAGTATGTGAAGGAAATTGTGAGGTTGCACGGTGTGTCAGCGAGTATTGTGTCGGATCGAGATCCGAGGTTTGCGTCGGTGTTCTGGAGGGCTTTTCAGGCTAAGATGGGCACTAGGGTGCACATGAGTACAGCTAATCATCCGCAGACGGATGGGCAGTCCGAAAAGACGATTCAGACACTGGAAGATTTGTTGAGGATGTGCGTACTAGATTGGGGTGGTCACTGGGCGGATCACCTGAGTTTGGTGGAGTATGCGAACAGTTTTCAGGCAAGTATCGGAATGGCTCCTTTTGAGGCGTTGTATGGGAGGCCATGTCGTACTCCGCTATGTTTTACCCAAGTGGGGGAGAGGAGCATCTTTGGGGCTGATTTTGTTAAGGAGACGACGGAGAAGATCCGTGTTGTGAAGCTGAACATGAAAGAGGCTCAGGATCGGCAGAAGAGTTATGCCGATAGGAGAAGGAAAGAGTTGGAGTTTGCAGTCGGAGATCGAGTGTATCTCAAGATGGCGATGATGCGGGGTCTGAACAGGTCCATATCCGAGGATAAGCTTAGTACGAGGTACATGGGTCCGTTCTGGGTTGTGGAACGTGTGGGACCAGTTGCTTATCGGTTGGAGCTGCCTCCGATTATGGAGAAATTCCATGATGTATTTCATGTTTCGAAACTCAGGAGATGCTTGCATGCTTCTGAGGAGGTAGCGGTGACGATTCATGCGGATCTTCAGCCAAATCTGACTGTTGGGATGAGGCCGGTTAGGATTCTTGAGAGAAGTATCAAGGTTCTGTGCCGGAAGAGAGTGCCGTTGTTGAGAGTCTTGTGGGACTGTGACGGTATTCAGGAGGAGACTTGGGAACCAGAGGCAAAGATGAAAACGAAGTTCAAGAAGTGGTTCGAGAAGCAAGCAGAAGAGTGAATTCGTTTTTCTTTGTGGTTTCCAGTTTCAGTTGTAATGATTATGACATTTTTCCAGTGGAATAAGAAAGTGTTTTTCTTATGTTTTGACTTTGAGAGTCATGTGGTTGTGGTTAGAGAACCCCGAAATGGAAGTTTTATTGCGGAATAGAATTTGCCAGTTTCGGAGGGGACTCTAGCGGTTTGGATGTGTATGGGTGAGAGAGTCTCGGAATAGAAGTTTTACGGTGGTTAGAACTGTCTAGTTCCAGGGAGACTCTGAGGGGACATCCGGGTTGATGGATGGTCCGAGAGATCTGTGATGATCACGGTTGTGATGGTATTCCGGAAGGGGAATATCATGTGAGACCTTAGGAGGTAGTTCCGGTCAGAGGTGCATTATAGACGTTAGGAGTTGATTGCATAGCTCAGAGATAGACATTGGTTCTTTCTTGGAGATTAGTCTCCGGCAGATCTTGAGAGATGCGTCTCTCCGGGGGACAGTGGGTTCCCCGCATACCGATCGTTCGTCAGGACTGCGAGGACTGAGAGCGTGAGGGTATGGGGATAGTTTGGGAGGTTGCGACCTCTGGCAGATCTCTGCATATCGAGAGCTTGATAGACTGTGTGACTTGATGGATTGAGGTGTGGAGATGATTGAGTATCGAACATCGTCACGACTGCGCGGACTGAGGTGGGTTGATACTAGACACCTAGAGCTGAGGGGTGACGATCCCGAGAGCTAGATGGTGGTTATGAGTTTGAGCTATGGGCAATCAATGTCTGAGACGGGTCTATGTGCATAGGACGGATGTGAACCTTGAGAGGGTCTGGGAGATGTAGTCTCCGGTTTTACTGGCGGGTTGGCCAGGGGTTAGCTTGGTGAGTAGTGTTAGAGGATTCGAGGACGAATCCAGTTTTAGTGGGGGAGAATTGTGACGCCCGTGAACCATTTTTGTGGAAAATGGAGGGGCTGTCGATCGACACATTTATGGTCTGTCTATCGACAGGGCTCTTAAGGGATGTCGATCGACACACCTAGTGGTTGTCGATCGACAGGTGCCCGAATTGGTTGGTTTTCTGGTTCGATTTAAGTCGTTCAATTGGACCGGGCCGGTTTGGGTAAACTTTAGGACTTCGTATTTAAGGGTTTTTGGCCGCATTTGAGCGAACCAAAGTCCCAAAAATCAGCAGCAAAGAGTTTGAGAGGAGTTCTCTTGTTCCTGATAGTTTTGTGGATTAAGGTTTCGTTTCTGGAAAGTTTTGGAGGAGATTTCTTGTAGAGATTGTCGTGGATTCGTGTCTAGCCCCAATTCTATCAGATTCTATCCGAAAATCTAAGGTGAGTGTGTGACCATGGCTTCTGGGCAGGTGGATTCGTTAGGGTTGATTGGTGGTAGGTTAAATTGGATTGATTGGATTGTGTTGTTGATTGAGTGTGTCTGTGATTTGTGTTTGGATTGTGTGGATTGTGTTTTTCGTGCAGGTTTCGTGTCATCACAGAGGAGGAAATCGATCCGAGAGGATAATGATCGATTTCTCATGAATCTGCGACGGCCTGTCGATCGACAGCAGTTGGGTGTGTCGATCGACAGGGCAACACGAGAGCTGTCGATCGACACCTAGAGGTTGTGTCGATCGACAGGTGATCGAGGAGCTGTCGATCGACACCTAGTGGTTGTGTCGATCGACAGGGTCTTCTGGAGCTGTCGATCGACAGGCACCGTGGGTGTGTCGATCGACAGGTGTGCACAGGGGTGTCGATCGACACCTTGTGGTAGTGTCGATCGACAGGCCGCCTGTTGGGCTGTGGTTGAGCCGTTCGTTTGTGTTTGCGTGATTGTTTGGTGTATGTTTGCCTGAGCGGATCCATCGCGTCTGAGTGCGCAGTCGTAGATGGGAGGACCGTCTCACTGGGTATTTGTGATAATACTCACGCATCTCTTTTTTCCATGTGATGCAGGTAAAGGCAAATTGTGATCGTGGAATCATGGCAACGAAGAGGGAGATGATCGAGGGTATCGGTTTCGTGCTGTGTGATTTTGTTGTTTTCCTTTTCTGTTTTATAACCTGGTTAGGTTGCTGGTTTTGATTGGAATTTGTTATTGGATTGGTTTAGTATTCTTAATGGAATTGGTTTGTTGGTTTATTATTGTTATCCGCTGGTTGCTTGTATTTGTTGCTTTGTTGTTGAGGATAGCATATATGGGAATGCTAGTCCGAGACCAAGGGTTAATTGTTTAAAAAAAAAAAAACGGGTCGGGTCGTTTCAAGTAACCTGTTATTTGGAATAGACTTCAAATAAAGTCTACAGCATCAAGTAGACTTCAAATAAAATTTACTCTTAAAAGTCAAACTTTAGTCAATTACAAATGTAACCTTATACTTTTGCATAGACTTATAATAAAGTCTACTTTATGATGTAGATTTTATTTGAAGTATACGAAATTTCGACGATTTTCCGCGTCTCGTTGTAGACTTTAAATGAAGTCTACATTAGAAAGTCAAACATGAGTCAATTGCAAAACTAAACCCCTCAAGTTTGTAGACTTCAAATGAAGTCAACTTTTCAAAAGTCAAAATTCCGGCCAATTGCAAAATTAACCTCACTTTAACGGAGTAGACTTTGTATGAACTCTACTTTCGTTGTAGACTTCATATGAAGTCTACTCCGTGATAGCCGTAATTGCAAAACTACACCCCTTATTTTTGTGGACTTCATTTGAAATCTACGGTGGCGACTTCATTTGAAGTCTAAGTTGTAGACTACAGACGAAATCTACAAATGAAAGATTAATAAAAGTGCATTTAAATCTTTTTAACAATGAATTTTTCAAACATTTTTGTTCACACATGTCTGGGAATTTATTTGTTTAATTATGTATGAGTTGAACATGTTTAGGTTTAATATTTAAAGGACAAATCACTTTTCTTGTTTGATGACTACTTAGCTTAATTGTGGAGACTTTATATGTAATCTACCCGGCGTAAACTTCGGTGGAAGTCTACATTTTAATGTTTATTAAAAATTCACTTATCACATATGAATACTAGATTTGTATGATTTAGTATGTGTTATATGAACAATACGAATGTAAGCTTACATAGTTTTCGGAGAATGAGCATTTACCTCTCTTTTTTTGTTTCTACTTCACATTTACAATAACCAAGCATTTTACATGTCTAAATAGTTTGTTTTTGTCACCAACATGTCTAATATCTAATCAACATAATTTCTATATTTCTAACAACCCAATTTTGTATTTGTTTGGTTTTTGATAAAACGTATTGGGTAAACTATATGAATTTTGGGTTTGGTTCATCTAGAGCCCTAATTTGCTTGGTTTTGTCTTGGGATAATTACATGTATTTTAGCTTCAACTAGGATTTGGTTCATCTAGAGTCATAACTAAAGAAAGTGTTTATGTTCCGTTTGGGCTAATCGAAGACTGTAAGAAGACAACAAACACTTGACATTTTCTAAACATCAAAGAAGGCAAAATCAAGAGACAAGCAGAAGTAAATGTGTAAACATAAATGATTCAATTGCTTATGAGAAACCGAACTTGGAGCAACCATTTTACTAAACCAGGAAATGTGCAACATTTCTTCTGAAGGTTTCTGCATTTTACTTGGAGCAAACTCAACAAAATTTGGGATCCAGTTTTTGGTACAATTCTACAGACCAAAAGAGAAGAAGAAACAACTGAACAAGGTTAGATGTGTTGCTCAATTAATAAACATCATTCTTCATCGGAGTAATCAAATTTAACCAAATGCAACTGAAGATCCATCACTCTTCAGTAGATTCCTCGCTTCGAATTGGTTTTCTCATGTTGGAAACCCCTAAAACAAGTAGTGAAAATTTTCAATGAGTAATACATATGTACAACAAGTCGAAGTAACCAAACCGAACTAAATCAAATAACTCAATCAACACCCCTAAGACCCTCATTGTCAATGCATAACTCTAGATATATAAGAAATCTAAAGGCTGAAAAGCTTTACCTTCCTCGCACTTGCCCTAGAACCTCTTGATATTTAGCACTATCGGCACCATCCTATAAGAAGACGCAGAGAAGAAAACTTCAATAAAGGCATTGACAAAAAAAACAATGTTGTAAAAGAAGTAATCGATATTATATAGAACCTTTGCTCAATAAAAAACAAGCGTGTGCAAATGAAATACTAGTATATGCACATGTACCAAACACAATAAAACTCTAATTTAAGATGTTTAAGAATAAAGAATATTACTGAAGAAAGATATAGCACAATCAAAGAACGACCAACAAAAATAGAAAACAAGAAAAATTGTGTAACAAATCAGTGTCTTACGATCATGGTATCAATGTCCATCTCCCTCCCTTTCTCGTTGTCCCCTGAATTTTCAAGGTGAAGAAAAAATACTATCAAATTAAAAAAGAATACGTTAATATACAACGAAGGAGAATTACACTTTATCAAAAGACATTTTAAAATGAGTTGATAACTTGATATTAATGAGATCATTTAGGCAAGAAAAGGAAGTTAATAAAACCTCACTTTTTACACTGCAAAAAAAAAATAGTCTTAAACAATGACTAGTCAATACACATAGATACTGTCAAATTATCGTGAAACAAGCAAAACTTCCATAACAACTCAACTAACCCAAGTAATTGAGCGTGTTCATCATTCATCATATTTGAGGTAGTATTATCCTTTAATGTGTTTTTGGCATTTTCAGGTAGTTAATGCTTCATCAAAAAACATAGATCTAAAACAAAGCAAAAGACGTTGCTCATCAAAAAGAACCTGGACCTAGAGTTAATGCTTTAGAGATTTTGCTAACCTTTCCTCGCCTTCAGATCTAAAACAAAGCAAAATACAAAAGGCTTATAATCTTTAAGAAAGAGACCAAAGAGATACCTAAGGGGCTTTGAAACGGTGAAAGTGTGCTCGGAGAAGAGGTCTCATTCCTAGACAGTGAGTTTGACTCTGTCCACGGCTTCGTAAGGATGATGCTAATACCACAACTATCTCCCTGTGTTGTTAGATCTGTGATGGTTCCACCTGCTAGAGAAAGAGAGATTAGATTTAAAAAAACAAGCCAGCGTAAGAGAATGAGAGAGATTTTCACATCAAAGAGGGGAAAGATTATACAGTGAGAGTTTGAGTGTTCTTTACCTCTGCAATGGAAGCAGAAGCGACGCAGATCTGGCAAGGTGGAAGCAGAAGCGCTACGAATCTGCGAACAAGATGCAACCGACGTCGGAAACAGAACAAGTTACGTCGACGACAACGAAGGCTAGCGGCGGCAAGGGATGAAGTTTCCGATTCCACCCACAGAAAGAATCGGGTAGGGTTTCTCTCTTCAGTTTTTATATGTTGGTTAAACTTCTTGGTTCAATAGTGGTTATAGTCGGTTCGGTTAAAACCGCATTTCGATCAGTCTTATTTATAAACACGGTTTAATTTTTAAATTAATACGGTTATATTCGGTTAGGTTAAATATTTCGATTGTAAACTTCAAACAAAGTCTACGAAACCCTAAATGCTATGTAAACTTGATTTCTAGTCTATAAACTATTATAGATTTCATTCAAAATATACTTTCCGAAAATCTAAATCGAATATTTTTTATAGATTATTCAAAAACTTAAATAAAAACTTGTATCAAACATTAAAACATTTGATATATTCATAATTAAACACTTTTATGCAAATTTCACATTCTCAATATAAAAATTATAAATCCTAAATCTAACCCTAAATGTCAAAACATGTTTTTTATTTGCAATGTGAAACCATTAACCATATTTCGGACTAGTAACTTGCAAACATATGCAAATGACATACATAACATAAAGTTTACATCACATTATAGTTAACTCAATTTTAAAATCGACTATTACTCTATTTTATCTAAAAATTGTTTACCCTAAACTCTAAACATACATACGAATGCGTAATATTTAACCATTACAACCATAAACTCATAAACCATTACAACCATAAACTTATAAAACTTATAATAACTACCAACATGTGACATTACATCAATATCTAAATAATTGGGTTATAGGGTAACTTATATGATATCTCATGTATTTCTTTAGTATATTTTCTCTCATTTACAATCTAATTTCTCTTTGTTGGTTTACTTTCATTCAATTTTATGAAATTTTATTTTTGGAACTTCACAATTGTGTATAATTTGGTCATCCATTAAAAAATTTAATCAAAATTGTTTTTGTTAATTTCTTAATTTAAATTTTGTAAAAATTATTGAGTAAATTTCGTCTATAGTCTACAAAAATATATAGTAGACTTTATTTGCTATCTACTATGTACAGTACTTCTAGTTGAAATCCACCATGTAGACTTCAGTATAACGTTGTAGACTTCGCGAGGGGTAAAATAGTAATTTGGTGCAGCATTTTTTGTTTGCTCATTAAGGCTGTTTTAGTAATTTCACTACCCCATTGGGTTAGTTTTGCCAACATCACCTAAGGGGTCTAGATTTGCATTTAATTTTTTTTTTTTGGTCACTTTACCAATTTCCCCAAAATTTAATAATATATTAGCTGAATATCCGCACATACGTGCATATTTTCCGTAAATGTATTTGTGGTTTAGATTTTCTTATGTAACTTTGTCACATATTTTATGCAGCTTGTATTTGGTTTTATAGTAGTTAGTATGAGGAAAAAAATAAGACTCGTATGTTTATCTACATTTGTAGGAAAATAACCCAATTTATTTATTTTTTATGGCAAAAAGTATATAATTAGCATATTTTTTACTTGCATTATAATATGATTTTCCAACAATTGTTGTTCCAATAATATTATGTTTAACAAAAAAAATATAGTTATATTTTTTGTTTAAAATTTTACGATTTAATTATATAAAACCATTTTAATTTGAAAATTGATTTTTGAATCCTCTAGATATTATAATTTTGTGTGTATTGAAAATAATGTTAATTATTGTTTACATCTATATAACTATGTCTCCAATTCGATGTCTCCGGTAGAGTTTTAGCTTCTTGTATTCGAGTGCGTTAAGTTTATTAGTTAACATTTTTACAATTTACAATTTATATTATTGATTTACAAACTTATTATATTTGATTTTTGTCTGTTTATAGATATGTTCAATTTAGATAGATAGGTCCGAATCAAACCAACTCGAAATATTTGATGTTAAAATCGAATCGCATTTAAATAATGACTTTATCTTTTTCTATATATAAAAAACCAAATTCAAACCAAACATAATGGTATATTTGACTAAAACTCGAAACTGAAATCGAACCAGAAGCTCGATAAAACATCCTAATTGTTTTTTTTCAAAATTTTTGAGTTATCTACTTTCTTAAATATTATTGTTTTACTATTGAACCATAGTTACAGTTTGGAGTTTCTATTTTACAAAGTGAACTGATTTTCCTTTTTGATAAATTAATATACATCCATTCATAGTACGATGAATAATATTGTTTGTAGTTTTATAAAATATGCAATAAAATACTGTATTAGAAATTAAATATCTACAAATTTATACCCACTTATGCAAATTAAACAAATTGGTAACACCTTTAATTTTTTTGTTATTCAATCATTTGACTTTCACGTAACATTTTTTTCTTTTCATTTTTCTATTCAAAAGTTATATACGTCATATTTTGCGTATATTTATTAATAATATATATTATCCATTTTTACTATCTATTTTGCTTATATTTATTAATAATAATCCAAGTTTCAGAGATATAAGTGATCCTTTAGTGTTTATTGTGGATTTCGACCTCATTTAGGAAAAAGTGGCAAAATGGGCATACACAAGAGAAAACAAACCTCTTTTGAAGAAAATAGATTTTTTTCGTCAAATGTTGCGGTCCATACGGAGATGATTCCACCAATAGATCGAGCCCATATTTTAACACAAGATAGAGGAGGATCTATGGTTCAAAACGACCATCCATTCGTCCAATTCCAACGGTTATATCTCAAGATAACCACAAAATACTGAAATCTGTTAGAGTATATCTTCAAGGAAAATCGGTTTCCCGATATTCACTGGTGACCGATCAATCACAGGAGGTGACCGATCGACCACTAACTCTCTGGAAAATAAGAATCGCCGCCTCAACACGGTGACCGATCGATCATAGGAGGTGACCGATCGACCACCAACTCTCTGGATAAGAAGAATCGCCGCCTCAACACGGTGACCGATTGATCACAGGAGGTGACCGATCGATCACCCCTTCGAGGAGAAAAAGAAATATTCTGTTTTTCAGCATATACTCCTAAATCTTTTGGAGATTTTCCCTAGCCGACCTTATACACTATGAAACAAGCAAAGAGGCCACCTTCATCAACACACACTTTTCGACACAGCCTCTCAAAGCCGGTTAGGAAGCTACAAAGTTATGTAAAGGCATAAACACTTTTACTTTTTTAAACACTTGTTCTTTTGCTTATTGGTTAGTAAGGGAGAAGAAGATCTCACCTCTTGTTATCCACTAGAGAAGTTTTTCTTAACCCTAATTTTTATTTTTATTTTATAAGAATGATTTGTTTCATCTCCATGATTGAGTAGTTTCATTGTTGGGTTCTAAGGGACCTAATTTAAAAAGGGTTTACTTGGTTCGATATATAGGATTGCATACTTTGATGATTCCTGGAACTTTCTTGGATTTCTTTTCACTTAGATCTTACTTATTGCATGATTTAGGATTAATCACCTTGAAGTTGATCTTAGGTATTCACAATTGTGCCTAACTGTTCTGTTATGACTTATCGTGATAAAGATGTTTAGTGAGTTTGATGTTTACTATCTGTTTCATCGAATGAATTATTAGACTTGATAGTTAATGCATGTTGCTTGAGTCAAGGTTTACGATAGCTGACTTGATACTTGTTTTATAGGATTATAACTATGACAATATGCATAATCACCACTAAGTTCATGTTTAAAAGAATAGATTTATCTTAGTTTGTCCTGAATAACTTGAACCATTATCCCTCCGAATTCCTGAACGCCCAACGTTTTTATTGTATTGTTTACAACCGCATTTGATTCACGATTTTAGTTCACAAAACCAAAACCAAAACCCCTATATTCGATTTAGTGTATCTTAAAATTCATAAATCTATTGTGTGATTCTTTATCCATGTTGATTCGATGCATAAGTACTACAATTGACTAGTTGTGCACTCGCAGCCTTTTGTCATTTTATTAGGGTGAAACGTACTCCCCATCAAAAAGACTATGTGAAAACTTATGGTCATACTTCAAATTTGCCTATTAATACATATTTGACCGAACACTAACAACGAACATACATATAAATGATGTAAAACTATATATATATAGTTTTGAAAAGATGAAATATAAACAAAATATAGATCAAATTTAGCAGTTAAAAATAAGTGGATTTTAATTATATGGAAATTATCATTTCTTTGAGTCGCTAATTGTCATAAACCAAATTTAACCTACACAAGCTAAAACGTACCCAGGTGTCCCTTCCTTGAGTCGCTTATTTTCATAAAGCAAAATGAACCTACGCAAGCTAAAACCTACCTAATGTGGCTTACTCATTGCTTACAAGAGAGTATATAAACATTTCCTTCAGAGTCATCATAAACCATATTTGGTGTGACACTATTCACAAAATACTTAGAAAAATGTTGTCAAGTATATATGTCGTTTTATTGGAGAGAGATTTGCACTATATTTAGTGTTTTGCAGTGTTGTTGGAGTTGTTGAGGTAAATAAATTTTTGAAACAATATCTACACCTAAAATGTGCTTATGCACTTATATATTATAAGTTATACATGTATAGTTGACAATATTAAATAACATCTATGCAACTAATTTTAGTTAAATTATTATATATGAAAGATATAATGAGAAAATTAGAGGAAAATTAAAAACAGTGAAGACAGTTAATTCATATGTTTCTTCTTAGCGGGATGAAAAACAATGAAACAGTCAAGTTTCTTCTTAGCAAGATTAAACTCATGTGTTTAAGTTTGAATTTCTTAGGTATAATAAGAGTGATTTATCCTAGTTAATTCATTAAATTTTGATTAATTATAAAGGAGAAAATAACGCTAAACTAACTAGAAAATTGAGCATTGATCATGTGCGATTAAGATGAATTATCACTTAAATAAAATTGCAAACATACTATCAAATTCTCTAGTATCATGAACGGCAAATATTTGAAGTATTTAATGTAACTTGAAATGTGCTTATAAAAAAGATTTGGAGGATATTTTTGTTGGTTATGTATTTATTTCTTAGGTTTTAAACTCTTTAGACATCAGTTCTTAATAATTATCTTATTAAGATTGTAATTGAGATTTTCTTTTGTGCTAGTTTGTAAGAAAAGAAACTAATATATCTATTTTTTTTTTTTATATATTCTATAAAAAATTCTTATTTCCTTTTATCTTTAATTTTTTTTTTTTTGAATGTTTATAAGGCATGTAATTATTGGTTGCTTAATTCACCCTATTTTATAAAGAAATTAGCATGTATAATACTCTAATGACAAAGAATTAGGTGTCTAACATCTTGAAAATAATAATTAGGTGACTAATTTAAAAAGACAAATATACCTTTAATCTAATTAACCTAGTGTCTCTGTATTTTATCCTAGAAAAAACATAAAACTCAACTCCGACTACTTCTCCTTGTTTTCTCTGATATCGACTTGATCACGGCAACTGCCGCGAATCACCTTTCACATCTCCTTCTCTGATATCAACTCGAACAGCCACCATCGTGAATCCTCTTTCCCATCTCTTTCTCCGATATCAAATCACATCTCTTACATCCATCTTTCTTCTTTTCGGTTTAGGCAAACCACTTTCATTTGATTTAACAATCTTCTTCTTCAATTTCGTAGTTTTTCATTTAATCCCTCTCTTCATCTTCGGACCCATCTAATGGAACAATCTCCTTCCTTTTTCCTCTCGACACAACAGCCTCTGCCTCTGTTCATATGTAAACATGTAAACGATTGCGGATCAGACAATAAATAACTAATGCAGTTAACTATTATTGCAATATCTATTATAAGCAGTCAATATATATTATAGTGCACTATGATTGTAAACATAATATTATAAGTAGTCAATATATTGAATTATAACTAATGAGCTATGTGGATCAAACAATAGGTAACTAATGTAGTTAGCTATTACTGCAATATATATTATAACACGTCAATATATATTATAGTGCAATATGATTCTAAACAGAATATTATTCGTAGTCAATATAGTGACTATAACTAATAAACTATGCGGATCGGACAATAAATAACTACTAAATTACACAAGTATAGTTGCAAAATAATCTCTCTGTATTTAAAAGATTGATGTTTTAAGTTTTGCACACATATTAAGACACAATAACTATTTGTGTTTATTAATGATTTATAATTTTATCTTTACTAACTTTTTTATTTTCCAATTGCTATATTAACAACATGCGCACACCATTTTCTCTTTCTAATTAACTAAAAAGTCATGCATATTCAAGAGTCATAGAGCCAAAAATGAAAAGCAATGCACGGTATTGGTCACAATAGTACTTGTTTATAAAGTATTTTTGGCCAAATATAAATATGCACAAGTGTAATAACTACTCTTTGACCTCTTTAATTTATTTTTTCCAAATAATTGTCACTAATTTACTTGGTAAAACAAAAAAAACATTAATTGAAAGGTAGAAAATCAATCTTTCAAAAATAAGGAAAAAATCTAAAACATCAATCTTTTAAATACAGAAGGAGTATATTATAGTGCACTATGGTTGTAAACATAATATATTATAGTGCACTGTTATAAGCAGTCCCTAAAATCAACTATATTTCAGCTGCAATAACATATTTTTATAGATTTTTACCAAATGTCATTAATCATATCATTAAGGACAATTTCGTCAGAATATAACAACTTAATGTTACTCACCTACCTTTAGCTTCAAAACATAATATTCACCTAATTAACCCTTTTATAAAAAATGTATATATAAATAGTAGTATTTATTTTAAAGAAAAAAATTCCAAAGAAACGTGAAGGGATCATTGTAGCCGTTTTTCCTTTTCTCTCTCGTGTGATCCAAAAGACGATCGGATCTTCTCACGCATCCCTTACGGTGATTCCGATGACATGAGGTTTGGTGATCTTTTCTTAACCTATTTGATCATCTTTCTATGGGGGTTGATAGTTATACAAGTTGGTGCTGGTATGAGAAAATTCATCGGAATTAACCATCTACCGTCAGTTATCTCCATGCTTGAACTTTCGATCAAGTGTGATGATCAACCGTACAATGGTTGGTGGTGTTTCATGGTGATCTCTTGTACTTTGCCGGTGGTTTCTACGCCGTCACCGCTGATTCCTACTTCGACGTATAATGAGGTTTGCGTTCTCACTATAACTACTTTGCTATGGAAAAAATCATCATGGAAGTAACGACGATTGGGAATACAAAATATATTCTTTTTGTTGTATGATGATATCCATATAATCGTTGAAAATTGACAGTATAAATTCTTATTTTTCTTGAAAAAATCAGTAGATTGGATTCTTAATCGAAAAAGATTTATAGATCTAATTCAGATGCAGGCCAATGTAATACAACAAAGAGATTTTGTGTTTGGTAATTTTACCGATCGCATAAGTTCGAATGCGAAAATGAGGAAGGACAATAACACAGAGTAGATCACTGTTTAGCGAATAAAAGTTTTTGGAGAAAAACATCGTTTGATGTCTTTTTTTATTTTAATTTTTTTATTATATAATTTGTTGTACTTCTCTTATTTTTTGTAGGTCTTATGTAATCATGAATTTTATATAAATAAAATGGTTAGTTAGCTTAATATTCCTTTTGTGGTTGATAATTATGATATTAACATGGTTGGAACGGGATTTAGGTAAGTAATATAGAGGCAGAAAATTCTAACAAACAATACCTCTACTTTGGAACTCGATTGTTCTTGATTTTGATGGATGTAATTGAGGGAAAATACCATATTCTTGTTCAAGATCGTGATTGAAAAACTCATATTTATGATCAATAAGGCTTTTAATTGAGAAACAAATCCAGATTTTGTATTAAGATTGAGATTTAGGAAATATGTAATTGGGGACTAATCTTTTCGGTATCTGATATGAATCTCTCTATTTGCTTTATAATGGGAGTTGTTGTTATCATCAATCAAATTTGACTAAAAGAAAAACTAGAGGAGAACGATGGAGGAAAATAAAATGTTGGCGTCTCTCAAAAGCAAGAATACTTGACTATATGTTGTACTTTTTTATGTTATTGTAGTTAACTATAATTCGGCCCCTGGATAGTGAACTATATTTGCAGATTTTGAAACTCCAGTGATTCGATGATGATTTAAAAGGCAATTATTTTAGTTCACTATTTTGGATGTTAATTATACTTAGACTATATGAAAGTGTATGTGTAATTTGTATGCATATATGAACTATACTTATGTGTAGGTGGCATATTTGACTATTTTCTTACAATATGTTTTTGTCTGCATATAATAGTGGAATACACATTGTGAAATTATAATAGTGAACTATTATGATTAGTAAAGTCTGGATATTGTCTAATCTTTAGTCGTTCTCATAATTTTCTGAACAGTGGCAGATGAAAATGCGTCGACTGTAAAAGGAAAGAGGGTTAGTATGGACGAGTTGGTAGAAGAATTGAAATCAGAGAGGATTAAAAGAAAGCCGAAGAGACTGTATAAGAAATGCGTAAAGGATATGTGAAATCAAAAGTATATTAGTAAAAGATTAAGAGAAGAAATATGAAACCAGAGAGAAAGATTTCGTTATCGAAAGTTTCTAAAATTTTAGATCTAGCGTTGAGAGGAGAAGTCGGAGAAGCTTGAGATGTTATCAAAATGAGATTAAAGGTTTAGGATAATAAAAAATTATGTTTATTTTGAATTTTTTTTTTCCAAGTTAAAAGTTTTAGATTATAACTATTTGTGATAAAAGTAAATAGGAATTGTAAGTACGGAAAATGTTACATTCTAAATTCTGTTTTACAAGTTAAATACTAAATTTTAGATACAAATATACACTGCAATTTCTCTAAAAAAAAGATAGATGTTAAAAATCATATATATATTAATTGAGGAGACACTCAAAGAAAAAATCTTAGGTGTCATTTAAAGAGGATTTTAAGGTATGATCATTAAAATTAACCAATCAAAACATTTCAATTATTACTATACTAGAGTTAAGGCCTGTGCGTATGCACAGATATAGATTACATTTGATTTATTATTACAATACTACAATAATAGACATACTCATAATTTGGGCTCTTATGCATGTCGGTTTCAAAAGTCGACTTATTTTAAGCGTAATTGAGACAACATCAACATGCTAATATATCACAAAATCTTTAGGAGAATTTTTTTGCAGGTTATAGAGACGTGAATTATATAGGGATATGGATAAGTATTAGTAAGCTATAAAATAGACTACCCTACGTCTTAACCCATAAAATTGAATATGATATCACAGTATCACACAATGAACTAAGATGTTGAAGTTGCGTAGAACTATGAGAATAGCGTTGAAGTTAATGCTTCTCTCTGATCTTCAGAGTAACATTTACTCTTGTTTTTTTCATTGAAAGGTCGTTGAATAACCCAAATCCACATGCTTTTTTTAAAAAACTTAATCCACATGCTTTAAACTTGCACATAATTACAATAAAACGATTAGCATGAGAAGAAGGTAAAGTGACATATGATTAAGTGTAAACTAATTACGTGGGTTTATGAAACACAATTCAGAAGCATACCTCATAGCTTTTGAAACATCTCTTTGTAAACAACATTTGTGAACACAATTCAGAGATTTTCCGTTTCCAAGTAAATGCTTATGTACCCCAGCCAAAACAAATCTTTTAGTGTAATATTCGACTGTTAAAATCTGAGTAGCAAAAAAAGAAAACATATTAAGAAAACATACTTCTCAGATATTGAAAGAACAAAATGATAAGTTAATGATGTTTCATAAGAACAACCTCACTTAAAAACTAAATTGTACAACTCAACAAATGATTATTAACTTTACATGTCTTTTGCGAACATCCCGATGATGATATGTTATGTAGCCTATGTTAAGTGTAATACCAACATATCCCAATTCACATTTTCAAAATATAAGAGGAAGACAAAACAAGGTCATGAATGAAATGACACAAAAATATTAAACGTTATGAGCTCCTAAAGCAATATGCCTATAGCTAAATTCAAATAACTATCATGAAGAAAAAAATTAAAATCTTTCAAACTATAGTATAGTTTTAGTTTTTTTTTTGTCAAATAAACTATGATATAGTTAAAAACAATGAATACATCAAACTTGAAAGAACAAGAAGGAGATGAAACAAGCTAGAGATTAAATTTCATATAAAGTTAATCGAGGTTCTAACAATAAGAGGAAGATTAAACAAGAAGCAATTACCTTCAAAAGACATCACAAGAATCTGCAATCTGCATATTAACAACCTGTGTGTGAACAAAGAATGCAGAGTGTATATAAAAAAGACACCCAAAAAGAGCATGTAAAAGACCAGATGTTGCTTGCTCTTCAAGAGTTCCTACAACATCAAAGACGTTAGTTAATTTTTGTCAAATTTACAATTACAAAAACCATGTATATTTATAAACTATATAAAACAAATTTACCAACGCTGTGAAACGTCATAATTGTAAGAAAAATGACAAGGAAAAAAGAAAACATAAGATGATGCTTTCATTAGTGCCCATTTTGTGATGTTTTGGTATGGAAATCTAAAAGCAGTGACAGAGTTACAAAGAAATTCACATAAGGAATTTAAAAAGATCAAAGCTAGAAAAGGAAGAAGAAAGACCTAAGTAGGAAAGTAGTCGAGAATACCATCTTTATTGATCCCGTGCTCGAGACAAAGTTGTTTCCAAAACTCCTTCCCGATCCAATTCCCACATTTTCATACTTGTGGCGTAATAACCTCACTCGGCATCTTCTTCTATTGCGCTAATCTACAGATTCGTCGCGTGAAAAGGTAAACATGAACTCATAGAAGAAACGAAAAAAGCAGCGGTAGTTAAAATTAAGGGAAGAGATTGGGAAAAAAAAACACTGGAATGATGTATTTCTATTTTAAAAAAATATATATGAACAATGAAATTTCAGTTTCCTCCTACAGAAAAGGAAGTGGAGATCATGGGAGATAAAAGTGGAAGAAGTTAGATGGTTTTTTATTGTAAAATTTTACTTTAAATTTTAATTAGATTAATTGAAACTAAAAACCAAAAAATTGAGAAAATGACACGTACTAAAACACCAACGTGTCATCATGAGAATAATTTTAGGAATCTCTCTATAACTTGTGTTTTAGTATAATAGGGATGCCATTATGGAAATCTCTACATATTGCCATTAATTTTATAATATAAACTCATTAATACATGATTTAAAAATTTAAGTCTAACTTAATGTAATAGTTTAAACAGGTAACTGTAAAAATGCAATTTTAAACTTACCATATCATCTATTTTAATTTGTTTTGATATATTAACATGATTTTTATTATTATTTATAACAAAATTATCTACCCAATTGTGTATTTATATGTATTTAAGTTAAAAGATAAAAATATTTTTATTGTGATGTAATTTTTGATACATAACAATCACACATACAAATATTTATACATTTGATCTTCGGAAAATATATATTGTTTTTGATTATTATGTCTACCAAATTTATATGATTTATCGTATAATATATAATTTACATAAATAATGACGATTAATTTTACAATGAAAAGATATTGAAATAAATAACATTGCATTTGTTTTGATCAATTTTAAACATAAAAATATCAAAACCCATGTCATTAATATATGTTTAATAAACAATATTCATTTTTATTATATCTATGCATAAGATATGTTTATAGATATGAAAAGTATTATGGTTTATCATACGCATTTAAACACTTCAAAATTATATATGTTGTTAGCCTATTCAATATTTAATTCCGGGTCAAAATCTAGTAAAAGTAATACTTAATTTAAGTGACGGTCAATCCGGAGAATATTCCGATTGGACGTTCGGAAAAGAGTCGTGGGTCAGGTTTATAATAGTGAATAAACGGGTCAGCCCGATCCAAGCTTGATTGAGTCCGCCAGGCCCATTCCTCTTTCTCTCCTCCAGATCTCGTCGGATCCGATCGATTTGGAAAAATGTTTGTTGCCTCCCTGAATGCTTGATTTGAGGTGTGTTGGAGAATCTAATGGCTTCCGTCCGGCGAACTCTCTCGCCGATGAATCATGACCGACCGTATGAGAACGGTGGTGCTCCGTTCTCTCCGTTGTCTATATCTTCGCCTTCCCACAAGGCTCTCACCAACGGCGGCGTTAGCATTAAACATAGCTCTTCCACTTTGCTCTCCAGACTCATCGGAGCGACCTCAGACCCTAAAGGCTCCCGAAGAAGTGGATGGAGGCGGCCGTTTTACCGATGTCTCGTCTTCTTCCTTCTAGGGTTTCTGTTTGGTATGATGCCTTTCGGCCAAATGGAGGATGTACCTGGCACCGATCGCTTCTCCTTCGAGATCAAGCCGCCGTATACTGAAGAATTGTTTGATGGTGGCAACAAGAAACGCGACGAAGACTTGGCCGCCGTAAGTCTCTCTACGGAAGCTGTGGCAAAGATCTCGGAGCCACAGAAGCTCATAATTGTGGTGACGCCAACTTACAACAGGGCGATGCAGGCGTATTACCTCAACAGGATGGCCCAGACGCTGAGGCTGGTACAATCGCCGATACTATGGATAGTGGTCGAGGGCAATGTGGCGTCGTTCGAAACAGCAGAGATTCTGAGGAAGACGGGAGTCATGTACAGGCACTTGATCTGCAAGAAGAACATGACCAACATCAAGGACAGAGGAGTTCACCAGAGGAACACGGCCTTGGAGCACATCGAGCTGCACAGACTTGATGGAATTGTCTACTTCGCTGATGATGATAACGTCTACTCGCTTGAGCTCTTTGAAAGCTTTAGACAAATCAGGTATGACCGCAAGAATTCCTTATAGCTTACCTTGCTTTGAGTTTCTCATCATTTTGGATCTCCTCCTTGATGTTATTCTTTGAAATCACTCAGCCCTTAACAGTTTAATGCCTTTCTTTGCCTTACCAAATGCAGTTTTGTTGATTGTCGTATCATTAGTATTGTTGCTTCACACTAGAAGATTGTCGTATCACTAGTATTGCTGCTTCATACTAGAAGCTGTCACAGTCTTACGCTTCTTAAACCACTGGTTTACCCACTTTTTTAATGATCCAACTGGCCTTGACTTGTGATGTTCGAATTAGGGATACTTTGAACTTTGCTGACCAAAATCTGTTTTCAGCCTGTCTCCCATCATTTTCTCTATGCTTGTTTCTCTGCACAAGAGCTTGGCGAACTTTACACTTGTTTTGGTCTCTTGCTATGTTAAGCACTCAGTTTGTTTGCCATGAATGTGCTCAAGTCAAGTCTCAGAACTCATAGCTTATCTTCTTTATTGTACAGCCGATTTGGAACTTGGCCTGTTGCAATGCTTGCCCAAAGCAAAAATAAGGCTGTCCTTGAGGGTCCAGTGTGCAATGGAACCCAAGTAATTGGATGGCACACAAATGAGAAGAGTAAAAGATTGCGGAGGTTCCATATTGATATGTCAGGATTTGCCTTTAACAGTACTATTCTATGGGACCCCAAAAGATGGCAACGGCCTTTTTCACATCCAACCCGCCAACTAGACACAGTGAAGGAGGGTTTTCAGGTTAGATTTGATTTATCTTCTGGATGTTCTATTACGTAGCCAAGCTTTTTGGTACTCATTTGGTGCATGTAAAGGAAGTATACATTTTCAGTTTCTTAATTTTGTGTTTTTCATTCCTGAGAAGGAAACAACATTTATAGAGCAAGTGGTAGAAGATGAAAGCCAGATGGAAGGTGTTCCACCTGGTTGCTCAAGGATAATGAATTGGCATCTCCACTTGGATGCACGAGATGTCCCTTATCCACAAGGGTGGGTGATTCAGAAGAATCTCGGAGCTGTCATCACCATTTAGGAAAAACACAAAGATCCATATGACTGGTAAGATAATTTAGGGTTCTCAACATCTTTTTTGTCAGGCAAGCATTGAATCCTGGGGAGCCATATATTGAAACACAGCAAAAACGTATTATGTTCTTGGCTGGGTGGTTAATAGCAGTATTGATGCGTTTTTGAATATATATATATATATATATATATATATATATATATATATATATATATCTGTTTTGCAAAGAAGTCATCTTGAGTTACATGTGTTGCAGGACCCGTGCTTCATGTATCATCATCATGGTCGACAAAAGTATTATGAGGATTTCTTTAGCCTTCTGAATAAATGATGAATGAGTTTTTCACTTCAGAGTCAGATTGATCTCATGGTACTTGTCCAGGTTAGGATAAAGAGGAAGAAGTTAAGTTTTGGGGAAATTTACGTGAGTCCAGGAATTCGGTGGGAATGGATTTTATGTTTGTTGTGTTTAGTAGCAACTATCGGAGAAAGTAAATTACATATTGACATTGATTCATGCAGTTTTTTGTACGTTGCTGACTGTCTTAGAACTACAAACCTTTTAAATGGAATTGCAAAGCTAATACAAGTCTCGTACACATAGGACGGCCCAGTACTTTGAAGGTTTGGTAGAGAAATGAGAGGTGCATAACTGCCTATACTCGTAACCAAATCCTTACAACAAGTATGTCCTGCTTTGTCGAATTGAACAATATAAAGACTCATGCCCTTGAGTCAAAGATACAATCATTGATTCACCATAACTTCAACTCATGCCCTTGGAGACACTAATTGTTAACGTTGTTTTTGATCTTTTTTTTCTGAAGCAACGTTAACAATTGACCAGAAATGTTAACAATCGGAACAAGTCAATTTCTTCTTCTTTTTTTCAAGACAATTGTTAATAGTTGGGCAAAAAACTAGAAAGAAAGGAAACGAATCAACATTATCAGTTAATTATTTGGAAAATGGCATAAAAATCTTCAAAGTTACGATCACTAGCACTTTAAACTTCTAAACTTTAGCACTAATACTTTAAACTTTAAAGGCATCAATCTTAACACAACAAACCATCAAAGTATGAAGTTTGGTCGCACCGATATTTTACGGAACGGAATAGTTAACTCTTTAACAGATGTCATTTTATCAATTAAAATAGGATTTAAATGTTATTTTAAATGAATTATTTAAAACAAAAAAGGGAAAAAGAAATAAAAAACAATGTTCTTCTTCCTCTTCCGCTCTTCATCTTTTCACAGACCTCTTCATATCTCTTTTAATGGGAGACCATTTACTGCTTTGATTCTTTGAAATCATGGCTCGGATTATGATGGGAGGAGAGGATTTAAATATTTACAAATCCGACGAGCTTTTGAAAGAATTGAGTTCCAGTTTAAGCTTTAATTCATCGAATATTTACAGATCCAACGAGTCTTCTTCAATCTAAAACCCTATCTCATCTGCTACATCACAGTTTAAGCTTTAATCCTAACAAATTGTCGGATCCAGTTTAATTC
Source organism: Arabis alpina (assembly GCA_900128785.1). Lineage (NCBI taxonomy): Eukaryota > Viridiplantae > Streptophyta > Magnoliopsida > Brassicales > Brassicaceae > Arabis > Arabis alpina. The sequence continues at coordinate 28,046,082 of LT669795.1, forward strand.
CAGCTTAAGCTTTAAACCATATCTTCAGTTGCAGTTTAAGCTTTAATCCTACAAATTATCTATGTCGTTCATCTTTGGGACTGCACAAAATAATAACACAAGAAAACAAAATTAAAGAAAAAATCTCGATCATCAACATCAATAAAAATTTAAATCGAAATCCGTAGAAGAAGGATGAATAATGACGAACATGGTTTATGTCAAATTGCTAGATAAGAGAAGAAAGTTAAAGAAAAAGATGAAGATCACACTTAAGGAACCCGAGGAGGAAGAAGAACATGATTCGTATTTTTTTTTCCTTTTTTTGTTAGTTAACTGCGTTAACTATTCTGTCCCGCAAAATGTCGGCGTGACCAAAATTCATATTTTGATGGTTTGTAGTGTTAAGATTGATGCCTTTGAGATTTAAAGTGTCACTGCTAAACTTTGGAAGTTTAAAGTGTTAGTGGTCATAACTTTAGAAGTTTGTTATGTCAATTTCCAGTTAGTTATTAAACAATAAAGGGATATTTGCGAAAAATACTTAATAGGTCAAACACAAATTTAACCTTATTTTTTCCTTCTTCATATTTGTCACTTTCTCATGAGTATATCTCTAGTATCCAAAATGCTACTATGTTCTATATTTTGATTTTTTATTAAATCAAAATTAACAAAAAGACACAAAAATCAAAAGCCACCAAATTATTACAAAAATGTCATTTTGTTCAATTTTTTCAACCACATGAACAACTAGATTCGAGGTCGATGCTTTCCCAACAATCAAGATTAAATGTGGCCATGTGTTTCACGATTTAGAAGGACTGTATATGTGACAGAGCGAACACAAAACATAATCCAAGTGATCCATTGATGATCAAAACCCATTTTCTAAAACAATTCTTCTAAGAAAGACCACTCTTATGGCCGGTTCTGGGCTGAAGCCCGTGAAGCTGATGCGTTAGGCATCATAAAAATATATAGAAGTTGAGGGCATCAATTTACAAAATATGTTTGTGGTGTAGTGGTTATAAACGGAATTATGTATTTGTAAGATCTCGAGTTTGAACCTAAGTGCACGTTATTCTTTGTGTTTTCTTGAGTTTTTAACTTTTAAGTTTCTAATGGACATTAAAAAAAATTTGTGTTAGGCATCCAAGGCCCGCGGGCAGGCCCTGGCAACTCTACTCAATCATATGCCTTAGACATGTATGTCTTTATTGCCAAGAAATCACCTTGGCACAACGGATTAGTTTTCAAACCATGAATCAGCTCATGCGCTATTAGTTGATTATCCGATATCAGACGTCCAACCATAAATACTCCTTGTTTTGGTGAGACTAGAAAGGGTAGTATTTTCTTCAGCCTTATGCACATAATTTTTGATATTATACTGTAAGAGACCGAGTATAAACTGAAATGACGAATGTCCGACAAAAGATTTGAGTTTGGTTTCTTTGGCAGTAAGTATAATTGTGTGAAATTCTAGTCTGTTGGAAAGTTTCCGGATTCAAAGAAACCTCTAACCTCTTTTGTCACTTGTTTTTGCCGTAAGTAGCCAACATTGTTGGGGAAAAATACCCGTCATACCGTCGGCCCCAGGAGCAACGTCTCCTTCAATTGCTTTGAGTGCTTTTTAAATTTCTAAATCAGTTTTCGATTTTACCAATTCTCGGTTCATTCTTGGAGTTGCAACCCATGAAGTAACCCATGGCTTGCAACCCATGAAGTAATTCAGCTGATGAACCAAGATTTAAGGTTTGAAAGAGTATTTCAAAATATTCAACAACTATTGCCCCTTTTGCATCCTCTGAGAATTGTTCAATCCCATTAGCATTCAGTAGTAAATATACTTTTTCTCATTTTTCGATTTTCCACACTAACATGAAAAAATGGGTATATTTATCTCCACCAAGTATCCACTTATCTTTACTCTTTTGTTTTCAGAATTTTTCCGCTTCATAATAAACTTTCTCCATATATATCTTCATGTTAGCTATGATTGGAAATGCAAGTACTGGTTTAGAAGATTCTAGGTTAATATCCTACCATAGTTTATGTATCTAAACCTTCGAGTTAGGCTTAGTTTTATGCTTCCATTTCTCAAGTGTTTGTCGTATTGCCTTAATTTGATTAGACGTAAGTCTATAATCATTCAAGTTGTGAGAGTTTCAACCTAGTTTCCATGGCTTCTGGTTTTTCACACCACCTTTTATCAAATTAAAACCTTCCTCTTTGTCTATGTTTTCTGGACACCAACCGTGTCAAAAGTGGTCGATGATTCGGTTCAATACGATCAAGATACTCATAGTGTATTCTAGAAAAGAAACGAAACCATTTTGCGTTGCCAAAAGCTATGTTTAGTCGGCATTGTATCCAAACATTTTGTTATTCTGTTACTAGTACTTGGTATCTCTTGAAAATGTACAATCCCTGGCAAAAATACGGAAGGGATAAAATGAAGCTTATAGTCTTGGGGGTCTTCCTAGTTTTTCATCATTATTCATGATTTCATTGAAATCACCAACTAAGAACCATCTAGCACTCTTGAAACTCTAGTGTTTGTAATTCGATCCCAATCTATTTTTCTGCGATTTCTCACTGGATCCGCGCTTACAAACGTCATAAAAAATTCTATTATCCCAAGCTTAATTTTTGTATTAATGAGCCTGTTGTCCGTTTATAAAATCTCCACTTCACGAGAACTTCTCCAAAATAACGTCAAACCTCCATTAAGACCCACTGAGATTGGGTGGTGATCGTAACTCAACGATCTCTGAAAACTCTCAACGTGATCAGTAGGTTTTTAGTTTCTAGCAAAAAACAAAAAATCCGAGAAATGCTCACGATATATTTCGTCAAGACAACTGTCCGGTTATCTCTCAATCTCCAACTGTATGGTTTATGGTAAATCATCGAACCAGCAACGTTATTGGAGATTTTTGATGACACATGTGTATCATTCATGGCTTTCCTTTTCACTAATGGTATCCTTTTAAATATTATATCCTTTGAGATATTAAAAATTATATATATCTAAATAGATGAGTGAAATTGTAAATTCCTTTAATACTTCTTATGTCTCATTTTAGATGATTTTTAAGGTTTTATACACAAATTAAGAAACCATTTAATTGTTTATCTTTTCAATATAGAACACTAATTCCAAAATGATTCAACGAATGAAAAAATAATTTGCAGAATTCAAACACTCAAACAACAAAAACACAATAAATATTGCATAGAAATTTGAAAAAATTAACTAAAATGGGACAAAAAAAATTTTGGACTTTAACCTCATTTAACCTTCCACTACTAAAAACTAATCTAACTAACCCCTTTAATTCTAACTAACCTCCAAAAACTATTCTTTCATCTTTACCCCTTTATATCTATTAATATAATTATCAAAACCTAATTAAATATCTAATTAATAACCCTAACAACCAAACCTATCTAACCTATCTAATGCTTACACGTTGCTGCGTTTAAGAATAAAACAGAGCAAGAACAAAACAACATTGATTTTTCATCTCTTCCTTTAATTATATTCGAATTCAATTACCCAACAACCTAAAATTAACCCTAACCTATCTACACTCTCCACGTAGCTTTCCCTTTCCTCCTTTCTCTCTCTCTCTGTTACGGTTAAGGAAACAGAGGAAGCTCCAAAATCGATTATTCAGCTCTTCCTCTCTTCCTCGTACGTCTGTGTTTGTCGTTTCATCTCGTCTTCATTCTCTTCCTTTCTTTTCTCTTAATTAGTGGTAAAGAACAACAAAGAAAAACAGAGAAAGCTTTGGATCCGAAAGCTTCCTCCTCTAAATCGTTCGATTCCTCCTCCTCACATCGTCATCGGTCTTCTTTCTTCTTCTTCCTCTATCTATCTCGCTCGTTGTCGTCATCGTTCTTTGGTTCTCCATCTTTGTTAACAAAAAAAAGGCAATGCATAAGGTATTATAATGAGGAGTAAAAGCACACTCTGTTCTTCGTTAGACAGCTAAATCTGCATAACAAAGGTATGATATTTACGTATTTTTCAATTTTAGAGTTTAGGGTTACTGATGTTTTAGAGTTTTATACAGTTAGATCCGTTACATTAGTGTTTTGGAGTTTTAGTGTAACTGATACTACTGATACTACGGATACAAAGAATTGCACAATCATATGTTTTGATTATGGAGTATATTATTCAAAGGAAGGTGATTTCACTAGATGGATCTTAGGACAAGATCAAACTATCATTTTACCGATACGGACCGCACCGGAGGAGGTGACTTATTCGGTGTTAGTAGAACGAATTGGTCAAAAGATCATGATAGATCCAACTCGTTTGAGACTTAGTTTCTTCCCGATGATTTTAAAGGTTACGAAACCATCATCTATCTCAAACGATGATGATGTTTATAGTTATCTAATGCAAGTGAATGGCGATGGTCAAAGAAATCTCTTGTACCCCATTCTACAACTTGGCTGATACCTCAGGTAGAACTCAAGAAGATCCACTACGGCTTGTCTCCGTTCCACGTGGTTAAGAAAGGAAGAAATCAAGAAATATGATACACTTCAAGTGGAGAACATGGACGAAGAGGAAGAGGAAGAGGAAGAGGAAGAGGTGAAGAGGAAAATGAAGATGGAGTGCAGGAGCCCATCATGCAAGACCCCAACGTTGGTTTGTAATTCTCTCTGGCCGATATAACTGATACTATTGGATATGACTATTCTTTATTATTTTTGTAATCTCTCTGGCCGATATAACTGATACTACTGGATATGACTATGCTTTATTATTCCGTGATCTTTTTCTTTTACATTTTCTTTCCATGGTATATTCACTTTTATACCTATTACTTATTGCTACATCTTTATTTCCTTCAAATTTATGTAGTACTTAAAAACATTGAAATTAGAGAGAAATATGTTTTTTTCTAAAACTATACCTTATAAACATGGTTAATGTATGAGTACAAGCCTTATTTTCTTATCAAATAAGCAAAATTGGTGTTACCATACATTTTAATATATGAAACCATAGTAAATACGTTTAAATGGTTCAATTGGATGATTACTAATAGAAAAGTCGAGGTTTGAATGAAAATACTTGAAAACTAGCCAAAAGTCCCCAAAAGTGACTGTGTATAAAACGGTACTACTGTGTAACTGGATACGACTAAATGAAGTATTTTAATATTTTTTAATACATGACGGCGCATGTGTTAAATATGTTAATTTTTTATTCTTATTTGTTTAGACATGTGTTTTCCATTTTTTAAGGACATGTGTATGTTAGAAACTACTGGTACCATAAACATTAGTAGTACTATAAATAAAACGCAGTAGTACAAGTAGTACTAAAATCCGATTACCAACCTACAATATCCGAACATCACAAGTGCCTAAAAATACCAGAAAACAAACATCCATTCAAGTTTCATAACCTAAAAAACAACCATTTTGAACCATTTTTAAACAAGTTTCATAAACATCCTTTCAAGTCACTTTTTGTTTGTTTTCTTCGAAGTCTTGCTAGTTTCTTCGATGTTTTTCCTTTTGTTCTCAACCTCTCTTGCTTTCTTCCTTGTCATTCTCTGGCCATCTTTGTCATCTCCTTCTTTCTTCCTTGTCTTTCGATGGTCACCGCTTGTCCCGAATCCTCATTTTCCTGTAATCTAAACAAAATGTCAGTCATCTTAATTACTAACACTTAAACTCAGTAGTATTCATTATTATTAGTTCGTATTCAGTAGTACCACTTAATTCAATAGTATTCAGTAGTATTTGTTCGTATTCAGTAGTACCACTAAATTCGGCTATCTTTTTCCTAATTGCTAACAGTTAAATTCAGTAGTATCAGTTCGTATTCAGTAGTACCACTTAATTCAGTAGTATTGGGTATCTTTTTCATGATAATTCATTCGTATAACTGTTAACAATTACTATCATTTCCGATAGCAAATGTAGATCGAATACATACCTTCAATGGCAATGCGGTAGCCTCCTCATTCTCACGGGCCTCTTTTTCAGATTCAGACCCACTGCTCATAGCATATCTAGGACCATATCTACTACTTCCAGCCTCTGAAGGGTCCATCTCTGCAAAATACGCAACAAAACAAATGAAATTAGTTACTATACTCTCCAAATTCTTGTTTTACTCAAACCCGAACCCAAATTCTAAATTCAACACATCTCCTTTTCAAATCAAAATCCTAGTACAACTAATACCACAAAAACTTTAAATCACAACCGGACCCAAAACAAATTTTGACCAGAAAACCCCAAATTGGTTTTATGAAAAACCCTAACTTTCCAATTTGTTCAATTTCAAACCAATACATCTCCAATTTGAGTAAAATCCGACATATTTCCGTTTTAAATCAAAATCATAATACAAATCAAAACTCAAAACCGAAAATCCATTTGAAATCAAAATCATTTTTCTGAAAATTAAAATATGCAATTGAGGAAAACGTTTTACCAAGAAACGTGGAGATGGAGAAGTTGATGACGGCGACGGAGAAGTTGATGACGACGACGACGATTGTGCCGACGAACTAAGAGACTCAAAACCGTTCAACTCACACAAAAAAGAGACACGGAGAAGGAGAATTACGGCGGCGGCGACGACTTGAATATGATAAGAACACGATAAGAACACGGTGGAAGAGAACAAGACTCGGCTCTTTCTCTTGGATTCGAAAGCGAAAGGAAGCGAAAAGAATGGTTGGGTTTGATTTGAAAAAAGTCGTATCCTTAGCCTTCTTCTGTTTATGTTTTCTTTGTTTCAAAAAGGATATTTTTGTCTTTTTTTTGATTTTTATTTAAAAATAAATCAAAAGTTAAATAAGAGGTCAGTTTGGAATTAGAATCTGGTTAGTGGGTCAAATGAGGTTAAAGTCCAAAAATTTCCTAGAAGATGATGTAAAATTGGATGGAGGGAGTAGATGAGATAATCGATTATATATCTTTTTTATAAGAAACTTTATATTTGGAAGAATGAGGTGTAAAAAAACCCAAAATGAAACTAGTTACCGGCAAGTGGTGGCCAAACACGTTTTCTTTATGCTCTGCTTTTCAAATTGTTGACTTGAATGTCAAATATATTTCGATAGACTGGATGCGTCGTGAAGTTGTGTTCTGTTGGTTTTAAAATTCAAAAAACGAAAAAGGATCTGAGCGAAGTGATGGTGGTTCGAAAAGTTGGCAAGTATGAAATCGGCAGAACAATCGGCGAAGGAACTTTCGCCAAAGTCAAGTTTGCTCAGAACACTGAGACCGGCGAAAGCGTGGCTATGAAAATTATGGATCGGAGCACCATCGTCAAGCGCAAGATGGCCGACCAGGTACTGATTTCATTCCTCACCAATTCCATACCTACCAAACTTGTAATTCCATCCTTGAGTTTGTTTCCAGATTAAAAGGGAAATTTCGATAATGAAGCTTGTTCGCCATCCTTACGTTGTTCGTCTCTATGAGGCAAGCAAGCCCTCCCTTGATGTTTGTTCGCCATCCTTTAGGCAAATACTCCTTTATGTTGATTGTTTTCTTCTTCTCTAGGTTTTAGCAAGCCGCACTAAGATCTACATCATCCTCGAGTACATCACAGGTGGTGAATTGTTTGATAAAATAGTGAGTAGTAGTCCCTTCATGAATGGATTCTTTCTTGCTTCTTGCTTCATGAATGGATTCTTTATTGCTTCTTGAATCCTTGCTACAGGTTCGCCATGGCCGTCTTACCGAAGCAGAAGCTAGGAAATACTTTCAACAGCTTATTGATGGAGTTGATTACTGTCATAGTAAAGGAGTCTTCCATAGAGACCTTAAGGTTTCCTCATTCCACTGACCCTTGTTCACTATCCATTGTATTCACCTCTAAATCATTTGCTTACAGCCAGAAAATCTTTTGCTGGATTCCCAAGGAAATCTCAAGATCTCTGATTTTGGGCTCAGTGCTTTACCCGACCAAGTAAACATCTCTTGCTTTTCTGTTTCTACCCACAAGATCATTTCAACTCATTGCCTTACTCTGTGACCTGTAGGGAGTTACCCTCCTTAAAACAACATGTGGAACTCCCAATTACGTTGCTCCTGAGGTTCTCAGTCACAAGGGCTATAATGGTGCTGTGGCTGATGTATGGTCATGTGGGATCATCCTTTATGTTCTTATGGCAGGATATCTTCCGTTTGATGAACTTGATCTCCCAACTCTATACAGCAAGGCATGAGCTCCATTCTTATTGCTGCTCCATTCTTATTGCTGCCACATTGCTCTACCTTTTCTGACTTTTTTTTCCTTTCTTTTTGTGTGTTTATTGTTGCAGATCGACACAGCAGACTTCTCTTGTCCCTCGTACTTTCCCTTGGCTGCAAAATCCTTGATTCATAGAATTTTGGATCCAAATCCTGAAACTGTATGCTTTTTCTTCTCTAAACAAATATTTGACTGGGTTTTTGTTGTCTGTCCCTGTAATGTACTTCTCTTTAAACTGTTACAAGAACCAGATTGATTGATACATATCTATATCTTTTACTGGGTTACAATGGAGCCTTTTATAAGTCATGGACCAAGTTCTGACAATCTCTCTTTCAATGATTTGCAGAGAATTACCATTTCAGAAATCAGAAACAATGACTGGTTCAAAAAGGATTACGACCCTGTACAACTTGTTGACTATGAACATGTAAACCTGGATGATGTGTATGCTGCATTTGATGATCCAGAGGTATGTGAATCAAAGAAAATAGTTTTCGCATGTATGCGGCAAGCCTCATGATTTCAGATTTCAGGATTCTTAAGTAACAATATCACATCGCAGGAACAAAAAGATGATGAACAGGATGGTGCACGGGACATGAGTCCACTGACTCTCAATGCCTTTGACTTGATTATTCTGTCTCAGGGTCTGAACCTTGCAACGCTGTTTGACCGTGGCAAGGTAACTGTTTAGTGTGAGGGCTTAGCAGCAATCATTGTTTTGCTATTCTTAAGTGTATTAAATATTGGAGCTGATGCTAGGAGTCAATGAAGCATCAAACACGGTTCATCACACATAAGCCAGCAAACGTGGTACTGTCAAGCATGGAAGTCGTGGCACAATCCATGGGGTTTAAGACACACATTCGCAATTACAAGGTTAGGTAACGCTAGAGTTGGTGAAAGCATTCTCATCAGTTTCATTGATTTATGTGTCAATTCTTTCTTAGATCGTTCACTGTTTCAAAATCGCAGATGAGAGTAGAAGGATTATATGGAAACAAGACCTCTCGTTTCTCTGTCATTCTAGAAGTAAACTTTCATAATTCTTTGATCTATTTTTCATCTTTTACTGTTGGTTTATGTACGTCTCTCACTAACCCATTTGCAAATCTTAAGGTGTTTAAAGTTGCACCAACCTTTTTGATGGTAGACATTCAGAATGCATCAGGAGATGCTGATGAATACCTCACGGTTAGTTTCAAGTTCAACTCGAGCTCATTTATTATTGTCTCTGCCCTGTAAAAGTGGTCTTACAAGGTTATGTCCTGTAGTTCTACAAGACGTTCTATGGGAAACTAGATGACATAATCTGGAAGCCACCACCAGAAGAGTCTGCGAGAAACCGAACCACCAAGGCTAAGAGTAGAAGACGTTGTTGAATCCATATCATGTGTTTATTAGCCTTCCTTGTTGTACTTTTGTGATAACATTGTCTTGCTAAGTTAAAGGGCATACTCAGGACCCACATATACGAAGCTTAAAATAACCCCACTTTTGAAAAATCCATCATAGTAAACCTTGAAGGAGTTGCATAATACTTTTATTTGGCGAACCAAACGTAAGGAAGCAAAAAACAAATAAGAGAACAAAAGGAAAAGGTAAGTAGCAACATTCGCGTGCCATCTTTCAAGTTTCAAAGGATCACACTGCAAACATAGCTAAGTGTCAAGGTACATGGTTCTCCAAAGGATGTACCTAAAGCATCAGAGATGTGGAAACGTGTTGATCCACTCGATGAAACTACTCTTTGTATCTCATCGTATCTTTCTTGAACCCAATTGTTGGAAATTGCTTTGCATATTCTTGAACCATCTCACGCAGCTTTGCCATCTCTGACTGTAATTTCTCATTTGATTGCATTGTTGCTACAAAGTCCTTCAACTTTGTTCCTGCATTACATTATAGATCCCCTCTTTCTCAACACCAATCTTCCAAGAACATAGACCAAAAAATTGAAGAGACCAACTTTTTATATACCTTGAGACTCTGCCTTGATCTTCAATGCTATTTTGACGGCTAAATCAAAACAATCAGCCACTCTTGCAAAATCTTCCTCAACGAATCCTCTTGATGTGAGAGCTGGTGTTCCTGCAACCATACCATCATCACAAGACCAGATCAGAACATATACGATTATTTCACTGATGAATCACAGCTTAAACAGGATTAACCTCCTTATTGTTTAAAACAAGCAACTGCTAAGAAGCATGAGGATTTACTACTTTTTTAACGTGCTAACAAATTAGTTCTTTCAGTGTTTCTTTAAGAGCCCTACCCATACGGATGCCTCCTGGAACCATGGCAGAAACATCACCCGGAACTGTATTCTTGTTTGCTGCAATATGTACTGATTCTAATACTTTTTCCACTCTTGACCCATCAATTCCCTGCAAAAAAAAAAACAATTTCCAACATCATATGTTACCAGAGAAAATGAGTTGACACTATGCACTGCTTAATGAGATTCACAGTCCAATCATTTACATTTCAGTTGCTAGACCTGGTCAGCATATCGTCAGTGGAAACGAAATTACACAACAGATATGGGAAGCAAGAAACCACCATTGTTTTAGTTTCTCAAATTTCAGGAGTTAAGCTATGTTCTGTTCTCTGAAGCCGATGAGATTCACTACTTTCTCATGCAAATTCGTAGGTCTAAAAGCAAACATTTCCATACAGGTATCAAAGGGTCCACGCAATCAAGGATAGAATCAGAAGTACCTTATTTTTAAGATTCACCAAAACTAAATGATTCTCAGTGCCTCCAGACACTAAGTCATATCCTTTTGCTAGCAAAGACTGCAATTAACAACCCATAAAAAAGTGAGATGTTTACAGTATGATGTATTCCAAACATGGCAGGATATTTGAGGCATATCCACGAATTACTCAACTAAGCAAATGAAAATCAGCAAATGCATCTCACCTCAGCAAACGTTGAGCAATTACGGAGAACTTGATCCTGGTAGGCCTTATACTCGGGAGTTTTAACCTGTAATTAGAGTAAATGATAAGTCAAAAGATCATGAATGAGTCCAAGAGAGTCCTAGATTATACCTTAATGAGAAAGTGGAAAGAGGTCATGGGTAGATATTAGACAATAGAAAAAAATTTAGAAAATAGTTTGATGACAGAACCTGCTTCAGAGCTACTGCTAGACCAGCTATTGTGTGATTATGTGGACCACCTTGCAGTCCGGGAAAAACAGCTTGGTTAATTCTGTCCTCATAGTCATACATGACCTACCAGGTAGAGATACCAATGACAAATGATCAAATACTACGAAAAATTAGTCAGCACCGGCGGGTTATTTAATGATTCATCTCATACAAGATGTAAACTTGAAACTCACCTCTTTCCCTTGTTTGTTAATCTCTTTCAGCCCCTTCCTAAAGAATATCATAGCCCCTCTGGGACCGCGAAGCGATTTATGAGTTGTAGTGGTAACAACATCTGCATACTCAAAAGGAGAAGGAATAACGCCAGCAGCAACCAACCCACTAATGTGAGCCATATCAGCGAGCATAACCGCCTTTTGCTTGTCACAGACCTGCAAATGTTTCATGCATAATCATAAAAAGTGCAATCCACATTTATATAGCCTGCCAATTTGATAATTGTACTTAACACTCAAGAGATGAGACAATATTTTACCTTACGGATCCGTGCATAGTCATACAGACGAGCATAAGCACTTGCACCCGCAACAATAAGTTTGGGTCTGAAAAGCACGGCACTCTTTTCTAGCTGGAAATAAATATATCACAGCTAAATAAACTGGGATTTCGAAGCTGTTGAAAAACTTTACATGAGAAAAGTGAACGAAGAAAGCTTGTCTGTAGTCAACCCGTATCTCAATGATATATTTGGTTAATTATGAGGAGTAAGCGGGAATTAGCTATCCAACCTGGTCATAATCAATGTAACCGGTGTTCTCATCCAATCTGTATGGCACTGTCTCAAAAAAGATGGATACAGCAGATATTTTCTTGGTGTCAGTCTGCACAGGAGCGGTAAAGAGAACAGGGAAAAGATACATGATCAATTCCACAAGGAGATGAGAAAAGAAGTCGAATACTGAGCATGGTATAGAACAGGCACCTGATAACCATGAGAAAGATGTCCACCATGAGGTAAGTCAAGTGCCATGATTCTTTCATGAGGCTTGAGCAGAGCGGTGTAAACTTGGAAGTTAGCTGGTGATCCTGATAAAGACTGCACATTGACTACAAAAGGAGTAGCTCACGTCGCAATCAGTAAAGCTGGTGTTTAACCACGGTTGACTACGAAATAAGTCATGGGCAGAAATTGGTACCTCCCCATTTGGAAGGATCTAACTGAAAAGCTTCTAATGCGCGCTTTTGACACAATGACTCGGCCATGTCAATGTACCTATTTGAAAAGATGCAAATAATCTTGAGCATTGAATACCAACAGCAAAGGGGAAGCATAAAAGCAGACCAAAGGGTAAAAAAGTGCATACTCATTTCCACCGTAGTATCTAGCTCCGGGGTATCCTTCACTATACTTGTTGGTCATAACGGAACCAACAGCTTCCATCACGGAGGCAGAGGTAAAATTCTCTGACGGTATAAGTTCAAATCCCTGAAACTCGCAAATGAATAAGTATAGCTTTATCGAAATGAATCCAGAGTTTTGTCTAGTAAGTATATAAATCAGTACCTTCCATTGCCTAGCCTTCTCAAGCTCGATAATATCTGCGATTTCGGGATCGATTTCTTCCAGAGGAGCATTCAGTTGCCTAATCCACTGGTAAAGACAAAGCAGATATGCTCATCACCCCCAAGAAAAAGAAGGCATCCGATCGAAACACACAAAAAAAAAAGAATGAATGGAATTTACACTGGCACGAGATTTCTCCGACTCCGCCATAGCCGAGGTTGGCAAAGACGACTGTGCATAAAAAACATTACAACGGATCAAGAAGAAAACCACGGAGGATTGAGAAGATAAGCGTGAATCAGATGGGCAATAAGAATAACCATAAAACGGCCATTCGAGGGAAAAAGCGAGATCGGCTTTCGAACGGAAGAAGAAAGTCTGCGAAGAGCCAACGCCATCTTCGTCTTCCTCTCTCTCTCTCTCTCCTTAGTTTCCTTCGTCTCCTTTGTCTCTGCCTCTGTAAATTGAGCTTTGTGGTTGGTGAGAGCAAAAGGTGGCTTCGCTTTCTAGTTTTTTTTTTTTATTGTTATTACAAGATGGCACATACATGTGCAGCAAGATGGTGATCGTAATAGAGTGAATAAGTGAAGATTGGTGTAAACCGGAGTAAAGCCGGAGTATTTGTTATATTCCCTATCATAATAACATGGTTGGAATTGATATTCCCTATCTCTTGTCCTGCTATTTCTCCTATGATAAACTCTCTCAACAATATAAAGACCATATGTGCTATGACTCAATATCCTGAACCCACTACGCTCAAAGACCTTGCTACTTACAAACGAATAGTTGGTAAACTCATCATATACTGGGGAAATGGTTATTTAATTCCCCAAGTATTTCAATTTGGGTGATTTATTCCTCAACTATGCAACTTGCAATTTAATTCTCAAAGATTTCGTTGACTTTGTCAATTAAGGCTTAAAAAAGTCAGCCGTTAACTTGACGTTAATGACCGTTTAAAGCTTTAATGAAACACGGAAAAAACAGATTATAATACGGGAAAGCTTTTATTTTCCCCCAAACTGAAATTGAAGAACCCTAATTTGTCTCTTTCTCTCTCTCCAATTCTCTTCTCTTCGGATCTGTCTCTGCAATTCTCTTCTTCTTCAATCGAAACCGAAATCAACATTGCTCAGGAATCATGAACAACATGACGAAGAACAAAAACCATTGCCCATAAACAAAACGACTATATTCAACGACTTTGAACATGAAATCTGTAAGTGATTCTTTTGTTTGTGTCTTGATGTCTTGTAATTGAATGATATAATCATTTATGTTATGATTTCGAGCATAGGAAGAAATCAATTCAAGTGAAAGAGGCAATTCATCTATACATGGGTCGTTCGGTGGAGAAAGAGGATTTCCGAAGAGATGTGTGTGTGGTAGTGATCTTGCAGTGTGTACTTCACAGTCAAAGCTCAATCCGGGTCGTCCTTACTTTCGTTGTTCTCGTACCAGAGCGGTAGGCAAATCTTGAACTCATTCTTTGTTGTTTGTTCTGGTTTTTCTTATATTTTACGATTACAGGAAGGGCATTTGTTCAAGTGGGTAGAAGATGGGATGTATGAAGAAGTTAAAGACCTCTTGAGTAAGTTTCAGAGAAGGGAATCCGAGATTGAGAATGGGATGATTGAAGTCAATGAATTGAAGATTGAAATCCATAATTTGAAAGAAGAGGTGTTTGGGTGCAAAAATAAGCTTCATCAATGGAAAATGAAGATCTTAGTGCTTTTCATTTGTGTTTGTGTGTTAGCTTTTGTGATAACTTACCTCATGTTGGCATCGCAAGGCACCAATCTCTTACTTGATCACTAGTGTGTGTGGTAATGGGGAATGTATCTGTGTTTGGTAATAGAAATTGGTAAAATTGTTTGCCTTTGTTTTTGTTTACTAGTTTTAGTGTTTATCTAATGTCAGACAAGTAAGACCATATCAGTTTATGAGATTGTAGTGTTTATGTTGTGTTTGTGAGATGAGAAGTTTCAGTGTGTTAGATGAGATGAGAACGAAAGAGACAAAGCAATTCGAAAATATAAATCATATCAAGAAAGATGAGACATAGCAATCCAAAAACATAATCCGATAAAGAAAGAAACAAAGCAATCCAACAATAGAACATCAACATGTTTCTAATGTGTCAAAACTACATAGCCTTAAAGACAAAGCAAGCCTTCTCTAAAATACATAACCCTTGTCTGAAATACATAACCCTTGTCTTAAACGGAGAAGCCAAACCCCGTTTGTGATCCACCATGAGAAGATCCAGCTTGTGATTGGGTACCCTGGGAAGCATATGATGATTCCTCCTGAGACATACACAACCGATCACAAACATATTAAAGTAATCAACTAGTGTCAAGTGTCAAAGTAAAAACTCGAACCTGGTTCTTCCTTGGACGTCCTCTTGGTCTCTTTGGTACATGAGGTGCAGCTAGATTAGAACACCTTGTCTTGTTGTGCCCTGGTTTCTTACAGTTGGAGCATGTTGCAACACGACCATGTCGTGTTAACTTGTTTGGGTTTGAGGAAGACTCATGAGGAGCTTTTTTCCTATCATGGTTACTTGGCCTACCATCTTTGAACCTTGGTGGTGGAGGTAAAACAGGTAGACGACCAGTTTTGTCCCATAAGTCAAACCCTTGCACTGGTCTAATTCCCTTTACATACAATCCCTGCCACCATGAAGTGAAGTAGAGAGGAGAGACATATGGCTCAAGGGGCAACTTTAAAGCAGTGATGACATGCATAGTATGCATACAAGGTACGCCATTCAGCTGCCAATAGCCACAACCACAAGTTCTTGCATCCATATCAACTGAGTGACCACAACCATTATAATCAACCTCATGCACATTACCTGTTGTCATCCACCTTTTGCAATCCTTAGCCTTTTGCCTATTCAACTCTATCTCTTTATCTGCTCTAGGTGTGAACTTCTTCTTCCACTTCAAAGTCAAGATAGTCCTCTTTGCATTCCTCTCCATGACAGTCCTTCTCACATCTTCTAAGAAATCATACACTGGTTTCCTCCTTGATTCCCTAACACTCCTATTGAAAGACTCTGACAAGTTGTTCAGATTGTCATTGCAACAAGAACCTAACTTGAAGAATGCTCGAGACCAAGTGGTTGGCTGAGTCCGTAATAGTGATTCATAGGCACCTGGATTGTATGCTTTCATTATGTCCATGTTAGTAACATACGCTGCATTTGTGTAACTTCGAGCTATCTTCCAAAACATTCGCTCAAGAACAATGTCTTTGTTATTCTTCTTCCAATTTTCTAGAATATGTCTAGCACACATTCTATGTTCTGCCTTCGGAAGACATTCAGCTACTGCATTGAGCAATCCCTTCTGCTTATCTGATATGATTGTAGTCCCTTCGCCATCATCAATACCCAAATCCTTCCTCAGTAATTGCACAAACCACGTCCAATTAGGCCCATCTTCAACCTCAACTAATGCCCAAGCTATTGGAAATATTCCGTTATCTCCATCCCTACCAGTTGCAGCTAGCATTTGTCCTTTAATATCCCACTTCATAAACGCAGCATCTAACCCAATTATTGGTCTGCAATTATGCTTCCAATCCGACTTCAATGCATCATAACAGACATAGAGTCTGTAGAATCTCTGCATGCTTCCAACCACAGGACCAGCAAGCGTTTCAATCTCCAAGGTTGTACCTGGATTTCGTTTCTTCACCTCTACCTGATAATCCCATATTCTAGCAAATTGTTGTTCATGAGTTTTCTTCCTCTTCTTTGCAAAGTTCCTCTTTGCTCCTCTACACTGCTCCACAGTCACAATCATATTGTATTCCCTTTTTATTTCATCTACCATCTCTTGTGCCTTGATTTTGGTATTGCGTCTAAGCCTTTCCTCAAAAAGATCACCAATTGTTCCGGCTTTCAGAAGCTTAGTGTAACCAGACCTGACACAAATATGTTCATTGATAAAAGTCTTCACCATTAACTTGTTTCTAGGCTTCTCAAACGAACAATAAACTTTCCATGGACAATTGTCTTCTTTTCTCTTTGTGCATCGTGCACCAAGTCTGTCAGTTGAAGACTTATACATCTTGATATCGTAAGAAGTCTTCAGAGAATACCTTAGCAGTGCATTCTTGAAATCATCTGCATTCTTGAAATCATCTGCACTGTTGAACATTTTTCCCAATCCTAAAAGCTCATCAGCACTTACTACTGGAGTAGGTCTACCGTCTACTTCATCGTCAGAGTTACCTAACGGATCAGGAATGATATCATCATTCCATATGTCATCTCCACTGTCATCATCACTATCAACTGGATCTTCTCTAGCAGGTGAACCGAAATGGTCCTCTAGATTTTCACAGAGTTCGACCTCAATCATCTGTGCATTCTCCTCTTCCTCTGTATCTTGAGCGAGCTCTGGCTCAGTCTCTTTGTATCCAGCAGCGTCTTCAACAATCACCTCACAGTCATCTCCTTCAACACTATCATCATCTGTATCCACAATCTCTTCATAACCATTATCATTCACTGCCTCTTCCTCTACAATAGCCTCTTCGCCATCATCATTCATTCTCTCTTCCTCTACAATAGTCTCAACCAAACTAATTGGATTAACCAAGCTAGATTCCAAAGCTCTAGGTTCAACCGTATCATCAACCCCACTTACCATCGCAATGTCTGTGATGTCTTCAACCTCATCATCGTGTCTTCGATTACCTCTTCCACGACTCAGTGATCCTCGAATCGTTCTTCCTCTATGACCTCGACTCGGTGGCCCTTGTGTTGTTCCTCTTCCAATCGTTCCTCGTCGAGTCTTCACTCCTCCAGAATTAGTCTCTACAGTTGTTGTTCTTCGTCGAGTCTCTCCTCCGGAATCATTCGATATGGTTCCTCCACGAGGAGCTTTTCCTCCACGAGTCTTTACTCCTCCAGATTGTATACCTAAAGTTCTTGTTCCTCCTCGAGGAGCCTTTCCTCCTCGTGTTTTCATTGCTGAATCGATTTGTTTTTGAACTTATGGAAGAAGAGGATCGATGATAGAGATGAGAGAGATAGAGAAATTTAAGAAATTAGGGTTCGTGGAGTTTTAATTGGGGGGAAAAATCAGACTTTGGTTATGCTATAATTGGGTTTTCCCGTGTTTCATTAAAGCTTTAAACGGCGTTAAACGTGAGGTTAACGGCTGACTTTTTTAAGCCTTAATTGGCAAAGTCAACGAAATCTTTGGGAATTAAATTGCAAGTTGCATAGTTGGGGAATAAATCACCCAAATTGAAATACTTGAGGAATTAAATAACCATTTTCCCATCATATACTTGACTATTACTCGTCATGATATTACCTATGCAGTAAATAAGCTTTACCTTAAGGCATTTCATCTTAAAGCAGCATAAGGTGGTTCATTATATTATAAGCACAGTGGGTCAAACTCTCTTCTACTCAGCTATTTCGGACTTGGTTTTAAAGATTTTTATTGATGCAAATTGGACATCATGTCCAGATACAAAACGCTCTACTTTAAGATATTGTATGTTTTTTGTACCATCACTGATTTCCTGGAAATCCAAGAAACAACAAATTGTTTCTCATTCTTCTGCAGAGTCTGAGTATAGAGGTATGTCTTTTGCTTTGCGTGAAGTTCAGTGGTTGGTGTATTTGCTCACATAATTGCAGGTTCCTCAACCTAATCCAGTAGCTTTCGTTTGTGATTCTATTGTTGCAGTTCATATTGCAAACAATCCTATTTTTCACGAGAGAACAAAACATGTTGAAACCGATTGTCACAAGGTTAGAGAGAAGGTCCTTAGTGGCTTGATAAAGACGTTACATGTTCGTACTGAGTTGCAGCTAGTTGATGTCTTCACGAAGCCTCTGTTTCCAGCTTCTTTTCATTCTCTTATAAGCAAGATGGTTTATTCGTGTAAATTATAAAGCATACAATAAATTAAATAAATTTTAGATTTATATGAATACTAGTATTAATGCCCGTGCTTACGCACAGTCGGACTATATCAAATGTAAAAGTATTTTAAATGTACATTTTACTTATTTTTGGCATCAGAACAATCAATCTTTCCAACAAAAATCTGGTTAATCTAATATTACATGACTAAACAAATATGATAAATTCATCATGTTTTATAGATGAATATAATTGAATTATTAGCTATGGTACTTTTCATCGATACTCCTCCAAAAGTATGTTTATTGTAACCAAAAGTGTCGAAAATATATGTAGGTATATAACCCTAAAAATTGATGCTAATTTTTTTTAGCTTCATTGAATTTAGCATCATTTTTACAAATGATTCTATAATTCTAGTATCATTTTAAAAGTGATGCTAAGTTGAAAAATAATTGATGTTAAAAAAATCGTTATTTTTGTAGTGCTCAAACCTGTTTCAGCTAGCATACTCCTTACCTTATCCATGATAGTCTTGTTTAACCTTTCTACAGCACCATTATGTTGTGGAGTGTAAGTACAAATCTTATGTCTCTTAATACCAGTTGCCTTACATAGTCCATAAAACTTAGAATTGTGGAATTATAAACCATTATTAGTCCTCAAGCATTTAATCTTCTTTCATATTTGGTTTTCTAGTACTTGCTTTCATTCTTAAAACTTACTAAATGTTTCATCTTTTGTTTTCATAAAATACACTCAGACTTTCTTAGAGAAGTGGTCTATGAAGTTGATGAAGTATTTGCATCAACTTAGACTCTCTGGATTTGTTATAAAACCCCATAGATTGACAAATTTCCTTCCATTTGCAGGAAATCTCTCTCATAGGCATAAATGTCTAGGGAAGAAATTTGTGGAATGTGTAATGGTGGTGTAGAAATCGTTAACCACCTGATATTCTAATGCACATATGCCAAATTAGTGTGGACAATCTCCTAGGTGCATGTCCCTCCTAATGGACAAAATGAATGAGCAACTCTATGAAAATATACACATAATCATGATTGTGAATAAGAGAGACTCTCGTATGAAACATGGAGATAAAATAATTCATTGGATACTCTGGAGGCTATGGAAGATCATAAATGAATTCATATTTCGAGGAGTAGACTACAATGCTCAAAAGTAATAAGGAAGACAAATAAAGAGGCAATCGAATGGACAAATAGTAGAGAGGCACAAGAGATGAGACAAAATAATCCTCCAATATAAGTGAATCGCATCCTAAATGGTAACAACCACCGTAAGACGGTAAAGTGCAATTGCGATGGAGCATGGCCAAAGGATGGCCTTGACTGTGGTTTGGGATGGTCAGTTAGAGATCGACTAGGAGCTAAAGTCATTCTAAAATTGAGATCAGTTGTGGAGACAGAGGTAGAAAGCATGAGATGTGCAGTTCAATTAGTTGTCCAACTAGGTTTTATTAACATCACTTTTTGGTATGATTCTAAACGTCTTGTTGATGCTATAACATATAAAGAAGAGTGGCAACTCTTAGCAATTTGGAAGCAATACATTCTTGGTTGGGCTTCAAAGCTCAAAGGTTGTTACATTGGATTTACCCCAAGAGGTAGAAACGAAGTGACAAATAGAATCGTAAAGGAGGCTATTTCTTTTCAGGATAATGTCCTTAAATTGTATTATATTTCACCATATTAGATTGTTCAGAAAGTAGAGGTTAATAAGTCTATTCTATGAAACTTTGGATGAATGGAAAGTTGTTGTTGAGAAAGAAAAAAATAGTTTTTCAACAACTAATGACATTTGGCGCTAACATCAAACCTTACATTTTTACATAATTTATATTGTGTCATCCTTCCCAGTATTTGAACTTTTTCTTTGCAACTTATATCGTGGTGAAATAGTTTTTTTTTTGTAATTTTTTACCATAATGATTGTACTTTGTTGTATCTAGGTTTTATGGGTTTTGGGCTTTCATAAATAAGTTTTTTTTTTGGTTAAATATTTTATGGTGTTTTCAAAATACTTTTAAAAACTAAAATTTTCTCTGGTTTCAATGAAAAACAGAATTTGGGACACAAAATCATCTATAAGTATTCGAGTTTAACAATTATTTAAGGAATCTCTATTATTGAGGACACAACACAACCACTTAAGTAAGATTTAAATCGTTGGTGAAAGTTATTTAGATCAACGTTAAAAAGTTATGCCAATTTATTTGAAGTTACATCATTTGGGATCGCGGAAGAAGTGCGGTCCGAACAAAGCCTAGAAATTTAACAAAGACAAAATTTCTGAAAGATTTTAAATGTTTTGTTAGAAATTTCTTTTGTTAGAAGATGACGCTCTCAGTTTCCCATCCACCTGAGGATCGACCATCTAGACCGGAAAATTCAAGAAAGGTCATGACCAATATTGCACCGATCACACGAACGTGCATCCAAGTCTAAAGACCGGTCAAGTGGACTGGTTTAGTCTTCTATGACCAATCTTTTCCAAGATGAAAAATAATAAGTTTTACTTTTTAAATCATGACTTTGTTAAGACCGAGCTTGACAAACATATATAGATTCGTTTAATAACATTTTAGAGAAACATATCATTTCTATTTAGAATTTTCATTTTTAATGTTTGCAGAGCTTTTGAGAGTGACATCTTCCTTGGTTTTGATAAGCCCTAAACATATATACTGGTCTATTCACATTTTAGAAAACAAATCATTTTTATTTAGAGTGAGCATTTTTAATGTTCGGAAAGCTTTTGAGGGAGCCAACTTCCTATTATAAATCCCACTCTTATTTTGATTTGATTATGGTTTTTCCTTCATATTTTTGCTTATTTTGTGCATATGTAGGAGATTCTATAATTGGGTTAAGGAAGTTCAAAGAGAATTTATTGATTCCTAATTATGATTGTTGGATTAGAGAATCATCGTAAGAATTCTTCGTTTATAGTTGTTCTCTATCCAAAAACTAACGTAGTTAACTAGTTGTTGATCTTAGGTGAAATAACGCACCAAATATGATATTAATTATCGGAACATAGCATGAATGAGGAAAGCATCCTTAGGCAACACTAATTAACGTTAGAGTGATTTATGAACATAAATATTAGGATGTTTATGCATAACTACTTATGTGGAATCCAAAACAAAATTTAGTCTTCTATGTATTTGATATCGTGATTAGTACCATAATAGTTGATCAATCTAGATTTGGTTTTATCGTTTAATACATCATCATTAGATATATTTAATTAATGAAATTCAACTATTTCCAACAATGATGAAAATCGTCCATAAACAACAATTCCACAACTCATCTTTCCCATACCACTCGGATCCACCACGTTCCGCAGGTACGATATCGTCGTAATGAACATATTTTCTACGAAAAGCTTTGCACTTTTGAAGTTGTTGGAGTTGATCATTCTAGTTAAAGGTTTGACTGAATTTGTGAAAGAGAAAAAATGAAAACCAAGTAAAAGAAAAGGAAAAAGAAAAAAAAGTGAGATGAGGAGAAACGGGCCCAAAACGAAGGCCTCTAATTAAATAAGTAAACATTTCCTTTAACTTCTTGTTTATGACATAATTTTACGCCCTAACTTGAAAACCCTCTCCGTAGGTTGATTTTATTTTCCTTGAACCAAAATCCAAGGCAGCAAAAACACTAGTCCTTCTCTTTTCTGGGGTTTTTTTCTTCTACTTCGTCGTCGTCGTCTCTCTTCCCTCTACATACACAGGTATGTATCTCTTTCAGATTCGTATGCGTCCGCTTCCCTATCTCTTGTACTCGGTTTCTCTCTGTGTTTTGGTTCTGATCTGAGCCCCTTTCCTCTCCATCGGGGATTCGTTAGAAATTGATTTTTCTTTTGGGTTTTCGTTTTTGTTTAGAATAGCGGACGACGCTGGACCAGTTAGATGGCGGCCGGGAGATCATCAAGTATGCCGTCACGACTGCGGCAGCTTCTTTCCGGCGAAGGCTCTATCGGGCCCTCTATTCGACTCGACGCTGAGCCTGTGAGTCTTCTTTCTTCTCTAACTATCATCCGTGATTGTTTAGGGTTATTTTCCACTTTGGTTTAAGCTATATCCGTAGTTATGTTTTGCCTCTACTGGAGTCAAATCTCCCTTAGCACTTTTTATCTCCCCTGTGTTAGTCCTATACTGCTTTGCTTTCTTTTCTATTCGACTCTGATGGGTATTATTTGTTAGGGTTTACTTAGGATTGAAATAACCAGTTTGCTTTCTTGTTTCTTATGCTCCACTAAACTCCTTCACTTACTCAGATTGTGCCTTCTGGGTTTTCCTTTGCAATTTTTTATTACAATTTGTGCAAAGTTTTACACTCTATCCACTTCCCTGCCCTAACATGTTTTGCTCTACATTTTCTTGCTGTACAGCCTCCGGATATCAAATCCTTTATTGATAAAGTAATCCAGAGTCCACTCTCAGATATTGCAATACCTCTCTCCGGTTTTCGGTGGGAGTACAGTAAGGTAATGTTTACTAGACTATTATCTCAAGTTTTCAGTTTTCCTTTCTACTTTGAAACTTTCTCACAGGACTATATTATTCCAGGGAAACTTTCATCACTGGAGACCGCTGTTTCTACATTTTGATAAATACTTCAAGACATATTTATCAAATAGGAATGACATTCTCTTGTCCGATAATATTTTAGAGAATGAGAATCCCTTTCCGAAGCACACTGTCCTTCAAATACTTAAGGCCATGAAGATAATTCTGGATAATTCTCCCAACAAAAGTTCTTTTGATGGTTTAGAGGTATGCTGGATTCATTTCTGAGATCTATATTCGAGCTCATTAACGTTAATGCTATGTTTTCTACTAACTTATTCCAACATCTTTTATTTTGCAGCATTTTAAACTCCTACTTGCTTCCACGGATCCAGATGTTCTCATTGCAGCGCTGGAAACTCTTTCAGCGCTTGTGAAAATTAGCCCATCTAAGCTTCACAGGAGCGGAAAGTTGATTGGATGTGGTTCAGTAAACAGCTTCCTACTCTCTATTGCCCAGGGGTGGGGTAGCAAAGAGGAGGGATTGGGTTTGTATTCTTGTGTTGTGGCTAATGAGAGAAACCAGGAAGAAGGGCTGAGCTTATTTCCTTCAGACTTGGAAAATAATCAGAGTGAAGCAGATTATCGGATTGGCTCAACTGTTTATTTTGAGTTGCGTGGACACAGTGCCCAGAGAATAAATGATGATAGCAGTGCTAGTTCTTGCTCAAGGGTAATACACATTCCTGATTTACACTTGAGG
The DNA here is from genome assembly GCA_900128785.1 of Arabis alpina. Taxonomy (NCBI): domain Eukaryota; kingdom Viridiplantae; phylum Streptophyta; class Magnoliopsida; order Brassicales; family Brassicaceae; genus Arabis; species Arabis alpina. The sequence goes on from LT669795.1 coordinate 28,070,207, forward strand.
AAAGAGAATGATCTAGAGTTAATGAAGCAGTGTCTAGAGCTTCACAATGTTCCTCCAGAGCTCAGATTCTCTTTACTTACCCGAATTAGATATGCTCATGCTTTTCGTTCTTCCAAAATATGCCGGTCGTATAGCAGGATCTGCCTACTTGCGTTTATTGTTCTTGTTCAGTCAAGTGATGCTCAAGACGAACTTGCATCCTTCTTTGCAAATGAACCTGAGTATACAAATGAATTAATCAGAATTGTCAGATCTGAAGAACCAATCCCTGGAACCATTAGAACTCTTGCCATGCTTGCATTGGGAGCGCAATTGGCTGTATATTCGGCTTCTCATGATCGGGCCAGGATTCTAAGTGGATCTAGCATCAGTTTTGCTGTAGGCAACAGAATGATTCTGCTTAATGTGCTTCAGAAAGCTGTGCTATCTTTAAAGATCTCAAGTGATCCATCATCTATTGCTTTTGTTGAGGCACTACTCCAGTTTTATTTGCTTCACATTGTTTCATCATCGTCATCTGGAAGCACTATAAGGGGGTCAGGGATGGTTCCCACGTTTCTCCCTCTCTTGGAGTATGCTGATCCGAGCCACATGCATCTTGTATATTTGGCTGTTAAAGCACTACAAAAGCTCATGGATTATAGTAGTTCAGCCGTACCTCTACTCAGGGATCTTGGGGGAGTAGAGCTGTTGTCTCAGAGGTTAGAGGTAGAAGTTCATCACGTTCTTGGGTTGCCTGGAGCGAGCAATAGTGATATGATACTCGGTGAATCCTTAAAAATAGATGATGATCAGCTGTTATCTCGAAAGAGACTCATCAAGGTTCTTCTGAAGTCTCTTGGTTCTGCTACTTATTCTCCTGGAAATGCTAATAGGTCTCAAAGTTCTCATGAGAGTACCTTGCCTGCCACTTTGTCTTTAATATACAAGAATGCAGATAAATTTGGTGGCGATATATACTACTCAGCTGTCACAGTTATGAGTGATATAATCCACAAAGACCCCACATCTCTTACCTCTCTGTTTGAAATGGGTCTCCCTGAAGCGTTTTTGTCTTCAGTAGTATCAGGAATACTTCCTTCTTCAAAGGCTCTTGCATGCATTCCAAATGGCTTGGGTGCAATATGTCTCAATAGCAGAGGATTGGAGACAGTAAAAGAAACTTCAGCCTTGCGCTTCCTTGTCGATGTATTTACGAACAAGAAGTATGTTCTAGCTATGAATGAGGCTATCGTTCCGTTTACAAATGCCGTGGAAGAGCTTTTGCGTCATGTTACATCTCTAAGAGCCACCGGTGTTGAAATAATCATTGAAATTGTGGATAAAATTTCAAGCTTTGGAGAGAGTGGTTCTTCATCATCCTCTGTAAATCTGACTGAAAGTACTGCAATGGAAATGGATTCAGATGTGAAGGAAGGATCTGGTGTCAGTCATGAGCAGTTCATTCAACTCTGCATCTTTCATCTGATAATTCTGCTCCATAGAACAATGGAGAATTCTGAGACTTCTCGTCTCTTTGTGGAGAAGTCTGGCATCGAGGCTTTACTTAAGCTTCTTTTACGACCTAGCATTGCTCAGTCATCTGAAGGGATATCTATTGCCTTGCATAGCACCATTGTTTTTAAGGGTTTTACGCAACATCACTCTTCTTCTCTTGCTCGCTCTTTTTGCTCTTCTCTTCGCGATCAATTGAGGAGCGCTTTAGAAGGACTGCAAAATCTTTCAGGGACGTACTTACTGGATCAAAAGCTCTCTCCAAGCTCAGGAATTTTCGCTTCTCTTTTCCTTGTGGAGTTTCTTCTGTTTCTGGCTGCATCAAAGGATAACCGTTGGGTGAGTGCATTGCTTCTGGAATTTGCGAATGGAAGCAAGGATGTTCTGGAGAATATAGGGCATTTGCACCGTGAAATTCTATGGCAAATAGCATTTCACGAGGGTGCCATGCTAGAAAGTCAAAATGAAAATTCTGCTTCTTCTCCCAAGTCAGAGCAATCAGAGTTGGCAGTAAATGCGATGGAAGGACAAAGGTTCAATTCTTTTAGACAGTTCCTTGATCCCTTATTTCGGAGGAGGACAGCGGGATGGAGCGCAGAATCTCAATTCTTTGATTTGATTAATCTTTACCGTGATCTTGGGCGTGCATCAACTGGTTTTCAACCAAGAACAATTACTGATGGCCCGTCTAGTTTATCAGACGTTTCTGGTAAAAGAGAACATGAAAAAGATGGATCCTATTATACATCTTGCTGTGACATGGTGAGGTCATTGTCCTTCCACATCACGTATGTATTCCAAGAGTTAGGAAAGGCAATGCTGCTCCCTTCTCGTAGGAGAGAAGATACGATCAATGTTTCTCCATCATCTAAGTTGGTTGCCTCAAGTTTTGCTTCAATCTCCCTGGATCACTTAAATTTTGGAGGCCATGAAATCGCTCCGGAGGCATCAGTGTCAACTAAATGTCGCTACCTTGGCAAGGTTGTTGACTTCATTGATGCGATCCTTCTTGACAGGGCTGATTCATGTAATCCTGTTCTGATAAACAGCTTTTACAGCCGGGGGGTTATTCAAACGGTTTTGACAACATTTGATGCTACTAGCCAACTTTTGTTCACAGTTAATAGGAACCGTTCATTTCCGATGGAGACTGATGATGTTAAAGGAAAGCAAGATGAAAAGGAAGATGCGGATCATGCGTGGATATATGGTCCGCTGGCTAGCTATGGTAAGCTCATGGACCATTTGGTTACATCATCATTTATCTTGTCACCATTCACAAAGCATTTACTCGTTCAACCGGTAGAAAGTGGGAATATTCCACTTCCACAAGATGCTGAGACATTTATGAAGATCCTCCAGTCGATTGTGTTGAAAGCTGTACTTCCTGTTTGGACTCATCCACAATTTACCGAGTGCAGTTATGATTACGTTACTACACTCATTTCCATCATCAGGCATGTGTATTCTGGAGTTGAACTGAAAAACTCAGGTAGCAGTGGTAGTGCTCGTGTAACAGGTGCACCTCCCAATGAAACAACCATTTTGACGATTGTGGAGATGGGTTTCTCCAGATCCAGCGCAGAAGAAGCCTTGAGGCAGGTTGGATCAAACAGTGTTGAGTTGGCTATGGAATGGCTGTTTTCTCACCCAGAAGAAATCCAAGAGGATGATGAGCTTGCTCGTGCTCTTGCAATGTCTCTTGGAAATTCTGAATCTGATACAAAGCAGAATGTTGCAGATGAAACCCGACAACCAATTGAAGCAGAAATGGTCTCATTGCCACCTGTTGAAGAGCTTATAACAACATGTACGAAGCTGTTGCAGATGAAAGAACCACTAGCTTTTCCTGTTAGAGACTTGCTTGTATTGATATGCTCAGAAAACAATGGGGAACACCGAGCTGGTGTTATATCTTGCCTTCTTGGCCGGATTAAGGATTGCTGTCCTGTGTTTGATGTCACAAAAAACAATCTACTCTCTGCTCTGTTACATGTTCTTGCTTTGATTCTACATGAAGATGCAGGTTCACGTGAAGTTGCGCTGAAGGCTGGTATTGTAAGACTTGTATGCGATATTCTTTCAAAGTGGGATTCTGGTAATATTGATAAGGAAAAGGTTGAAGTTCCAAAGTGGGTGACGACAGGTTTTCTTGCCATTGATAGGCTGCTACAGGTGGATCAGAAATTAAATACTGAGCTTATAGAGGAGTTGAAAAAGGATCAGACATCTCTCACCATTGATGAGAGCAAGCAAGACAAGCTGCAATCTGTGTTTGGCTCTCCACAGCTTGTTGATGCTGATGATCAAAAGAAACTGATAGAGATTGCTTGTACCTGCATCCGGAATCAGCTGCCTTCTGAAACAATGCATGCTGTTCTACAGCTCTGCTCGACATTGACGAGGAAACATTCTGCTGCTGTCTGCTTTCTTGAGTTTGGAGGTGTGCAAGCACTGCTTTCTCTGCCGAGTAATAGTCTTTTTCCAGGGTTTGACTGTGTTGCTGCTAGTATTATCCGTCACGTCCTTGAAGATCCTCAAACGCTTCAGCAAGCGATGGAATCTGAGATTAAGCATGCACTTGCAACACTTTCCAACAGACACTCAAATCCAAGAATCTCTCCACGGAATTTCTTATTGAACGTGAATTCGGTAATTGCTCGGGATCCAGTCACTTTTATCCAGGCCGCTCGCTCAATATGCCAAGTTGAGATGGTTGGTGAAAGACCTTACATCGTATTAGTGAAAGAAAAAGAGAAGTCCAAGGACAAAGAGAAGGATAAGGAAAAAGCTGAGAAAGAAAAATCTCAGACCTGTAATGAAGAGAAATTTGCAAATACCCCTCCTCCTGGGACCACCAAGGCACCTAAAGTTCACCGAAAGCCGCCCCAGTCCTTCATTGGTGTTGTTGAGCTGCTTCTGGATTCTATCTGTAGTTTCATTCCTCCTCCGAAAGATGACATGGTTGGAGGTGATTCAACTTTAGCAGACATGGATATTGATCTTGCTTCTATAAAGGGCAAAGGCAAAGCTGTTACCACTACACCTGAAGAAAAGGAAGCTAATTCTCAGGATATCTCAGCTTCATTGGCTAAAATTGTTTTCATTCTGAAGATTTTGACCGAGATGATGTTAATGTATTCTTCGTCTATCCATATAATTCTTCGAAGAGATGCTGAGATTAACAGCCTCAGAGGTCCTCAACAGAAGAGTGGTCAAATTGGTGGAATATTTCATCATATCCTTTACAAGTTTATTCCATACTCAAGGGTGAAAAAGGAAAAGAAATCAGATAGTGATTGGCGGCAAAAGCTGGCTAGTAGGGCTAATCAGTTTTTAGTGGGTGCATCTGTTCGATCAGCTGAAGCTAGGAAGAGGATATTTCTTGACATTAGCAGTATCTTCAATGACTTTATAGATACGTGCAATGGTGTTAGACCTCCAGTTAATGAAATACATATTTTAATTGATCTTTTGAGTGATATGCTGTCAGCTCGGTCACCTACTGGATCACATATATCTTCAGAAGCTTCTGCTACTTTTGTTGATGTTGGATTGGTCAAGTCTCTTACTCGTACTCTTGAAGTGTTGGACTTGGACAATGTAGAGTCCCCCAAAGCTGTAACAGGAATCGTAAAAGTGTTGGAGTTGGTGACAAAGGAGCATGTACATTCTGCTGATTCAAATTCAAAGGATGAAAATGCAAACAAGTCATCTGATCAAATTCAATCAGGAAGAGGAGATACCACAGTTGATGCTTCTCAATTGGGGGAAAGAATGCTTCGGTCCAATCATGATTCCATGACAGCTGATCATGTGGAGAATTTTGGTGGTTCCCACACGGATGTTGGTTCGGAGGCTGTGACAGATGACATGGAGCATGATCAAGACTTGGATGGAGGTTTTGCCCCAGCTGAGGATGACTATATGCAAGAAGCAGCTGAGGATGCCAGGGGGCTGGAAAATGGGGTCGGGTCGATGGGTATTGAATTTGAGATGCACACCCACGTGCAGGAAAATCTTGATGAAGAGGAAGACGAGGAGATGTCTGGTGATGAGGGTGACGAAATAGATGAAGATGAAAACGACAATGAAGACGAAGATGAGGAGGACAATGACTTGGAAGAAGATGATGTACATCACCTACCTCATCATGACACTGATCAAGATGATCATGAACTTGATGATGATGAATTTGAAGAAGAAGTACTGGTTGAAGAAGATGAAGAGGATGAAGATGATGAAGATCGAGTAATTCTTAGGTTTGAAGATGGAATCAATGGGCTAAACGTTCTTGATCACTTAGAGGTTCTTAGAGATCATAGATTTTCTGATGAAACACTTCACGTGATGCCTGTTGAAGTCTTTGGCTCGAGACGTCAAGGACGAACAACTTCTATTTACAGTCTTCTCGGCAGAACTGGTGATGGTACTACTCCTTCACAGCATCCTCTTTTGTCAGGATCTCCATCACTTCCAGCGTCGCAAAGTCCAACAGGTTCTCGGTTCTTTACTTTGCTCATTTCGCTTTTTGTTATGGTATATTTTCACATTTTCCTGACATCTTATCCTTCTAGTTTAATTAAGTCCGTCTATCACAATAATCTGGATGTACGAACATCTTTATTTGTGTACACTTTTGGCTTTGTAACCAGATTACATATTGTTTAGACTTGACAGATTGCTGTATTCGAGTTAGTCACTTTGAAAACAGATCTCTCTTAGTGTTTCATTTCTGTGGATCTTCCTTTAAAAATGCTTTGTTAATTAACCTTGTCTCTTCTATTTGTAGAGAACTTGCGTGATCTTGCTGATGGAAGTAGGGAATCCCACTCTAGTTCTTCACGGCTGGATGCTATATTCCGATCTTTGAGGAATGGGCGGCAGGGGCATCGTTTGAATTTGTGGGCTGATGACAGCCAGCAAATTGTTGGATCTGGTACTTCTACCGTGCCACAAGGTCTTGAAGATTTGCTTGTATCTCAGTTGAGACGACCCAGCTCTGATAAGCCTTCTGATCAGAATTCATCACTTCTGGAACAGCAATCTCAGGCTGAGAGTGGACGGTCTCAGGAGACAACTACCGGGCCTGAAATTCCAGCTGAAAACGCCATTGATAATGGAGGTGCCAATGTGTCTGCCCCCTCTAACATTTCACTGGATGCGTCTGCTCAGCCTGATACACAAGCCACTGCTACTGATTCTGTCTCAAGTTCAAGGTCTCAGTCAGTCGAAATGCAATATGATCAAAATGATTCAACTGTTCGGGATGTTGAAGCCGTGAGCCAAGAAAGTGGCGGGAGTGGGGCAACCTTAGGGGAAAGCCTTAGGAGTTTGGATGTTGAAATCGGAAGTGCTGATGGCCATGATGATGGTGCAGAAAGGCATGAGGTACAGCCAGCTATGCGTTCACGTAGAGCAAATTTGTCACTTGTGCCATCATCAGCTGGAAGAGAAGTTTCTCTTTACAGTGTAACTGAGGTTTCTGAGAATTCTGGCCATGAGGCTGAGCAGGATAACCCTCCAGCAGAGCAACCAGTAAACAGGGATGTTGGTTCTGGTTCTATTGATCCTGCATTTTTGGATGCTCTACCAGAGGAGCTGCGAGCTGAAGTCCTATCAGCTCAGCAAGGACAAGAGCCACAACCTTCTAGCAATGAACAGCAAAATTCAGGAGATATTGATCCTGAATTTCTTGCTGCACTTCCTCCTGATATCCGAGCTGAAGTTCTGGCACAGCAACAAGCACAAAGGCTTCATCAGTCTCAGGAACTTGAAGGTCAGCCTGTTGAGATGGACACCGTTTCAATAATTGCAACGTTTCCTTCTGAGTTGCGAGAAGAGGTATGGGTGATTGCCTTTTAACGTTGTGGCCATGAACAGAATTCAAGTATAATATCTAATCTTCATTTTGTATTCAGGTGTTGTTAACGTCTTCTGATGCTATTCTTGCAAATCTTACACCTGCGTTGGTTGCGGAAGCAAACATGTTGCGTGAAAGGTTTGCTCATCGATACCATAACCGTGCACTTTTTGGTATGCATCCAAGGCTTCGTAGAGGGGAGCCATCCAGGCGAGGTGAAGGTGTCTTGTCTGGAATTGAGAGAATTGAGGGGGTTGCTTCTCGTAGATCTGCTGCAAAGGTTATTGAGGCTGATGGAGCTCCTCTAGTTACCACTGAGGCACTACAGGCTATGATTCGCGTTCTTCGAATAGTTCAGGTAGCTACCTAGTGCATCTTTCACATAACTTAGCAATTGAACTTCCATCACTTCGAGAATTCATGGATATTTCTTTGGTCTGCAGCCTCTTTATAAGGGTCCTCTTCAGAGGCTTTTGCTGAACTTATGTTCTCATGGCGAAACAAGGTTCTCCTTAGTTAATACCTTCATGGATATGCTAATGCTCGACACAAGGAAGCCTGTTATTTACTCAAGTGTTTCGGAACCACCTTATCGTCTCTATGCGTGTCAAAGCAATGTAACATATTCACGTCCTCAGCACTTTGATGGTATGATTCTGTTTTAAACTGAATTCTGACTGGGGTTGTTCTTACAGTAAACTATGTTTATATGAGCTATATGCCATCTGCTGTTCATAAATTATCAGAGGTACATACATAAACAATGTTTCTGTTTGCAGGGGTTCCTCCTCTAGTGTCTCGGCGTGTACTTGAGACATTAACATATCTAGCTCGAAATCACATGTACGTAGCCAAGATTCTACTTCAATCCAGGCTTTCACTGCCTTCCCTGCAAGGTTCAGGACCCTCAGACAAGGCACGTGGAAAAGCTGTTGTAGTAAGTGATGAATACATGGGCATAAAGGAACACCAACCCGAATCCATAGCCTTTGCGTTGCTTCTGAGCCTCCTCAACCAGCCCCTTTATCTGAGAAGTGTGGCTCATCTTGAACAGGTATTCCTTTCATTCAGTGATATGGTTCGGCTTTGTTTTGTGTTATGTCAATGAACTCAGGTTTGGATATATTTTCTCATCATTTGATCCAGCTGTTGAACTTACTGGAGGTCATAATTGACAATGCTGAAAGAAAGTCAGATTCAGCTGACAGATCAGATGTGTCTGCCAGCCAGCAACAATCAACAGCTCCAGCTTTAGAAGTTGAAAACAATTCAGAAAACCATGATAATTCATCTGGCTCTACTGGTACAATGACCAAGCGAATAGATTCAGCTGCAAGTTCGTCCACCAAAGCAGAGAGTGAATGTGACGTTCAGAGTGTGTTGCTTAATCTTCCCCAGTCAGAGCTGTGTCTGCTTTGTTCATTACTAGCACGTGAAGGGTATGTCAAATGCTCATCTGTGAATACTTCTTACTTTCTGTTCTTTCTGTATTTTCAAGTTTCAACATTGTTCTAACTAAACTACCTTTGCTGTTCATTCAGTTTGTCAGATAACGCATACACCCTTGTGGCGGAGGTGCTGAAAAAACTTGTGGCAATCGCTCCAAGCCATTGTCATTTGTTTATTACTGAGCTTGCAAATGCAATACAAAACCTGACAAGATCAGCAATGAGTGAACTTCACATGTTTGGTGAAGCAGTGAAAGCGCTGCTAAGTACCACTTCGTCCGATGGATCTGCAATTTTGAGGGTTCTGCAGGCATTAAGCTCCCTCATTGGTTCTTTAATCACTAAAGGGAAAAGCCAGCCGCAGAATTCAGAAGAACATGTTGCTGTGCTTTCTCAATTATCAAACATCAATTCAGCTTTGGAACCTCTGTGGCTGGAGTTGAGCAATTGCATATGCAAAATAGAGGTGCACTCTGATTCTTCTCCTACTACTATATCTCCATCATTGAGCTCAACAACGAGGGCTGCTGGAGTAAGCCAGTCACTTCCTGCTGGTGCCCAGAACATCTTGCCTTATATAGAGTCATTTTTCGTTACCTCTGAAAAGTTGCATCCATCACAGTCTGGTTCAGGCCATGATTTCGGTGTTCCCATGGCTTCCGAAGTTGAGGAACAGCCAAAGGGTCCGGGACCTAGCTTCAAGGTGGATGAGAAATATGCCTCTTTTATCAGGTTTTCTGAAAGGCACAGGAAACTTCTTAATGCTTTTATCCGACAAAACCCTTCTCTGCTAGAGAAATCCTTTTCACTCATGCTGAAAGTTCCACGATTTATTGAATTTGATAACAAACGTGCATACTTCAGATCAAAGATAAAGCACCAGCATGATCATCACCATAGTCCTTTGAGGATCTCAGTGAGAAGAGCCTACATTCTTGAAGATTCATACAACCAATTGCGAATGAGGTCAACACAAGAATTAAAAGGTAGATTGACTGTTCACTTCCAAGGAGAAGAAGGTATTGATGCGGGTGGGCTTACCAGGGAATGGTATCAGCTGTTGTCAAGGGTTATTTTTGACAAAGGAGCTCTTCTGTTCACAACAGTTGGCAATGATTCAACTTTCCAGCCCAATCCAAACTCTGTCTACCAGACAGAACACCTCTCCTACTTCAAATTTGTTGGCCGTGTTGTAAGTTCAGCTCCTTTTAAGCAAGACTTAGTACTCTGGTATATGCGTTAATTCCTAATATTGATCTATCCAGGTTGGAAAAGCTCTGTTTGACGGGCAACTCCTTGACGTCCATTTCACTCGCTCTTTTTACAAGCATATCTTGGGAGTGAAGGTCACATACCATGATATTGAAGCCATTGATCCCGATTACTATAAAAACCTGAAATGGATGCTGGAGGTATTTATCCTGTTGCGACACATGTTGATCTTTAGATACGTGTTTGGTCCATCCTTGTTACTCATCTCGTTTTCTATACGCAGAATGATATTAGCGATGTCCTAGATCTCACTTTTAGCATCGATGCTGATGAGGAAAAGCTGATACTGTATGAAAAAACGGAGGTAACTTGTTCAGGCTTTTAACAATGTTCTAGAATTAATTGTTGATGTTTTTTCCTGTATGTTGGAAGTCTCCTCCTGTCTTTTTCTTTTCTGAACTTCTAGATATAAAATGCAGGTAACTGACCATGAACTGATCCCTGGTGGTCGGAACATTAAAGTTACTGAGGAGAATAAGCATCAATATGTTGACCTGGTTGCTGAGCATCGATTAACGACAGCCATCCGTCCTCAGATAAATGCATTTCTGGAAGGGTTTAGTGAACTTATCCTTAGAGATCTAATATCAATTTTCAACGACAAGGAATTGGAGTTATTAATAAGTGGTCTTCCCGATATCGACTGTAAGTTATCCTACCATGAATTCAGGGCAATTTCTGTATGTTCTTAAGAAAGACACAAGAAGAGATTTTATTAACCTTTGTTGGGTTATAATATGCATCAGTGGATGACCTGAGGGCGAATACGGAATATTCTGGGTACAGTCCTGGATCTCCCATTATCCAGTGGTTCTGGGAGGTTGTTCAGGGATTGAGCAAAGAAGACAAAGCCCGTCTATTGCAGTTTGTGACTGGAACCTCGAAGGTAACAAACATAGTATACTTATGTGGCCTTGGGCTTAGATTGATAATACGTCCACTAATAATATTTGAAATCAACAGGTCCCTCTGGAAGGATTTAGTGCCCTTCAAGGAATTTCAGGCGCGCAGAAGTTTCAGATCCACAAGGCATATGGAAGTGTCAATCACTTGCCGTCAGCTCATACTTGGTAAAGATGTTAATCCTTGTTGCAGTATCCAATCGTTTCAGTATGTGATGACATAAACATAAAAATTCAAAATGCTTTGATCTTGATGCAGTTTCAATCAGTTAGATCTGCCAGAGTATCCGTCCAAGGAACATCTGCAAGAAAGGCTACTGCTTGCGATCCATGAAGCGAGTGAAGGATTCGGATTTGGTTAAGTAGGACTCACCGACTATTTCTTCTTCTTCTTCCTTTTTTGGCTATTTTATATACATATATCTTTGCGTAATGAACTCTGTGAATGAGTAGTTATTTCTACATACAGTCTTCTTTTTTATCTCCAACCCCTTCATTTTTCTCCAGACTCTCTCTCTCTCTTGTAAAGCTTTACTCAAACGCCGTCGTATCCTATCTAAAGAGCATGCTTTGCTAGAGCTTTGATCCCACAAATTGCTAATACAAACAAAAACGAGCCAAGGCCTTGTCTCTTAATTTCTTTTACAGCGTGAGAAAGTGAGAGATTGAGAATGCATTATTTCTGCCTTAAATATCGAATATCGAACCGGTCAGAGTAAGGTTGTGGTTTAACTTTGGATGTCAAACCACACTTCTTGGTAAAAAAGTTGTCTCCACTTTAATGAATCACCTCTCACTCATCTCTTGATTGCTTGTTCATATCATCTACAATGATCCCGTCTCTCTTACAAATAGGTGAGATAGGTTTGTGTTACATAATTTCTTTGTTTAATGTGAGAGTTAGAAAATTAACTGCTGCGCACTACTTTTAACTTCACTAAGGGAGCAAAGATCCAACTACACGCATATGTTTTACATTTATAAAACTTTAAACAAAAATACAAGTGCATGGTACATCGATGTAATATTTAAGGATCGATCCCAATGAACTAAAGATTACACACTAAAGATACGAAATGCAACTTGGCTAGAAACAATAGGCTTAAAATGCTTAAACCGGGTTAATCCAAGATTTCAATAGCTGGGTGTTGGACATCGATTTGGAGGTAATCACGAAGCCCACCAGAAGACTAAGGTCCAACTCATCCATCAAATCCCATCAACTAAATCTTAGTGCTTTTTACTTATCTAGTTACTTTATGCAACTATAGTTACATTAAAACCTAGATAAATGTATTATATATATATATAGTTGTCACATTACTTGATGAGACAACTCATGATATAATATTCAGAGCAGGGCAACAGCGACCGCTTTTCTGTGTATTATTGAGCGATCATCACTTATAATACGACCATCTCTTTTTACGCAACCATCTTGCATTTCTACGACCGTGTTTATTCTTACTTAACAGAATTCTCGACCTCTCTTATTATACGACCGTACTTTCCCGATCCTTGAGATCAACATTTGGCGCGCCAGGTAGGGGCAAGAGATTGTCTTATACACCAAGAATGAACTCGGTCATCGAACCCGGTCTCCTCTCACAAGAGGTCGGGGTCACAACCCCGACCGTAGAAAATACAACTCCAAGGCCCGTTCAGCAGGCTCCCGTCGGCGACACCAACAATGACCAGATAACCGTTGTTGATACCCCTAACCTCCAGCGGGGATTATCCAGATTGCTGACGAACAGGTCGATCTGACAAGAATGATGGGCGTCATCATGTGACGCCTCGACGACCAGGACCAGCTAGCTCGACAGACAAACTCTCGACTCGAAGACTTACAAATCTCCCGAGCAGCAACCCGTGAGCGGGCTGAAGCCGGGAACAACCGACCCAATCACGACTCCCCGCAGCTCGGAGCTAGCTCATCCCAAACTATCTTCGACAGACAGGGCCGACAGACGGACGTATTCGACAGACAGAGTCGATCAACAGATGTGTTCGAAAGAGTAGGTCGACCATCCGACCAAAACTGACAAGTTGCCTCTTCAGACGTATTCGAAACACTAGGTCGACCATCTGACCAGAACCGGCCAAACGTCTCTTCAGACGTATTTGAAAGACTAGGTCGACCATCAGATCAGAACCGACCAATCATTCCTACTTTGGATAACCCGTCCAGCTCGTAACATGCCAGGCCAACCAGATCACGGTCGCAGGAACCAAGAACCGATCGAGATTTTGAGATGGAAGATCTCCGGGCAAGGCTTACAGAAATCAACTCGAAGGTGCACCGCGCAATCAGCTCTGTTCCCGAAATCGATCGACCGTGTATTGGCAGAAACGCAGCAAACACCTTTCACCGACCAAATCATGTCGGTCCCGATCAGAGATTCTAGCAAACTTCGCATTCCGCATTACACTGGAGATACCTAACCAATGCAGCGTTTAAGAAAGTCCAACCTAGCAATGGGATGCACCTACTATCTCCCAGAATAAAAAGACGCGGGTTGTTGCCAACATTTCGTCGAGCATCTCTCGGGACCCGCCTTTGAGTGGTTCGTCTGGCTCAGTCCACGATCGATCAACAGCTTCCTACAACTATCCGAAGCTTTCCTCAAGCACTATTCGATGTACCTCGAAGAAGGAATTTATGACGCCAACCTTTGGTCTATGGTCCAGAAGGAAGACGAGACGTTACGGGAATACATGGATAGATTCAAGGCAGTGCTCTCGAGGGTTACGGTCAGCGATAACTCCGCGTTCTCAGCACTACGACAAGGATTTTGGCATGGCTCCAAGTTCATGAAAAATCTTGTCCTCCTCCCACCTCCCACTCTAGAAGACGCGATGCACTGGTCTACGCGGTATATCCACCTTGAAGACGACAAGGCCGTCAACTCACAAAAGCATTCTCCTGCGAAACATCCGGCGCAAAAAGCAAAACCAAAGAGCGACGGCGATTACCAGGAGCCCCGCCAACACTACGACGAAGAGTACAAGGCAAAAAAGCTCTTAGTACATCAGGTTGGGACCGACAAACCATCTCAGCGACCGTCGAACAAATGGATACGAGGGCAGGATTCGAAAGACACGAAGTTATACTGCGATTTCCACCGGGTCTTCGGTCATTTTAAGTTGCAGTGCCGAGGCCTTAAGGACGCCCTGCTCTCCAGTTACCAGCTCGGTGAAATCAAGGTGGATACGCCTCCCGACCGTGGAGAAAACGGAAGGTGGAAGGAAACCCAGTAACGACCGAGCAACGCCCAAACGAAACCGACCTCCTCCCACCAAAGGAAGGATCGAGTAACGGCCCACCGACCTCGAAAAGAAGAGTTGCAGTCATCATGGGTTTTCACCAGATCGAGCATGCATCGGTCCGATCTCTTAAACATCACGAGAAGCAGAATCTCGCCGACCAGGAATGCGTCGCCCGGGCTGGAGTTGACACAAAGAACCTCGCCATGTCCCACAACGACCCCTTGGTCATCGAGATGAAAATAGGAGAATGCGACGTCAACCGCATCTTGATCAACACCAGAAGCTCTGTCGATCTCATCTTTAAAGATACACTCATAAGAATGGATATCGCGGACGATAAGATCAAGCCTAGCATGAGACCCCTCACAGGATTCGACGGTGTCATGACTATGACCATCACATCGATCAAACAGGAGGACTTTCAAGTATCGTCAAAATCCTGGTCGTAGACAAGCCCGCGGTATACAACCCGATCATGGGAACACATTCGCTGTTCTCTATCAGACCGTTTCTTCGACCTATCATCAGTACATCAAGTTCCCAACCTCGCTCGGGATATTCACCATCTGAGGCAATCAAAAGTAGCGCGAACGTGCTTCGTCACGGGGCAGAAGTTACAAAAGGTAAACTTTCACATCGGTAGTCCCGAAGAGCCCGACGCCAAGGAGCCAAAGATGGAACTCACAGTCTCGGTCGACATTGACCCCAAAAATCTCGACCGACACATCAACATCGGCGCCGAGCTCTCCGAACCGACCAAGACCGAACTGATCGACTTCCTGCGCAACAACATCTCAACGTTTGCATGGTCAATGGCCGACATGAAGGGCATCAAACCGACCATCACCAGCCACGAGCTCAACGTAGATGCGACCTACAGGTCGATCAGACAAAAAAGACTAAAGCTCGGCAGCAAAAGAGCTCGGGCAGTCAACAAAAAAGTTACCAATCACTGAAGTCAAGTATCCATAGTGGTTGGCTAACCCGGTCGTTGTGAAGAAAAAGAATGGAAATTAGCGCGTGTGCGTGTATTTCACCGACCTTAATAAGGCGTGTCCAAAGGATAGCTACCCGCTTCCACATAGCAGGAAATGAACTCGTCTCATTTATGGACGTCTTCTCAAGCTACAACCAGATAGCGATGCACCCCGACGACCGTGAAAAGACGTCCTTCATCACCGACCGCGAAACGTTTTTCTACAGGCATGCCCTTCGCCCTGAAGAATGTTGGAGCAACGTACCAACGATTAGTTAACATGATGCTCGCCGACCAGCTCGGTGACACCATGGAAGTTTACATCGACAACATGCTCGTCAAATCGCAGAAAGCCGTCGACCACGTCGGTCACCTTCGACAATGTCTTGATATACTTAACCAATACGGCATGAAACTCAATCCAGCCAAGTGTACGTTCGGGGTTACATCTGGAGAATTCTTCGGGTACATCGTCACCCGGCGAGGAATCAAAGCTAACCCTAAACAGATCACCGCGATCCTCGACCTTCCTTTGCCGACAAACAAAAGAGAAGTACAACGTCTTACTAGTAGGAATACTGCGCTCATGTGCTTCATCTCTCGTTCCAGCGACCAAAGCCTTCCATTTTACTAACTCCTGCGCGGGAACAATGCGTTCATCTGGGATGACAAGTGCGAAGCGGTCTTCAAGGAGCTAAAAATGTACCTAACAACACCACCGGTCTTGTCAAAGCTATAGTACGGTGAAACACCCTACCTCTACGTCTCGGTCACTAGTGCAACGTTCAGTGGAGTCCTCGTTCGCGAAGATCGCGGAGATCTTAAACCGGTATTTTACGTGAGTATGTCTTTGGATGGTGCAGAAGGTCGGTACCCGACCTTGGAAAATCTTGCCCTCGCAATCGTGGTCGCTGCCCGGAAACTCATGCCGTATTTTCAATCACATACGATCGTTGTTATGTCAATCTAGCCCTTGCGAACGATCCTCCACAGCTCGAGTCAGTCTGGGCGAATGGCAAAATGGGCGGTCGAATTAAGAGAATACGACATCGAGTCCCGCAACCGTACGAGCGCCAAGTCTCAGGTTCTGGCCGATTTTATCGCCGAGCTTTCCCTGGAAGCGATCATCAACGACCAGGCGCGACAAGAATGGAGCATGTACATCGACGGGTCGTCTTCCCGACACGGTTCGGGCATCGGCATACGATTAGTCTCCCCGACCGGTGAGATAGTAGAACAATCTTTTCGACTTAAATTTTGGGCTTCCAACAACGAGGCAGAATGGGAGGCCCTCATTGTAGATCTTGGATCAGCTTTGACATCACTCGCGACCAGCTTTGACTCCATCTTGCGGCGCGTTAAACCGGTCGAGACAATCCCCAACCCTAGTATCGAAATGCCTCGCGGGTCAAGTCGAGTAAACGTCGTCAAAGAAAGAGATAGGTCGAACGACCTCTACCCTCCGTCGATCTTACAAGAGCCCGGAATCGTCGAGCATAACAACTGGCACGATGAAATCTTCGATTACATCAAGCATGGAACCATACCAGAAGACAAGTGGGCTGCACGGCCTGTAAAGTCGCGGTCGGCTCGATACGTGCTGCTCGACGCTAAACATTTTCGTTAGAATGCGGCCGGCGCTCTCTTGCAGTATGTAGCCGGGGAGGAATTCTACCTGATCATGGCTGAATCCCACAAAGGAGCAGGTGGAAACCATTCTGGTGGTCGAACTCTCATGATTAAGGTCAAAATCCTTGGCTTCTTTTGGCCGAACATGCTCATGGACTGCGCCAACCATGCTCATCGACTGCGCCAACCATGCTCATGGACTGCGCCAACCATACTCGATGCTGCGAGAAGTGTCAGCGCCACAGACCAATGATTAACTCACCGACCAAGCCACTCACGACCGCGACCTCCGCATACCCTTTTATGCGCTGCGCGATGGACATCATCGGCCCTCTCCCCAAGTCAAACAAAAACGCTATATGATCGTGGTCACCGATTATTTTACCAAATGGGTCGAGGCATAAGCGTTCGCAATGATTCGAGCGGACAACGTACAAGACTTCGTTTGGAATCTTATCATTTGTCGACACGGGCTCCCTTACGAGATCGTGACCGACAATAGGTCGCAATTTATTTCAAATTCTTTCGAAGACTCCTGCGCGAAGTGGAAGATAAGGCTCAACAAATCGACACCTCGTACCCACAAGGCAACGGTCAAGCAGAGGCCACTAACAAAGCGATCATCTCCGAGTTAAAGAAGCGTCTCGACGAAAAGAAGGGAGTATAGGTAGACGAATTGGACAGGGTCCTTTGGTCGCTTTGAACGACCCCTCGAGAGTCAACAACCGAACTCCTTTTTCGCTCGCTTATGGAATAGAAGCCATGGCTCCTGCCAACGTAAACGTAAACACCATCCACCGAGTTATAATGAATGCAGACCCTAATCTCAACAATTGCATTCTTTTGGAAAATATCGACCATGTTGAAGATGAACGCGACTAAGCTTTGCTCCTCATCCAGAATTACCAACAAATAGCAGCTCGGAACTATAACAAGCGTGTTCGGAACTGAAGTTTCCATGTCGGCCACCTCGTTCTCCGGAAGGTTTATGAGAATACGGCAGAATACAAGGCCGGAAAACTCGGCCTAACATTCCTTCGCTTGCTCCCCAAAGGACTACCCGCTAAAGGTTACATGTAAACAAGTTGAGTCGTGAGCACTAATTTCTCAATGAGTCTAGGGTTTCCCTAAACAATTTCATTTCCCATCCAAACCCAAAATAACAATCAACACACAAGCAAGCAAAACAATCAACAATCGGTTATTAATGTTTTTAGTTTCATAAGGCCTACGCGTAGACTATTCCCATCACGTGTAACCAAAGGCATCGTTCGGTCCTTAACCACAAAGGCTAAAGACTTAGGATCCTTAATCATTCATGTGGCCTTAAACATAAGGAAACCACATCGGGAATACGCATCGTCATGCATTACACGGCCCCAGGCTGCAATCCCGTCTCTCAGTGTCTTCGTGTACTTAACCGAAATCTTTATCGGTCAAGACACGGCCTCAAGGAAATATCTTTCCGCGTTCAATAATTTTATAAGTTTTACTAACACTTAAGTTACGAGTAAACTTATACGATTTCATACTTAGCATTCATTAAGTGTTTTCAGCACTTAGGCAAATTCTTAACAAACGCAGCATGAACCTCAATCAAATAATATTCAAGAACACTAAGCAAAATTCCATATTTCGTGTATAAACCTCTACGATTATAATTCCATATGATCAAGAAAGCAACACAAAACCCACTCAATTGTTTTCCAGTAAAACAACAAACATAACCAAAGACTCACCGATTACTTGGTGAAAGTATATGATTCGATTCACTCAATGAATCCTACTCTCGGCTGCCTTACGATCGGAATGATGATCTTTCGGAGTGATGATCTGATCCATTAGAATGGTTCGAAAAGTTCACTCGAACATTACCTAGATCGGAACAGAATGGTTCAAAAGACTTCGGTGATCGTCTAGAATAAAACCAGACCTGATCCTACGAGTTTAAGATGGATTCGGCCATCGGATCAAGAAACTAAGGTCATATTCAAGATCAACACGAAAAATCAAGTCGGACAAGACAAGATTTATAACGGGAAAGCTTACCCTAAGAGATCGAAAACTGATCGATAAGGGTCTCGGTGGACTAGCAAATTTGGCCAGAGTAATACTCGGCAAATTTGGGTACTGGGCCCGGTACTCGATGATCGGACAAGGTTTCGCGGTGGTTAAAGATTACGGACTGATCGGACAGAGTAACTCGGACAAAGTATCTGCAGTGGTCTGGACTGGTTAGAATAAAGGTTCGCGGTGGAATGATTTTATCAGACTGGTCTTTAGTAGTGTAAGGCTGAGGGTTCTGATGAATAAAACAAGGCTAAGGCCTTGTATATATAGAGGGAAATAAGCAGCCCAGAAGGCAGGTGAAGCAGCTGGACACTAAGCTGATCGATTCCACCGAGAAGGCTTCTTGCCGCGACATGTGGCAGTGGACAAAAACTTAGGACCTGCTTGGCCTTGCTTAGGCTGAGGGAAACAAACACCACCTGCTTGATGTTGCTTCGGCCAAGGGAAAGAACCCATGCAGGCAGCTTACTCACCAAGCACCCTAGCAGGCAGCTTAGTCACCGAGTAACCAAGCAAGCAGCTTACTCACCAAGCAACCTCGCAGGCAGCTTAGTCACCAAGCAACCTCGCAGGCAGCTTAGTCACCGAAGCAGCCTAGCAGATAACTTACTCACCAAGCACCCAACTTAGTCACCGAAAAGGCTTCTTGCCGCGACATGTGGCAGTGGACAAAAACTTAGGACCTGCTTGGCCTTGCTTAGGCTGAGGGAAACAAACACCACCTGCTTGATGTTGCTTCGGCCAAGGGAAAGAACCCATGCAGGCAGCTTACTCACCAAGCACCCTAGCAGGCAGCTTAGTCACCGAGTAACCAAGCAAGCAGCTTAGTCACCAAGCAACCTCGCATGCAGCTTAGTCACCAAGCAACCTCGCAGGCAGCTTAGTCACCGAAGCAGCCTAGCAGATAACTTACTCACCAAGCACCCAACTTAGTCATCGAGGTGCTTGGCTAGGTTTCGGCCAAAACCTAAGGAACTAATCGGACGGATTTGCACATTGCATCGAGTCTTTCCTGAAGCGCGTATTAGCCCTACGCGAGGGTCATTACATTCTCTCCCCCTTAAAAGAATTCGTCCCGATTTCTCAAGGGTTAAATGGTCCGGCTTCCTGAGTTCTATCAGTTTCTCGGAATAGTTATGGGTTAGACTTCCGGAGTCTCGCTTCATCTTCCCAAGTAATAACATATCTATGTTGTTTCCTCCTAATAACCTTAATCTGGAAGATTTCTCGTCCTTCAAAAATCTAGATCGCCTATCACCGATCCTTATCGGTTCAGGAGAAGGAGGTCTGGGTTCGGTTCTGTAATCGGGTAGCCTTTCTGGCTGTGGTACATCTGGTCCACGGACATACTTCCGCAACATAGATACGTGGAATACATTATGTAATCCCTTATCAGCAGGAAGATCTAACTCATAGGATACCTCTTCTACTCTCCTCTTAATGCGATAAGGACCCATATTCCGCGGGTTTAACTTACTAGGCTTAGCAAATCTATCATTCCCTTTCCCAGCAGCCGCTTTTAATCATACTCAATCATCAACCTCATAAACAACATGTCTCCTATGTTGGTCGGTATACGTCTTTTGTCGATCTTGGGCTCTCTTCATATTAGCCTAAACAAGGCTAATTTTCTCTGTGGTTTCCTTTACTATGGCTGGCCCAATTTCTCTTCCTTCTCCTAGTTCGGTCCAACACATAGGTGATCGACAAGGGCATCCGTATAAGGCTTCATACGGCGACATACTAAACTAGCATGGTAGCTATTATTGTATGCAAATTCCACTAACGGTAAGTGGATATCCCAAGTCTTTTTCCAATCTAACATACACATCCAAAGTAAATCCTCGAGAGTCCTGATGGTTCGCTCTGTCTGACCATCAGTCTCTGGATGAAATGCTGTACTCACAAACAGATCGGTCCCAAATGCTTTTTGTAACCCCCGCCAAAGTCTAGCCGCAAATCTGGAATCACGATCATACACTATATTGGCTGGAACCCCATGAAGCTTCACGATCTCATTCAAGTATTGCTTAGCCAACGTGTCTATATTATCGTCAAGTCTCATTGGCAAAAAGTAAGCACTCTTGGTTAAACGATCCATGATTACCCAAATGGAATCGTTCCCCGTCATGGGGTTACTAGTAATCTTGTAACAAAGTCCATAACTATCGCATCCCATTTCCATTATGGGATCGGTAAGCTCTGTAGCAATCCCGCTGGCACTTGATGCTCTATCTTTATTTGTTGACAGGTTTGGAACTGCGCTACCCACTTTGCAACAGACCGCTTCATTCCCGGCCAATGATAGTACTAGTGAATGTCTCAGTACATCTTAGTACTCCCCAGATGAATACTAAGAAAAGAATGATGGGCTGTTTTCAAGATCTCATCCCGTAAGCCTTGTCCCTTAGGCACGGTTATCCTTTTGTTCATAAGCAGGGTACCATCTGCGGCCAAATGGTAACCGCTTGCGTTCGGCTCTTCACGATTATCCAACTCCTCGATAATCTTCTTCAGGTTCTCATCCTCTCTTTGCTCTTGTCGAATATGTTGTAGTAAACCCGCTTGGTTTACCACCTGTAAACCTAACGGTTTATTACTCTCGCCCTCTAAGGTCGATAAGCTAACCATTTTGAGTTCTGCGGTTAGGCTCATCAAGTCCTTCTCAACATCAATCATTACCCTACGGCGGCTCAAGGCATTTGCAACCACATTTGCCTTTCCCGGATGGTAAGAAAATTTCAGATCATAATCCGCTATAAACTCCATCCACCTTCTTTGTCTTGCATTAATATCAGGTTGGGTGTATAGATATTTTAAGCTTTGATGATCTGTCATCATTTCTACCGTCTCCCCGTAGAGATAAGATCGCAAGATCTTAAGGGCATGTACAACTGCAGCCAATTCCAAATCATGTACGCGGTAGTTTTCCTCGTGTTTCCTTGCATCAAAACATATCCTAATCCTGTTCCACATGCATCTGCATAAACTGTATATGGCTGGTTTGGCTCAGGTGAGGCTAAGATCGGTGTGGTGGTCAAAGCCTTCTTTAACTGATTAAACGCCTTCTCCGCATCTTCGGTCCACACAAAGACTACGCCCTTTCCGGTCAGACGAGTCATTGGCTTGGATATGCTAGAAAATCTTTTTACAAATTTCCTATAATATCCCACAAGTCCTAAGAAACTGCGGACCTCTGTAGCGTTTATCGGTTGTGGCCAATCTTGTATAGCAACAATCTTCTCTGGGTCGACCAAAACTCCTTGTTCCGATACCTGATGTCCTAAGAATCCTATCTCCCATTTCCAAAAGCTACACTTGCTAAACTTAGCACAGAGCTTTTGACTCCTTAAGCGCTCAAACACTTTCCTTAAGTGTATTTCATGCTCCTCAGCGCTCAAACACTTTCCTTAAGTGTATTTCATGCTCCTCAACACTCTTAGAGTAGATAAGCATGTCATCGATGAATATGATAACAAACTCATCTAGATAATCACGAAAGATTTCATTCATCAACCGCATAAATGCTGCTAGAGCATTAGTTAGGCCAAACGGCATGATCACAAACTCATAGTGGCCATATCGTGTCCTAAATGCGGTTTTTACGACATCTTTCTCAAAAATTCGAATTTGATGATAGCCCGATGCTAAATCAATCTTCGAAAACCAAGTAGCTCCTTGTAGCTGATCTAGCAACTCGTCTATCCTCGGCAATGGATACTTATCCTTGATGGTAATGTTGTTGATTCCTCGATAATCGATACACAATCTCATGCTACCATCCTTTTTCTTAACAAATAACACCGGTGCTCCCCACGGCGATGAACCGGGTCAAATGAATCCTTTTTCCATTAGATCCTCTAATTGTTTCTTTAATTCTGCTAGTTCTGCTGGAGACATCCGGTAAGGTGCCTTAGCTATTGGAGCTGCTCCCGGTTCCAAAGAAATTGAAAAAGGATCATTACGAGATAGTGGTAACCCTTCTAAAGGTTTGAACACATCATCGTATCCTTTGACTACCGGAATCTCCTTAAGCTTGGTTCCTCCGATGCAGTATCACTCTTGATGCTAAGGGTGACAAGGTAAACTTCACCTTCAACAAGGTCCTTTTCTGCTCTTAAGGCCGTTACGAAGGACACATTGGGATTGGTTTGAATTCCGTGGTAGGTTAAGGAAGGTTTCCTGGCTATCTCAAAGGTTACCCTTCCTCGACCACAATCTAAATATGCCCTATACGCTGATAACCAGTCCATTCTTAAAATGATCTCAGAATGATCTAAAGGTGTGACTAAGAGATTGGTTAGGAATGTGTGGTTTTGAATGATAATCGGAACTCCTATATAGCAACTCGTTGCTATAAGGATTTGATCACCGGGTGTTAGGATAGGACCATGAACCTTTACTATCGTAAAGATCCCCTTAAAACGCGAGGTGACCTTGGGTGATGCAAAACTATGCGTCGCTCCCGTGTCAAACAAAACGTGTGTGTTAATACCACAAACTCGTAATGTTCCTAGATATAAGTGCAATATATTCTTGTTCAAAAACTTTCATATATATATTAAACAAAGTTTTACACTATATCACATTATATACAGTACAAAAAGTTTCGAGTTAAAACCCCTATTTACCTGAAATTGGACCTTTAGAAGGTCGAGATGGTTCATGTTTATTTAAGGAATACACATGTGCAGCCGCTGGTCGGCTGGTCTTGACAGGACATGAGGTTGAGTAGTGCCCGGGTTGGTTGGAATTAAAACATACGACATTAGCCGGTACGGGCCGTGGCTTTCCCTCGTTGGCGCATGCTCTCGAGTAATGACCACGTCGGCCACACTTATAGCATTTCGGTAGGGTTTCTATCGCTGGTGTCCCTCTACCAGCGGGTCCCCTACCGCGACCCAAACCAAAGGCTCCAAAACCTCGACCTTGCCCTCAGCCAACATGTCCAGGTCGTGCCACTTGGTTGCTTGGCCCCAGCCTCTGTGCTTGATGATGCGGTACTTGCGGTGTTGGCGGTTTGTCGTAGAAGGCTCGCTCAATCTCAATGCCTTCCTCGACATTCACTGCCCGCTCCACAAGCGGGCACTTGGTTGCTTGGCCCCAGCCTCTGTGCATGATGATGCGGTACTTGCGGTGTTGGCGGTTTGTCGTAGAAGGCTCGCTCAATCTCAATGCCTTCCTTGACATTCACTGCCCGCTCCACAAGCTGAAACAGACTATGGTACTCTACTACCAGCAGTCGGTTCATAATTTTCGGTCTCAACCCACGCAAAAACTTCCTAACAACCGCCGCTTCACTATTTACACCATAATGTGCGTAACGTCGAAGCCGAGTAAACTCAGCTTCATACTCTCGCACTGAACGCTGTCCCTGATTCAACTCTAGGAACTTCCTCTCCAATCTATCCTTACCTTCTGATGGAAAATACTTCCTTTCAAATTCTTGTCGAAAAATATTCCATGAGAGTTCCACACTCATGTAGTGATCTTTCACACTACTCCACTAGTTGCTTGCATCTGCCATCAAGTAATGTGCTGCTACGTCTGACTTAAAATCATTAGGACATCGAATCGCTGCAAAATTCCTCTCGATATGCTGCATCCATGAGTCCGCATCAAATGGATCCGTATTACCAAAGAACCTTCTTGTTCCTAGGTTCTTCATCATCATCACCATTTTTAGAAAATCTGGTGGTGATGGTGGAGGATCCTATTGACGTCCACAAGGAGTTTGTCGCCCATCTCCTAGACGTTCCGCCAATTCATGGATCACACTCATTAGTCGATCCTCGGTACCTCTCCCTTCGCGTCTCGATCCAGTGGGCCTCGTCCTACTTGGTCCCTTTCCCTCAGGATTAGGATGGTTAGGACGATTCCGTCCATGACTCTCCGGTTCGACCGGTTCATCATGTCCTGGATACCTACGACGGGAGGTAACCGATCTGCCAGGACTCTCTAATGGTGATCCTCTATAACCTGATCTAATGGGCCCTTCAAAGCTTGTGTCCTCCCGATGAACAATGGGCCAGGACTCTGATGACTCAAAGGATAACCATCCACCATGTGAGGAGGATATTCATCCTCCAACATGTGATCCCTCAGGTCCAGGATCACTAATGTCACAAAGTCCTAACTCCGCCATGGAATGTGTGGAGTTTTCATCGGTATATTCACGGTACTGAATCCACGGTATATACTCCGGTATATACTCCGACACATCCTCTGACGGTTCCGAATCCAAAATATATCCCAACATAGAGGGTCCACTGTATCATTCCGGATAGCACTCGTCTGGAACGATATGCGGCATCACTAGCCAATCTCTATACACGGGAATGTGACTGTGCGGTGGAGTACCCATCTGCCACAAAGAACAAGGTAAGTCTTATCCCATCTTATATAAACCCAATAGCACAGGAACGTAATCAGTTTATCCTAATTGCCTTTTAGCGACATTTTGACTCGATAAAACGTTTGAAAACCAAGTCCCATTCAAGCATCGTAAAACAATGCTCTGATACCACTTTTGTAACGCCCAGGTTCATTATCTAAACCGGGGCGCCACTGATGAACGATCAGACATCCGATCAGAGGTTCCCGGAACACATCTAAATCCCTAGACTAGATTTCTAAGCGGTCATCCCCGTCGGATACACCTCAAGGCTTGCCAACCCGAGACATACCCGATGGTTTGTTCGTCCGGATAAAGACTAATATCATATGAAATCCGAGTTATTTTAAAAACTTATTTTCATATATCTTTTACACATAATTTTCAACAGTTTACAAAGTATAAACGTTACGAGTCTAATACTCCAAAATGATCATTTTCATAATAAATATTAATCATCTACCACTGATTATCCTAACATTCCTTCGCTTGCTCCCCAAAGGACTACCCGCTAAAGGTTACATGTAAACAAGTTGAGTCGTGAGCACTAATTGCTCACTGAATCTAGGGTTTCCCTAAACAATTTCATTTCCCATCCAAACCCAAAATAACAATCAACACACAAGCAAGCAAAACAATCAACAATCGGTTATTAACGTTTTTAGTTTCATAAGGCCTACGCGTAGACTATTCCCATCACGTATAACCAAAGGCATCGTTCGGTCCTTAACCACAAAGGCTAAAGACTTAGGATCCTTAATCATTCATGTGGCCTTAAACATAAGGAAACCACATCGGGAATACGCATCGTCATGCATTACACGGCCCCAGGCTGCAATCCCGTCTCTCAGTGTCTTCGTGTACTTAACCGAAATCTTTATCGGTCAAGACACGGCCTCAAGGAAATATCTTTCCGCGTTCAATAATTTTATAAGTTTTACTAACACTTAAGTTACGAGTAAACTTATACGATTTCATACTTAGCATTCATTAAGTGTTTCAGCACTTAGGCAAATTCTTAACAAACGCAGCATGAACCTCAATCAAATAATATTCAAGAACACTAAGCAAAATTCCATATTTCGTGTATAAACCTCTACGATTATAATTCCATATGATCAAGAAAGCAACACAAAACCCACTCAATTGTTTTCCAGTAAAACAACAAACATAACCAAAGACTCACCGATTACTTGGTGAAAGTATGTGATTCGATCCACTCAATGAATCCTACTCTCGGCTGCCTTACGATCGGAATGATGATCTTTCAGAGTGATGATCTGTTCCATTAGATCACACAAAAATTACTAAGGCAACACTTAGAGTTTTCTTAAGGAAACATTATGGAAAGTTCACTCGAACATTACCTAGATCGGAACAGAATGGTTCAAGGGACTTCGGTGAACGCCTATAATCAAACTGAAACTAATCCTACAAGTTTGAGATGGATCCGGCCATTGGATCAAGAAACTAAGGTCATATTCAAGATCAATACGAAAAATCAAGTCGGACAAGACAAGATTTATAACGGGAAAGCTTACCCTAAGAGATCGAAAACTGATCGATAAGGGTCTCGGTGGACTAGCAAATTTGGCCAGAGTAACACTCGGCAAATTTGTGTACTAGGGCCGGTACTCGATGATCAGACAAGGTTTCGCGGTGGTTAAAGATTACGGACTTATCGGACAGAGTAACTCGGACAAAGTATCTGCAGTGGTCTGGACTGGTTAGAACAAAGGTTCGCGGTGGAATGATTTTATCAGACTGGTCTTTAGTAGTGTAAGGCTGAGGGTTCTAATGAATAAAACAAGGCTAAGGCCTTGTATATATAGAGGGAAATAAGCAGCCCAGAAGGCAGGTGAAGCAGCTGGACACTAAGTTGATCGGATCCACCGAGAAGGCTTCTTGCCGCGACATGTGGCAGTGGACAAAAACTTAGGACCTGCTTGGCCTTGCTTAGGCTGAGGGAAACAAACACCACCTGCTTGATGTTGCTTCAGCCAAGGGAAAGCAACACCTCCTACTTGAGCTTGCTTCAGCCGTTGGTAAGCTTGGTGAATCACTAAGCAACCAGGCAGGCAGCTTACTCACCAAGCACCCTAGCAGGCAGCTTAGTCACCGAATAACCAAGCAAGCAGCTTAGTCACCAAGCAACGTCGCAGGCAGCTTAGTCACCGAAGTAGCCTAGCAGGCAGCTTACTCACCAAGCACCCAAGCACCCAACTTAGTCATCGAGGTGCTTGGCTAGGTTTCGGCCAAAACCTAATGAACTAATCGGACTGATCCGCACATTGCATCGAGTCTTTCCTGAAGCGCGTATTAGCCCTAAGCGAGGGTCATTACAGGAGGAGTCCAAAGACGCTCGTGAGGTTGAGGAGTCCTGATGTCAATCCCCGACTAGTCGTCGTCCTTACGAAGCTTCTCAACAGACGCATTTGTGCTCATAGATGCGACATCGTCACCGCCCCAAGGATGGAGGTCGCGCGCCAGGCGTGGACTCGGAGATTTCTCCCGAACTGGGGAATCATCTTCACAAAAAATGAAGGGAATCGCTACCACCGTCCTCCCCATCAGGGGGATTCTCTTCGATCTGGTCTTGTTCGGAAATTTCATGGTCGTATTCTTCCCCGACCACCTGATCCTGATCGTAGATCTCGAGGTCGGTGTTTTTCAAACCACAAGATCCCGACCAACGGCCTCACCGACGGCCTCCTTAGTTACCCGATCTCGATCAACGTTTATACGATCGGGGAGAGCCGATCTCGAGGACGATGCTTCACCTCTGTCTAATACATGCATTTGATGTGACTGATCAATTGCAAGCGAAACCTCCATTTGCTCTGAAGAACTCGACCCGAATTCTGAACTAGAAGAAACGATGACCGGGGGATTTATCTTCAAAAATACGAACAACAGAAAACCGTGGTCAAAGATTCACAACAGCAAGTACGATCGGGATTTATTCGAACAATCAACGATCGAAAAACAACTATACAACCAAAAAATATACGAGCGGAGATGAAAAGTTTTTACCTTCAGAAGTAGCCGCGGAAAAGAAAGTAGAGAGAAAGAGGCAAAGACTCCGTTTTTATAGAAGAAGACGAGGAGACGAAGGGACGCTCAGTTCGAAACCCTAGGCACCTCCACAACGACCACTAAGAAGCCAAAGGTCAGGTCGGGCCTTATTCTTCATGGGCCAGACCCATACAACCTGCAAAATTCGGCCCAACTAGTTTTCAGGCTTTGGGGGGGGGGGCAACTGTTGGACATGGATTTGGAGGCCCATATCCCTTTTTATCATGAAGCCTACCAGAAGACTAAGGCCCAACTCATCCATCAAATCTCATCAACTAAACCTTAGTGTTTTTTGCTTATGTAGTTACTTTATGCAACTATAGTTACATTAAACCATAGGTAAATGTATTATATATAGTTGTCACATTATTTGATGGGACAACTCATGATATAATATTCAGAGCAGGGCAACACCGACTGCTTTTCTGTGTATTATTGAGCGATCATCACTTTTAATACGACCATCTCTTTTTACGCAACCATCTTGCATTTCTACGACCGTGTTTATTCTTACTTAACAGAAATTTCGACCTCTTTTATTATACGACCGTACTTTCCTGATCCTTAAAATCAACACTGGGTCAAAGTTGAGTGCTCGATCACAGGGTCAATAAGAAATGTTGCGAGTTTTGGATAGTGATTGTGAGAAGCTACTTGATCAGACTGGTCAACTCATCTTTTCTTCATTTTGGGTTTTTCTCTCATTTATTCTTGGTTGATTCCTTTTTACTTATTTCCATGCATCCTCCGTATACTTCCAAAGTACCTAAAAATAACTCAAAGACTATACAAATGCATGTAATGCAATCTAAGACTCTAAAATGCTTTTTCAGAAGAACAATACACGAATGACGAATGTATGAAAATTATTAATCTATAGTCAAAAGAGAGATCAAAGCTAACAAAACGAAGAGATGAAATCATACAAAATATATAAATATCAATAACATACTTTAGAAATGATTCGTTAAATAGTGTTTTTCCGCCAGTATCGGAAAAATAGCATTTTCTAGTCAAAACCGTAAAATCGCGTTTTTCCGCCAAAACCGTAAAATCTCGTTTTCCCGCCAAAACTGTAAAATAACATTTTCTGCAAAAATAGTAAAATCACGTTTTTCCAACCATAAAATTAGATTAAAATTAATATGGTTAATATAATAATTAAATTTATGAGCATTTTAGTCATTTTTTTATTAGAACCATTTGAATAGGGGTGTATGTTAATCCATACAAACAAAGGTTCATTCAAATAGATCATTCAAATGAATAATATAAAATAAAACGAATATCATTCAAATGAACAACCCAATAGACCCTTAATAATTTTGATGAACAAGGCTTAATCTCAAGTCAAGTAATTGTTAACATAAAAATTAAATTAAATTGTTATGGGCCGGATCTGCTGAGACAAATCCAGTTCCAACAGTTAATTATATCGATTTTTTTGTTAATTTTTATTAAAAATAAAAACAGAAAATCAAAATATTAATTACTACATTTTGATTTAAGTATATTAAATAATGAATTAGATGTTCATTAAGCAATAGATAATTATAATTTTCTTTTCAGTAATGATAGATTTGGAAAGTAGTAATACAACATTTCATAAAGTTATTTTTTACTGTTTCAAAGTTGTGTTTTCAAAAGGAAAAGAGTTGGTCGATAAATTCAAGAATTTAAATCTGTTATAGTAATATTATATCTATGATTAATCATGAAAGAGAAGAACATAAAGGGATTGTTAGGAGTAAAAACGAGGCGAGCAAGGGAGATATGAAAGAGACAGAGTTTGGTTCTTTGCATACTCCAGATTTGGGATATGGGGGATGTCCCTCTCTCCCTTATCCCCACTTGTCTGCCATCTTTTTTTATCCCTATGCACTAAAATCAAATCATATTAATGTACTAATTAGGGTTGGGCATTCGGATATTCGATCGGGTTCGAATCGGATATATCGGTTTTTGGGTATTTCAATAATGGGATTTGGAACCTGTTCGGGTATTTTATAGTTTTGAGTCGGGTTCGGATCTGAAGACTTCGGGTTCGGTTCAATCCGATGTACAATCTAACTGAAAATACTCTTCAAATATGAATTTAATCAGAACTTAAATTGATCAAAAATTCAAGTTAACATAGATATCAAAGAAGGAATTTGATTTTATTATTTTTTACATAAATTATCCAAAAATACCCCAAAAATATCAAAAACAAAATTGTAAAAATTCAAAAACGTTGATAAATTAGTTATTTTTATTCAAATACAATCCATTATATTAGAATTAACCAAAACATTATAAAAATTATCTAAAATACATTAACATACCCAACTTTACATCCAAATATCTTTTGTTTAATTTATTTTTGTAGTAGTTCGGATACCCGTTTGGTTATCGGTTTGGTACGGGTATTCGGATTTAGAGATATAGAACCCGATCGGATATTTTATAAATTCGAGTCGGGTTCGGGATCGGGTAATTTGGGTAATCAGTTCGGTAATTCGGTTTTTTTCCCCACCCCTAGTACTAATCCAGTTTAGTTTTTAGAATAAACAGACATATATATATATATATCCATTTGGCTATGGGATTGTTTCTTTCTTGCTAAATGTATTATTATTGGAAAAAATCATAGAGATAAATATTTGATAATGGTAAATATCTGCTAAAAGAGTTTATTATCAACTAGGTTGCATGAAAACTCCATTTTATGACGTTTAATGCTTCGGAATCAGAATCGGAATCGGAATCGGAATCAGAATCGGAATCGGAATCGGAATCTCTTGGAATCGTAGTGGAATCGCGATTCCAAAAATTACCATTTTGGAAGCGCCTTGGAAGCGTTTGATTCCAATTTAGAAGCGCCTTGGAAGCGTCTGATTCTATTTTGGAATCGCGATGAAAACTTCTTTTCATTTTGGATGATAAAAATTAAATATTAGAAAACTTAAAAAAGTTTGATATTTTTATAACTTAGAGAGAAAAACCCCTAAAAAATATGAATCATCACATCCCTAGTCACTAAGAAGTAAGAACGATTATGATTTCCCTCACAATCTCTGTAGAAAGACTCTTTAAGCTTCCAATGTATCTCTCGGCAATCTCGTAGAAAAACATGATATATGTCATACTATATGTAAGGAAACTATTCTTGAAAGATATGAGTTTGGAGATCTTTCCCTCGACAAACCAGAGTTAGGAAGCAATTGTATTTGATGGAGCAAATGAAAACGAACATGAATATGATAGTCTAAATCCCTGATTTTAATACTTTTATGTATTAGATTTATGATCCAAATTGTAAACGAAGTTTTTCAATTTGGTTTAGTTTTGACTGTTAAAAGTATTAATATATATATATATATATATATATATATTTGATTTAGTTTTACGCTTCCAAAACGTACCCGCTTCTTTAATTTTTCAAAAAAATTGCTTCCGCGTTTCCGAACGTTTTACTTTCATGTGCCCATTTCCGATTCCATGCAACATAGATTATCAACCTCCTAAACATATATAGGAATAAAAAGAAAATGGAGTGTGAACCCACGGAATGAGACATATATGTCTTCCCTTGCAATTCCCAACTAGCGGCGCCGCTCTCTCTTTTCTTGCTTTCAAAGCTCATCTTCCCTGCTTCCCTATCCTCTCATTCTCCTTTATACACAAATGTTTATAAAAACATTACTTTTCCTTCTCTTTTTTCTTTTTAAAAATATATAATTACACCATACCACCTCCCAAAGATTATCAAAAGCAGGTCCCTCGTCTCCATCTTTTTTTATAACACACCCATACCAGCCTCCTCATCTTCTTCTTCTGCCTTTTTATCTTTTTTAAAAAAAAATTATCATTCATTTACTTACACAAAAATCCAAAGACCAAAATAATCTCTAACAAAATAAATTCAATAAAAAAAAAGAGAAGATGAAAGGTGAATTCGGAGAGCAGAAAGGTCACGATATGTTCTCGAAACAACACTCTCTCTCCTCGCACTTCCACCTCGCCCCCACCACCACCACCGTCGATGACTCCTCCATCGAAGTCGTCCGGCGTCCACGTGGCAGACCCCCAGGTTCTAAAAACAAACCAAAACCACCCGTGTTCGTCACCCGCGATTCCGACCCTCCTATGAGCCCTTATATCCTCGAAGTCCCTTCTGGAAACGACGTCGTCGAGGCCATCAACCGCTTCTGCCGCCGAAAGGGCATCGGAGTCTGCGTCCTCAGTGGCTCCGGCTCCGTAGCTAACGTCACCTTGCGTCAGCCTTCCCCGGCCGCTCCTGGCTCCACCATCACTTTCCACGGCAAGTTCGATCTCCTCTCCGTCTCCGCCACTTTCCTCCCTCCTCCACCTCGCACCTCCTTGTCCCCTCCCGTCTCCAACTTCTTCACCGTCTCCCTCGCCGGACCTCAGGGACAGATCATCGGAGGATTCGTCGCCGGGCCCCTTGTCTCCGCCGGGACCGTGTACGTGATCGCCGCAAGTTTCAACAACCCATCTTACCACCGGCTTCCCGCGGAGGAGGAGGCGAGAAACTCTGCGTCAGCGGAAGGGGAAGGCCAGTCGCCGCCGGTGTCGGGAGGCGGTGGAGAATCGGGACAGATGGCGGGAAGTGGAGGAGAGTCGATGTACAGCTGCCACATGGGTGGCTCTGATGTTATTTGGGCCCCCACCGCCAGGGCTCCACCGCCATACTGACCAATAATCCATCACAAACTCTGTTTTTTTCTTTCTTTGTTTTTAGAGAATGTATCAGCCACAACTTACTAGGGTTTTTTTTCTTACTAGGGTTTTTGCTTTTCAACATGATGAATCGTTTGCTTTCGTCTTCTTAGTTTTTGATTATCAGAATTGACACCTCTTTCCAACCTTCTCATGCTCAATTCCATTCACGCTCTCATTCCATATTTATTTGATTTGACTAATATATATGCTCCCATCCCATGTGTCTTCTACAGATATTATTTTTTTAGCATTGATATGCTTGTTTATTGGTTTTCAAGGGTGCTGGCTGTCTTACAAGTAATTATTTAATAACTACATGCAGTTACCTAACAATATGTCATTTCTTAAACTCTTTAATTCTTATTGTTTATGTTACACAAATTGAAATCCATCACATGTTTTTCAATATTTTAGTTAAAATACTTTACTAACTAAAAAACATATGCGTGATAATATGTGCTAACAATAAAAAATGTGTTATATTATTGAGAATTTGGACTCTATGTTATCTAGTTATATCAGTTACATTTAATTTACCTGAAAAAAATCCATTGCTTTGAAATTGTTCGATAGCTACGCGAACTAAAGTCTATTATAAATTATAATGTATCATTAGTTTACAAAAACAAAAGACTTATAATACATAATCCTTTTACTTTTGTTTGTTTGATGTTGTAGATTTTTATTTTATTATATAAAATTTGATGTCTCAAACATAATAATTTATTAAGTAAAATAAACCTAATTCAGTAAGAAATAGGAAAAAAAACTAATAAAATGGAAATAAGTGAAAAAATTAATTCAAAAGCAAATAACATAATAAAAAGAGTTTAAACAATTTAATAATGGTGAGGTTATCTATCATTGGTTTTTTATATTTCGTGTTTTTTTGTCTTTTCATATGTTATAAAATTGAAAAATTTAAATAAGATTATAAGAAGGTAATTCAATAAAAGTTTGGAAAATTAACGTAGCAAAATAGTAAAACTTAATTTTTTTAAAAAAAATGAATAGAAAGAAACTAATTATTTTGAAAACACGTGATCAAATTTAATTAAAAATCAAATTAGACAAAAAAATCAAAAAAAAAGTAAGTGTTAAATTTATTTAATATCAAGAATTTCAATTTTGTTCACTTTCACGAGTGATTTAATTTTTTTTCATGCATGATTTTTCACGGGTTGCAAAAAAAAAAAAAATTATCATAAATCCGGATATATGCGGATCAGTTACCTAATTTTTTTATTAGTTGATTTTCTTTTGTATAAAGAATGATGAATTATTATAGATTTTAAGACATATCTAATTTTATTGAATTATTATTGGTTAAGAGTTCAAGATTTATGGAAAATTATTTAGTGAAAAAATAAAATATTTATATTTAAGCATGAAAATGTTTTTTTAATTATATATAAAATCTTTAGACATCAAACAAATAAAATAAATATCGATTTCAAAATCTTTTGACCACTAACGTATTTACATGTATATATATTGACATATGGTAAATTACGTATTTACTAATTCGGTGACTTGTGAAACTCTCCTTGGTCCAGTGGCTGGTTTATAGTTAATAGTTAATTAATACTTATATATGAGGAGAATAGCGTTTTTGATTCCAGGACAATGCGATTAATTAATAATTATGCAAATTAATGAAGACAAACTTACATAAGAACTCCAACGTACTGCAAATAGAGTTGTTCACCGTGATTTTACGCATTGAAAATGACGGTGTCCATCATGAACATAGAATAAACACTATCGGCTGCTGTGAGTTTAAAAAAGTCGAATATAATTTATCCATGATAGAATCGTCTATGTAATAATTCTCATAATCTTATTATATAAAAGAGAGTTCTTCAAAATTGTAACTCACGAGATGATGACATGTGTCGAATAATGATCGAGATGATGACAAGTGTTAAATCTTAAAATTAATTTAGAAAAAAAAATAAAAATGGAAAACTAACAAAATAACTCTTAAGTAACTAACCAAATTGTAAAAAGGAAAATTTCTATATAAAAAAAACACACACAAAATAATTGTTAACTAACTAACCAAATTGTTAAAAGGAAAATTTCTAAAAAATTAATAATGGAAAACACAAAAAATAATTGTTAAGTAACTAACCAAATTGTAAAAATAAAAAATTCCCAATAGTCCAAAGTAATTAGAAAACAATAAAAATTTAGTAGTGTAAACTAATTAAAAGTAAATAAAATTTATAATATTTTAAACTAATTATAATAAAAAAAAACTAAAAAAACATCAAGAGAATATAAGTATTAAAAAGAAGTAGAGAAACAATATAAATAAAAAATAACTTAGAGAGAATATAATCACAAAAAATGAAAAAATTAAAAGAAAAAAGCAAATGATAAAAAAAAGAATATATAAACATAAGATAATTAGAAAATGTATGGATATCTAAATTTAAAAGTTTAAGATTACAACCATATCAAAAAATACAAAAAACTTTAAACATACTTGTCAACATAATCTAATTATATAGAGTTGGATATGCACCAAATTATAACTCACGAGATTACGACATGTGTTATTATTAGTTTAGATTGTGATATGTGTCAATAAAAGAATTTCTTAATCTATATTATTTACTTTTTAAATGAAATTGTACTCTAATTTTAAAAAAAAGGAATAATAAATCAAAAGAAAGTGTCAATAAGAAAGAAAAAAAATATAAAGTCGAACCAAAAAAATTTGCATAACAATTATAAAAAACGATAGTCAATGCAATTGAAAAAAAAAAAAAAATTCAATGGAAAAAAGGAATTAAGTGTCAACAAAAAATGATAGTTGTCATTATGGTCAAATAAACTAATGCAAATAAGTTGTATACCAATTAAAAAAAGGAGGCAATGCAATTAAAAGAAAAATGTAACTCACGAGATGATGCCATGTGTCGAATAATGATCGAGATGATGACATGTGTTAAATGTTAAAATTAATTTTTTAAAAAAATTAAAAATGGAAAACTAACAAAATAACTCTTAAGTAACTAACCAAATTGTAAAAAGGAAAATTTCTATATAAAAAAAAACATACACAAAATAATTGTTAACTAACTAACCAAATTGTAAAAAGGAAAATTTCTAAGAAATTAATAATGGAAAACACAAAAAATAATTGTTAAGTAACTAACCAAATTGTAAAAAGAAAAAATTCCTAATAGTACAAAGTAATTATAAAACAATAAAAATTTAGTAGTGTAAACTAATTAAAAGTAAATAAAATTTATAATAGTTTAAACTAATTATAATAAAAAAACTAAAAAAACATCAAGAAAATATAAGTATTAAAAAGAGGTAGAGAAACAATATAAATAAAAAATAACTTAGAGAGAATATAATCACAAAAAATGAAAAAATTAAAAGAAAAAAGCAAATGATAAAAAAAATAGAATATATAAACATAAGATAATTAGAAAATGTATGGATATCTAAATTTAAAAATTTAAGATTTCAACCATATCAAAAAATACAAAAAACTTTAAACATACTTGTCAACATAATCTTATTATATAGAGTTGGATGTGCACCAAATTATAACTCACGAGATTACGACATGTGTTATTATTAGTTTAGATTGTTATATGTGTCCATAAAAAAATTTCTTAATCTATATTATTTACTTTTTAAATGAAATTGTACTCTAATTTAAAAAAAGGAATAACAAATCAAAAGAAAGTGTCAATAAGAAAGAAAAAAAATATAAAGTCGAACCAAAAAATTTGCATAACAATTATAAAAAACGATAGTCAATGCAATTGAAAAAAAAGAAAAAAGAAATTTCAATGGAAAAAAGGAATTAAGTGTCAACAAAAAAATGATAGTTGTCATTATGGTCAAATAAACTAATGCAAATAAGTTGTATACCAATTAAAAAAAGGAAGCAATGCAATTAAAAGAAAACTGTAACTCACGAGATGATGACATGTGTCGAATAATGATCGAGACGATGACATGTGTTAAATCTTAAAATTAATTTAGAAAAAAAATTAAAAATGGAAAACTAACAAAATAACTCTTAAGTAACTAACCAAATTGTAAAAAGGAAAATTTCTATATAAAAAAAACACACACAAAATAATTGTTAACTAACTAACCAAATTGTAAAAAGGAAAATTTCTAAAAAATTAATAATGGAAAACACAAAAAATAATTGTTAAGTAACTAACCAAATTGTAAAAAGAAAAAATTCCTAATAGTCCAAAGTAATTATAAAACAATAAAAATTTAGTAGTGTAAACTAATTAAAAGTAAATAAAATTTATAATAGTTTAAACTAATTATAATATAAAAACTAAAAAAACATCAAGAAAATATAAGTATTAAAAAGAGGTAGAGAAACAATATAAATAAAAAATAACTTAGAGAGAATATAATCACAAAAAATGAAAAAATTAAAAGAAAAAAGCAAATGATAAAAAAAATAGAATATATAAACATAAGATAATTAGAAAATGTATGGATATCTAAATTTAAAAATTTAAGATTTCAACCATATAAAAAAATACAAAAAACTTTAAACATACTTGTCAACATAATCTTATTATATAGAGTTGGATGTGCACCAAATTATAACTCACGAGATTACGACATGTGTTATTATTAGTTTAGATTGTTATATGTGTCCATAAAAAAATTTCTTAATCTATATTATTTACTTTTTAAATGAAATTGTACTCTAATTTAAAAAAAGGAATAACAAATCAAAAGAAAGTGTCAATAAGAAAGAAAAAAAATATAAAGTCGAACCAAAAAATTTGCATAACAATTATAAAAAACGATAGTCAATGCAATTGAAAAAAAAGAAAAAAGAAATTTCAATGGAAAAAAGGAATTAAGTGTCAACAAAAAAATGATAGTTGTCATTATGGTCAAATAAACTAATGCAAATAAGTTGTATACCAATTAAAAAAAGGAAGCAATGCAATTAAAAGAAAACTGTAACTCACGAGATGATGACATGTGTCGAATAATGATCGAGACGATGACATGTGTTAAATCTTAAAATTAATTTAGAAAAAAAATTAAAAATGGAAAACTAACAAAATAACTCTTAAGTAACTAACCAAATTGTAAAAAGGAAAATTTCTATATAAAAAACACACACACAAAATAATTGTTAACTAACTAACCAAATTGTAAAAAGGAAAATTTCTAAAAAATTAATAATGAAAAACACAAAAAATAATTGTTAAGTAACTAACCAAATTGTAAAAAGGAAAAATTCCTAATAGTCCAAAGTAATTAGAAAACAATAAAAATTTAGTAGTGTAAACTAATTAAAAGTAAATAAAATTTACAATAGTTTAACTAATTATAATAAAAAAACTAAAAAACATCAAGAGAATATAAGTATTAAAAAGAGGTAGAGAAACAATATAAATAAAAAATAACTTAGAGAGAATATAATCACAAAAAATGAAAAAATTAAAAGAAAAAAGCAAATGATAAGAAAATAGAATATATAAACATAAGATAATTAGAAAATGTATGGATATCTAAATTTAAAAGTTTAAGATTACAACCATATCAAAAAATACAAAAAACTTTAAACATACTTGTCAACATAATCTTATTATATAGAGTTGGATGTGCACCAAATTATAACTTATGAGATTACGACATGTGTTATTATTAGTTTAGATTGTGATATGTGTCAATAAAAGAATTTCTTAATCTATATTATTTACTTTTTAAATGAAATTGTACTCTAATTTTAAAAAAAGGAATAATAAATCAAAAGAAAGTGTCAATAAGAAAGAAAAAAAAAATAAAGTCGAACCAAAAAAATTTGCATAACAATTATAAAAACGATAGTCAATGCAATTGAAAAAAAGAGAAAAGAAATTTCAATGGGAAAAAGGAATTAAGTGTCAACAAAAAAATGATAGTTGTCATTATGGTCAAATAAACTAATGCAAAATAAGTTGTATACCAATTAAAAAAAGGAGGCAATGCAATTAAAAGAAGGAAATTAAGCTTAAAATCAAAAAAAAAAAAAAAAAACTCCGGTCTCCAACATTACAACTATTTTTCTCTTGCATTTGTTTGTTTTAGTTGGTTATGTTTATGCATTTTCCTTGGTTTATTTTTTTATGGTTAGTATGAGTTTTTTGTTTTTTTTTGTCAACCATTTAGTATAAATTATATCCATTGTTTTTTTTATCAACTTATAACCAATGGTTATACCAATGTTCAAGAGTTCGTTAGACGGTAATCGGATGTTTAGTTTACACCATTTTCATCTTATTTTTACTTGGTTTAATAAAAAATTGATAAATCCGACATTTTAACTTCCAATTTGGATACAAAAATAAAGAAACCTCTCTATCCCTCTCTCTGATCTCTATCTCTCTACCTCTCTCTCTTTTGCCACACACCACCGTGGCAGATAGGATTAACCGTGGCGGTTGGGGTTAACCGTGCTGGCTACGCACCTCTCTCTCTCTCATTGTGATATGTGTCAATAAAAGAATTTCTTAATCTATATTATTTACGTTTTAAATGAAATTGTACTCTAATTTTAAAAAAAGAAATAATAAATCAAAAGAAAGTGTTAATAAGAAAGAAAAAAAAATAAAGTCGAACCAAAAAAATTTGCATAACAATTATAAAAAACGATAGTCAATGCAATTGAAAAAAAGAAAAAAGAAATTTCAATGGAAAAAAGAAATTAAATGTCAACAAAAAAATGATAGTTGTCATTATGGTCAAATAAACTAATGCAAATAAGTTGTATACCAATTAAAAAAAGGAGGCAATGCAAATTAAAGAAAATTGCAACTCACGAGATGATGACATGTGTCGAATAATGATCGAGATGATGACATGTGTTAAATCTTAAAATTAATTTAAAAAAAAAATTAAAAATGGAAAACTAACAAAATAACTCTTAAGTAACTAACCAAATTGTAAAAAGGAAAATTTCTATATAAAAAAAGCACACACAAAATAATTGTTAACTAACTAACCAAATTGTGAAAAGGAAAATTTCTAAAAAATTAATAATGGAAAACACAAAAAATAATTGTTAAGTAACTAACCAAATTGTAAAAAAAAAAAATTCCTAAAAGTCCAAAGTAATTAGAAAACAATAAAAATTTAGTAGTGTAAACTAATTAAAAGTAAATAAAATTTATAATATTTTAAACTAATTATAATAAAAAAAACTAAAAAAACATCAAGAGAATATAAGTATAAAAAAGAGGTAGAGAAACAATATAAATAAAAAATAACTTAGAGAGAATATAATCACAAAAAATGAAAAAATTAAAAGAAAAAAGAAAATGATAAAAAATAGAATATATAAACATAAGATAATTAGAAAATGTATGGATATCTAAATTTAAAAGTTTAAGATTACAACCATATCAAAAAAATACAAAAAACTTTAAACATACTTGTCAACATAATCTTATTATATAGAGTTGGATGTGCACCAAATTATAACTCACGAGATTACGACATGTGTTATTATTAGTTTAGATTGTGATATGTGTCAATAAAAGAATTTCTTAATCTTTATTATTTACTTTTTAAATGAAATTGTACTCTAATTTTAAAAAAAGGAATAATAAATCAAAAGAAAGTGTCAATAAGAAAGAAAAAAAAAATTAAGTCGAACCAAAAAAATTTGCATAACAATTATAAAAACGATAGTCAATGCAATTGAAAAAAAGAAAAAAGAAATTTCAATGGAAAAAAGGAATTAAGTGTCAACAAAAAAATGATAGTTGTCATTATGGTCAAATAAACTAATGCAAATAAGTTGTATACCAATTAAAAAAAGGAGGCAATGCAATTAAAAGAAGGAAATTAAGCTTAAAATCAAAAAAAAAAAAAAAAACTCCGGTCTCCAACATTACAACTATTTTTCTCTTGCATTTGTTTGTTTTAGTTGGTTATGTTTATGCATTTTCCTTGGTTTATTTTTTTTATGGTTAGTATGAGTTTTTTGTTTTTTTTTGTCAACCGTTTAGTATAAATTATAACCATTGGTTTTTTATCAACTTATAACCAATGGTTATACCAATGTTCAAGAGTTCGTTAGACGGTAATCGGATGTTTAGTTTACACCATTTTCATCTTATTTTTACTTGGTTTAATAAAAAATTGATAAATCCGACATTTTAACTTCCAATTTTGATACAAAAAATAAAGAAACCTCTCTATCCCTCTCTCTCTTTTGCCACACACCACCGTGGCAGATAGGATTAACCGTGGCGGCTGGGGTTAACCGTGGTGGCTACGCACCTCT
The DNA here is from genome assembly GCA_900128785.1 of Arabis alpina. NCBI lineage: Eukaryota > Viridiplantae > Streptophyta > Magnoliopsida > Brassicales > Brassicaceae > Arabis > Arabis alpina. The sequence goes on from LT669795.1 coordinate 28,111,615, forward strand.
CTCTCTCTCTCTCTCATTGTGATATGTGTCAATAAAAGAATTTCTTAATCTATATTATTTACTTTTTTAATGAAATTGTACTCAAATTTGAAAAAAAGGAATAGTAAATCAAAAGAAAGTGTCAATAAGAAAGAAAAAAAATATAAAGTCGAACCAAAAAAATTTGCATAACAATTATAAAAAACGATAGTCAATGCAATTGAAAAAAAGAAAAAAGAAATTTCAATGGAAAAAAGAAATTAAGTGTCAAAAAAAAAATGATAGTTGTCATTATGGTCAAATAAACTAATGCAAATATGTTGTATACCAATTAAAAAAAGGAGGCAATGCAATTAAAAGAAAATTGTAACTCACGAGATGATGACATGTGTCGAATAATGATCGAGATGATGACATGTGTTAAATCTTAAAATTAATTTAAAAAAAAAATTAAAAATGGAAAACTAACAAAATAACTATTAAGTAACTAACCAAATTGTAAAAAGGAAAATTTCTATATAAAACAAACACACACAAAATAATTGTTAACTAACTAACCAAATTGTAAAAAGGAAAATTTCTAAAAAATTAATAATGGAAAACACAAAAAATAATTGTTAAATGACTAACCAAATTGTAAAAATAAAAAATTCCTAATAGTGCAAAGTAATTAGAAAACAATAAAATTTTTGTAGTGTAAACTAATTAAAAGTAAATAAAATTTATAATATTTTAAACTAATTATAATAAAAAAACTAAAAAAACATCAAGAGAATATAAGTATTAAAAAGAGGTAGAGAAACAATATAAATAAAAAATACGTAGAGGTAGAGAAACATCACGGGTCCTCTCTCTCTCTCTCTCTCTACACACCACCATGGCGGATAGGGTTAACCGTGGCGGCTAGGCACCATTAGATCTCTCCTCCTCTCTTTCTTCTGCCACACACAATCGTGGTAACTAGGGTTAACCATGATGGCTACGGTTAACTGTGGCGGCTACGCACCACCAGATCTGTCGAAAGCACCATCTGATCCGTCGATATTTTTAATGGCCTCTACCCACCTAATCCGTCAATGTTTCTAACCGCCACACACCACCATATATGTTGAAAGCACCACTTGATCTGTCGGGGTTTCCATTCGCCGCTATACAACATTAGATCGTCGTTGTTTCTATTGGTCGCTACACACCACTTGATCCGCCGATATTTTTAATGGCTTCTACACATCATCGGATTTGTCACTGCATCCACCAAATCCGTTATTGATTATACTTAATTTGCCGATGTTTCTATTGGTTGCAAATTTCTCAAGAATTTTGATTTTTTAGTTTTTGTAATTTGAGAGAGAGAAAGAATAGTTTAATGTGAGAAGGTTAATTTAGTTTTTTTCTCATTAGTTTCAAACTAAATTCTTGAGTTTCAGATTCTTATTGTCAGTTACCTAATTATACAGTAAAACCTCTATAAATTAATAATGTTGGGACTTTGAAAAATTATTAATTTAGAAAGATATTAATTTATCGATAAATTAATATTAATTAGTTACGGAGAGAAATCCTTTTTAGGACATAAGTTTCTTAATTTGGTTTTTTAATTATGTTATATTATGAAATTTAATTAATCTAATTACAAAAATGACCAAATTTTGATTAAAGTTTGCGATTATCGCAATAGAATGGATATTATTATTAGACCATCAAATTAAAATGATATACAATATGTATATACAATTTAGAAGAGATCATGGTTGTTATCTCTAATATCGATTGATTCATTCAGAAAGAGTTATGTATAAAGAATCAATTATTTTGTCTAGAATTTTTTACAAGTTTAAGATACATACCAAAAAAACAATCTTAAAAGTTTTTGATGCAATAAGTAAAGCTAAAAATAAGGTCTAATAAGATTTTCAATTTTAAGTCAAAACAAAAAGTCATTAAAGTCATGGTTTACTACATTATCATAGTCTCTTATATATATATGCATAATTATATATGATTATTATTTAATACTATTGTTGGAACCATATTTTACATAGGAGTTTTAGAAAATTTATTATTTTATCATTTTATCAAATTCCGCTATTTTTTACAGTGGCCCAACTCGGGACCGAAAGATTTTATAAATTTATATTGATTATTAATTTATAGAATATTAATTTATAAAGGTGGTACTGTATGTTTCTCCATGATTTATTGGCCAATTAACTCAAATATTTATACTACTATTTTTTTAAACGGTTAAATTCAGTTCAACCCGGTTAAACCATATTAACTTATGACACAATACCTTTTCTGGTTCGGTTACCTGGTTACCGGTCCGGTTCTTAAAACATTGCTTGTAACTACTATAGTTTTTAGCTTTTTAAATTTCTAAATTTGCTTTACGTTTTGAATTCAGAAGTTGACTTTGGTCGCCAATTGTTTCGGAAAACCAGAATTTATATTGGAAACCATGTACTAAGAAAAAGGCTGTCTGTATTACAGTTGCTATAGAAATGGTGGACAGACACAGACAGGACTTGACATGACATGACATATATTCAGATGGAAAACTAAAACAGACTATAAATGACATAAAAAAAAGATTTTCCTTTTTACTTTTTTTTTAGTTTTGGAAAAAGAGAAAGAGATAGGAAAGGATGGGTCAAACTAGGCGTCTATCACTCGAAGACCGGGTTCAGAATTAGAGGATGTATTTCTTTTTCCTTTTGTCATCACGCTGTTAAATTTTTTTTTTCATGGGGAACAATAACACAAAAATATACTGTTTGGGTAATGTGGTTTTGAATCTTTTGATGGAGAGGATCTGGTGGTGTGGTTTCAGTGAAGGCTCGGTTGCAGGTTGGACATTGGCTTCGTGCGATCTCTGATTTGGACCTGGAGCACAACGTGGTCAAGGATAGTTGTTGGGGCAGTTTCGATTCTTTGATGCTAGGGTTTCCGTAAGATCTGATTGCTTTGTCTTTATTGGTAGCTAGAATTTGTATCCGAAAACAATAAATCAACTTTAGCTAATTTCAGATATTTAGAAGATTTCATTATAAAAATTTAGATCAAACCAATGAACAGAAAATCATTGTGTACAAAGTCAATAAGTCGAACTAAAAATGGGATTTCTATTGTTTGGCTAAATTCGAAACTCAAAATGTATACTTACCTAATGAACTCTATATACTATAAACAGTAGAAGACATTTGACGATGCACAAATGAATTAAAGTTCTGTAATTACAATTGATTTTCGTTTTGTCTAAAGAAAGAGAAGCCGAGGACTTTTTCTTTTGTTTTTTGATCTATAGACGTTCAAACTTGGCGTTCCAAATAAGGTTGGACAAATTTTTTGTATAAACATAAACAGAGTAAGAACCACACGATTAAAAGTTGTTTGTATTTTAGTTCCTCACACTCGCAACAAAAACATAGTTCAAAGTTTAGACGTTCATTCGATCGTTTTTCAAAGAATACAAAAGTTGGTATCAAACATATACAGAGTAAAACGCATAGATATATAAGATATCTCACAAGAACAAAAGAGCAACCCAAAAAAAAGAAGAAAAAAAGTCCATATGCTCATCGTAAGCTACCCCACCCAGGGTTTGTATCTAGTAAAGCCACAAGAAATCCTTAGTAAGTTGATTATGGTTTCACTTGTGTTTAGCACATCTAATCTTCTGGTCTCAAACCCAAATCCTTACCTCATTCATTTTTGGAGCAGCGACATAATCCCACAGGTCTAGCTTTCTCAAGGTCTCCATGGTGCTGGTGGTGGCGGTGGAGTCGGGAACAATGGAGGAACAGCTGAGAAAATAGTGTTTTTGTCTATAGTACCAGCGGTGTCTTCGTCACCCGACAATGCCACGAGCGCTGCGACCAGACCAGCATTTCCAGCAAGGGTCGGTTCAGTGTAGTTGTAGTTCATACGGACGTCGCGGAACCCATCATGCTTGTCAGGACCAGCAACCATGGCTCCTTCAATCGTGTTTGGGTTTGGTTTCTTGCTGTCTCTCCATTTCCATCCTCCTTTGCAGTTATACTTGACTTTGTTCTTAGGAATCGAAGCTCCTCTGTGATGCACGCGTCTCGGGTACCGTGGGCCAAAACCCACCAGATAACTCATTTTCCGAGGATTTTTACCGAGTATGTAATCAATCTGCAAAAGCAAAGCTAGGCTGAGTAAACCCCAATTTTGGTTTTTATACGTAGACCCTGTGGGAACAACTCAACAAATGCCACTGTAGATTAAAACTGTTATGTTTGGACAAGAGAAGGGTCCAAGACGCATTACCTGGGTTCTCGCAAACTCGCGTAGGACTTTGGTTGAATAGAAATTAGGTCCACAGTACCATCCAGGAGTATCAGCAGCATCCAGATAATCACTGTATAGAGTCGCTAAGAAAGCTGCATTAGCAGCATACTGCAGAGGCTGTGGGTCTCCATGATTCAACTCTATCAAACCTCCTGCACATATACCATAATTTACAGTTTTAGATTTCCAAAACAAGAGTTGGAGTTTCGTTAGATGCAGGCATTAAAAATGGCAGATAACTCACCCTTGGTCCTGTTGAATTTGTTGAAATAAGGCAAGTACGAGCACATGACAATACTGGTCTGATTGTGGAAGGTCCTTAGAATTTCTTCATATGGATATCCAGGACTAAGAAACAACCTTAACCGGCTCAACAGCAACTAAAAAAGCACAGGGATTCAAAAGCGTCAGAAGCAGTTAGGTTAAGAAAAGACAAACACAGCAAAGTTGCATTTGTAAACTGACCTGTGCGCCTGCAAGCTTGTTGTCCCAGCTAAATACACCATAGAAAGGGCCACCCCAGAAGGCACCAGCATGCTTGGCCATGGTGGGTTTGGTGATTAGATCGAGATAGGTTACGTTTCCTGTAGCATAGTACAACCAAGCACCACCCCAAATAAACTCATCCCAATACATGCTTGAATTGTAGAACTTGCTAGATTCGGCAGTGCCTGCACTGTATCTCCCTCTCCGTGTCCTTCCAAACTGGTAAACCGTCTTAGCACCATGGACAAGCTTTTTAGAATATTCTCTGTTGTCCTTGAAGACAATGGATGCTGAAGCCAAGGCAGCTGCCATCTCAGCAGCGAGATCCGAGCAGCCGCCATTACAAGTAGTGACAGGCCTTTCATAGTCCATGTCCTCAGGCCGCATCCAGCAGTAGTGGTCATTAGGATCTGTATTCCCTTGGTCGGTATTTCCAGATCCGACCTGTGTTGAACATGTGGTGAGCAAGCAAACAAAAGAAGGCCATATGAGAAAGCAAATGAGAGTACCTGTGACACGAGATCATCAATAGAATCAGCAGTACTGTTGAAGGTCTTGAGGAAGTAATCAGTGCCCCATTTGATGAGTTCCTTAACATGGGCGAGCTCTCCTGCGGCTTCGAATTTGGCACTGTATTCAATAACACTCCAGCTCAACATGGTCATAGCATAAGCCATGGGAAAGTTGAACTTGATCGCATCTCCAGCGTCATAATAACCTCCCACCAGATCTTTGTAAAAACTCCCTGGAGTTCCTTTCCCATCTTGAAGCCCAGAATTACCCCTCCACGACACGTTATTGTGCCTAGGCAACTTCCCAGCTGCAATTTAAAGACTTTCTATAAATCAATCCAGTCAATTAAACACAAGACAAATCAATCTCTATCTCTATCTCTATCTCTACTTACATCGCTGAGCATTGAAGAACTTGAGAGCTTTGTGGAGAGCGAGGGTATAATTGTCAGGCGGCGGATGCTTGTGGTGGTTGCGCGGCACAGTCTTGACGATCAAGGTGATAAATCCAGCTAGCAAAGCGGCGGCGACTATAGTACCGACAGTCCAGACGAAGATCTTGCGGCTGACGATTATACAGCCGAGATCGACATACTTTTTCTTCTTCTGCTCGGTTGGACCAAGAAGCCAGCTCTGCTGCGTCTCGTCGAGGGGACGTGAAAGAGCCGCACGGTCGAGATCGTTCAAATTCCGACTACGATCGTCGTCGGTGGCGGAATCGGCGGCGTTGATCTCGAGCGGACCACCCCATGGATCTCGGCCGTACATGGTTGGAGGATCAGATCTGACAAAGGAGATTTTGGTAGTGAGGAAATGTGAGCTTAAGCTAAAGCTAGTCAATAATAAGCTAGCTGTTGTACCGACACCATGTGCCTTCGATTCTTTCTCTCGTTGTATTTTTATTTCTTATTTTTTACTTTACTTCTCTAATATGCTTGTTTCTACATGTTACGTTACAGCTCACTCTTTTTTTTTTCTTTTTTCTTTTAGCCAACCCTGATTGAGCTTTCTCGCCAACAGGTTATTCTCCTTTTCTTTTCCTTTTAAATTACCAAAGATCCCTTCATCTTTCGTCCGAAATAGTCGTATGTAATTATATTTTGGTCCATCATACACGGGCTTCTTACATATATATATAAGTACTTTTAAAAAGTTTTCTTTCAAAAAACATACTTTGTAACCATGCTATACTTTTTGTGTACTTTTGAAGAGAGAGAATATTTTTTTGGACAATTATGCCCTACTGAACAAGACAAATATAGATAAATGTTAGATGAAAGATGGTCACATATGAGTGGTCATATATCTATGGTAGTATATTAAGTTTGGTTTTTGTTTGAAGATTTTGTCTTTTCCTCAATGATCTTAACCATTTGTAATCAGTTGATGTTAAAAAACTGCAATGTGGAATAGATCAACCTAATATGGATTGTTCCATAAAACTTTGTAAAGAACATATCCACAATTATTTATCCACAATCATTTATCCACAAGATTCTTGTCAAGAACATATAGCAAGATTTCGTGAAGCTTATCTGCTACGGTGGTTGGCCATCGCCGCCAATCGTCATTGTTCTTGTTTCACCTTATGGCGGCGTCATATTCTAAAAAAATATGATTTCGTTACCGTCGAATTAAAATCTAAAGGTCAATAGTGTCTGGAGCATTGTAATACATGACCACAAAACACTAACCATTTGCTTCTGCTAAATTACAACGAAATACATGACCACAAAGCAATAACCACGAAGCAATGACCACAAAGAAGTAACCATAGTATTATCAATTGTTCAACACCAAATGCTGCTTTGAAATTGTTTGAGATCAGTAAAGTGAAACCCAATTATCCAATTACATACCATTCAATTTATAAACTAGAGAATTGATCAATTGGGAGAAAACATTACAACAAACCCAAAAAAAACTAGATCGGAGAAGCCAATTAGAGAAATACAAATATGATATGGAAAGAGAATCAAATCTAAATAAGAAAACCTAAATCTGGGTATTACTTCTAAAGCAACCAAACAAAGAAGGAGAATAACATCAAACCCAAAAAAAAAAAAAAAAAAAAAAGTTTATACGATAATGTTTTTACAAAATCATAAAGAGAGGGAATCAATGGGCTTGGTTGACGGCGGCGACGAGGTAATTGCTTCTTCCTTAGGCGCCTACTTGACTATCTGAGATATCAACTCTCGGAAGACTCCGTGGTTGATTTCGTAGTCGGTGGGTTAATATTTACACCAAACACAAGAGTTATTAAGAAAGAAGAAGCAGAGTTATCGAATTAAATCGATCTTACAAGAAATCATAGAGGATAAAGATACAATTTTAACAATGAAAAGAAGAGTAAAAGGGAAAAAAACGAGAGAAAGAAAAATGTTGTAAAAAAATAATGAGAGAAGAGAGAGAAGCCAAGCGTTTTGTGTTTAATTGGGTAAGGTAAGGAGAAATTGAGAGTTAGTCTGTTTGAAGGACAAATAAGACAATAACCATGTAAAAAGTATACCATTTTTTTAAAGTATCTTGAAATGTTATAAGTTTCCAAAAAAGTATCTAGAAGTAAAAAATACTAATATTAACTCTACAACCGAAGGAAAGAAACTACACATTATTCCTATTATTTTATTCCACCGTTTCAGCAAATAAATCATTTTGTCCATTTTTAAATAACGAATAAACTTTGGTTAGTAGTAAAGCAATGTGCTAAGGTCGGGTGGATGACAAAGACACATCCCCTACTACACTGTCGGTGGGATGCATATATTATTATTTTTATCTCCAGATTTTGGTGTTTTCCACATCATCATTTTCGTGGGCTCTACAAACACGTTAATGAAACAATATTCACGACAAGTAAAGTTCACTTATATGTAAAAATGATGTTCTACCTCAAAATTCATTTCGATTCTTATTTATTAAATGAGAAATTATGTTGAATAACCAATAAAAAAATTATAATTAGCATTATAATCAATTATCTTAGATCTAGTAGTTATAATTTTGTCAATTAGTTATAAGTTAATTAAATAAATATTATGTTTTAAACATATAATTAAGTAACTAACATGTTGAAAATATGATTTAGATAACTAACATATTGTTAATCTAGATAGAAAAAAAATGCTTTAATTAATATAAGGAAAAAAAATGACTAATCATGTTTTTTTTTTTTTTTGAGAATCAGCCAGTAAATCAAGAATAATAACAAAATTGGTAAAATAACCAAGTTGACTAATAGAGAAATAAAAAGAGCTGACCAGACATGTAAAAAGTCAAAACTATCTTTACTTGCTCGTAAATTGGGTAGGCGGGAAAAGAGACCTTCCGTAATTAGGCGACACGTAGATTGTTAATGGCCATATAAAAGCGTGTCTCATCAAATGCATTTAACCGGGTAACTGCATATCGTATGCATCCAAGTTAAAAGTTATCCGGTAAAATAATCTTGTATACGGTTCGAACATGGTTTTAAGCAGACAAGTACTTAGACAACATAAATGTACAAAGCTTATGTTAATAAACTTGCCAATGTTGAGTGAGAAATTAACCCAGTTTACGAATATATAGGTCGTCTACAATGTTTTGTACCCGAATAAAGCTGTTTTCTCCTGTTTTGTTATGCTTATCACCGGTTATATACGAATCTCTTCGGTTAAATACGCTTGTCTCCGGTTACACTTGTAAACATACATATGACATATAGGCCATGGATATAGTCAAGTCAAGCGAAAATAACTTTGAGTACATAGTCTGAAAGTATCGTTTGCGCAAAAGGGTAGAGTTCCTTCTTCAGTAACGTCTTAGATCATTAAACTAAGTTGCAGTGAAGGACTTGAAAACAGAGCGTGGGTACATCAATCTCCTCAGCTGAGATGCTCTCGACCTTGACCTGGCCAACATGATTCAAAATTAGTTATAAGTCGGTTTATCTTGGTAACAAATCAATTAACCATGTAAAACATTCTTTATCAATCCAAAAACAAGATAATATGGTACCTAACAAAGCTATTCCTTCTCACATAGCAAAAAGTGGACACGATCTCATCATCACTATGTTGTTGTCCGGTTAAAAATAAAGTTGTACATGCATATATAAATAAATTTATCTACAAGCCAGTTTAGCGAGGTAAGTGTAAGCGTTCACCAATGCAACATAACTTGCAAACTCTTGTAACAATTTTCCTGCAAATAGAAACCAGATCTCGTGTTCTCGACCACTTTTAGTTATTGTGAAATGATGAATCTAAGAAATTTACTAGAAAATGACCAGCTTCAGATGTTTTTGAAACGGTGATTTCTTAAGGTTCTCGAGCTCGTCTTCTTCTAACGCTTTGATAATCGATTTTAACTTCAACGTTGTGTTGTATGAAGTGACTCTCTCTCTCGAATTATGAAAATATGCATAGTGTCCAAATCAGGTTATGGTTACTTTACCAAATATCAAGTTATCCTTGAATATAGTGTGCAAATCTTATTATATAAAGGAGAGTTTGTCAAAATTGTAACTCACGAGATCGCGACATGTGCCTATTATCGATCGAGATGATGACACATGTTAAAATACTTTATTCAAAATCAAACAATTAGAAAAATAAAAATATAATTATGCTAAACCAATAAAATAAAGAAACATTAACATTTTTCTAATAGCCAAACCAAAACTTATGTAAGTCGTTAAAAAAAAACCAAAATATAAATACCATTATGTTAACAAAATAAATGTTACATCACAAAAATGAAACTTTATATATAAAAATAAAATAAATGTTAAACCATAAATTATTTTAAAAGGAAAAGTAAACATACGTTCAACATTCCAGAAAATTTATTACTTCAAAAAAGGCAAATCCCAAAACTATATAATAACACACACCTCCCACAATTTAACATACACCTCAAATTTCTTTGAATACCAACTCCCCAAATCAGTCAAAGCTATTTAATTTTTGATCAATTAGATCGAAATCGTGTTTACCGTCAAACTATTGCATGTATTCTTCGAAAGTGGGAAGGTAGAAATCTTAAGCAACTAATGTACTAATGAGAATGAAAGTTCTTCTACTTGATGAAGAGGTTAGTATATATCAATTATATCAAATTTTAAATTCTTTAACTTATCCAACACTTACCATATCTTCTTGATCTTGTAAAAAAGAAATTTATTAACCTAACATAAAAAAAATACAAAATAGAATAGTAATATATTATAATTTTTTTTTACCAACTTTTTTAAAAATAATTTATGTTTATTTATAAAATAGATTCAGTTTCAAAGTATATAAGATTTCAAATATAATTTAAAACCTTATCATTCATTTAGATGAATTATTTTTATAATTTTTTGAAGATTTAAACTCATTATTGATTTTTTTACTCACGTAATTTATGAATTTATTAACATGTTTTAATTTACAATATAACTATACGGGTATAACTACACAAATTATCAATTTTAATATCAAATACCCGCATCCTAATCTAGTACTCTATAAAATATTATGGGTGAATATCAGATTGATCAGTCAGGGCCGCTCAAAAAATTAATGGGCCATCTGCCAAAATATTAAAATGGGTCCTTAAATTTACTATTAGTTGTAAATAGTTAAAAAATAGTTTTATTTAATTTAAAATCACGTAGTCTTCTTCTTCTTTTCCTTCCAAATTTAACCTAATATTTCGTCTCTCTTCTTTTTGTTTTTTCTCTTCGACAAATAGTTTATGAATTTTGTTTCTCTTATAGTTTTTTTTTCAAAAAATTTGGCCCTCAATCTTAAAGAAAAATCTCAAAATTATTTTGGACCATGTGCTGTTGCACCGTTCACACTTGCTCAGAGCCACCCTTGTGATTAGTAATAATATCTCTTTTTCTTTTAATGAAATAGGCACTCCACATGATGTTGTAACTACCAAGTTAGCAAATAGTTAAACTGTTTTATAACCATAGTGATGTTGCTTGATAGTTCACTATTTTTGAATCATAGCCAAGAAATAGTTAACTATTTACGAATGATAAGTGCATGAATTGCCCTTTTTTAGCATGTATTTTAGTTATATTTTAAGACATTTAGCTTAGGTTTTTACATGTTTTAATGCATATTTTATTCTTTTTAGATTAAATTGAGTTTATAGTCCAAGTTCTTGTTTTCTTGCATTTGCATGCATATTTTGTCTATTTTAGGTGCAAATGGAGTCTTGGAACAATTGTGGAACAAATGGAGAGAAGAATCAAGATAAAAAAATGAAGAACAAGAAGTTGAAGGTGGAAGAAGCCCTGTGACCGGCTAGCTAGCCGGTCACCGGCCCATCTGTAGGGTGCTCCGAAAGCGAAAAGTCACTGCCCAAAAATCAGCCCTTTGACCGGCTAGCTAGCCAGTCATCAGGCCGATCCTTTAGGCCTCTCCATTGTTAAATTTGCAGTTTGACCGGGTTTGACCCGGGTACATTTATGCTTTTCCTATAAATACTCTTGTTAGCATTAAAACCATAAGCTTTTGACCTCTTATCTTTATTCTTTGTGTAAACACAAAACCTAATGTGTTCTTGAGTGATTTGAGGTGAAAAGACTTCACTTTTTATGTTTTAGCAAAATTTTCTTGTTTTTTTCCTTTAATTCTTTTCATTATGCATCTTTATATTCATGCTTTATGTGTTTTAGATATGACTAATGAGTAGTTTCCTTAATAGATCTTGAGTAGGGAAGATTAAAGTGATTCATGTTAGATTAGTGATGTTAGGTTGTTAGTCTTTTATATTTCATTGATTAAAGAGTTCTTAATGCTAGATTAGGAAGTAATTACCCCCAATCTAGATCATGATCTTTTCATGCCTGAAAGGTGTTTGTGAAAATGTCTAGGAGACTTTAACCATGCATTTTTCATCTTAGCCAATGGAAGTTGATGTCTAAGGATTTTTGTAAGCTTTTATGAACATGTTCATTAACGATTCTTGATTAGTCTATAATAAAATAGAAGTTTGTGTTAATTATTGATTAAGAAATGGATTAGTGCAATGAAAGTGGATTAATCTAGATTAAATGGATTCATGCTTTGAAATTCGCTCTTTAGTTGTTGTGCATCACTATCTTAACTTGTTTCAACCTAAATCAATCACCTTTACTCAAGATCCATGCTTTAATCTCATAGATCATCTTGCTTAATTTTTGTTGAGTTTTGCTTTGACTTTTGTTGACTTTTCGTTGAATTTTCTTAAATTGCATTTTAATCTTGTTTTACCTTTACATATGCATTTTTTTACTTTATTTTAGTGTTCTACTATGTTTAAACTTGCATTTTACTTCTTAAACCTTTTTCATATTGTCATTTACACTTAGAAAAATCAAAATCCACCTTGAATTTGTATTCACCTAGCTTCATTAGTTTCTTGCATTCCAATTGCTTAATCCTACTAAATCCTTGTGGAAAAATAACCCTTGATTACTATATTGATTGCACCATGCACTTGTGGTTAGTTAATTATGGTATTAGAACTCATAACACATCTTGAGCACTAACATTTAGCATTGTTCACCTTTTGTGTACATCAATGAACCTTAGCCAGTAAATAGTTAACTATTTTTTCGAAGTATAAGCAGCAAGTAGTTAACTATTATTGAGTAAGCCCTTTTTCAAAAAAAAAAAAGTAGTTAACTATTTTCGAACGGAGCCAGCAAATAATTAACTCCAAATAAATGGTTACCAAGAGTTGTTGTAACTACTGAGCTAGTAAATACTCCCTCCGTTTCATATTAGTTGTCGTTCTACTCTTTTTCTTTTGTATCAAATTAGTTGTCGTTTTACATTTTCAATGCATATTTTGGTTTTAAATACCAGATTTAACCTCAAGTCTTATGAAGAATAGCAAGAGTCAAATTCATTTTTAAGGGTAAAATAGAAATTCTAATATATTTTCTTAATACACGTGAAATCACCTAGAATAACAACTATTTTGCAACGGAGGGAGTAGTTAATTATTTCATAACCATAGTGATGTCACTCCATCGTTCACTATTTTTGAATCATAGCCAGCAAATAGTTAACTATTTTGATGAAGATGTATACATTCACGGACGCATGACTATAACGAAACAATATCTTCGGCAAATCACTATCTTTCATCTTCTTAGATGAAATTGAGAAAAAATCGGAGAAGAGGTGGGGATATAAGAAGAAAAAGAATAAGAAAAAATTAGGGATTTGTAAATGGGTCAAGATGTTAGATAGTAAATTATATATGAGAAAAGTATTATAGAACCTGATTTCCCATTGGTTATTGAATAACTCACTCTTAGTAATTTGTCTTTGTTAAATCTACTTTTTAAGAAATTTTTTTTTATCACAAATATTGTTTTTTGTTTTTAAAAGTTGTAAGTTTTATTTGTAAGAAAGTTAGATTTAGATAATGTTAGGGTGACCTAATAATTGATTAAACCCGAAGTTCCATGGCCTACTAGTTGCCTAAAGCTCCAGACAAGGATCCAGTAACTTGTTGATATGCTCAAATTTACCCTAAGCTACTCTCTCAAATTAAGAGATCAATTGCAGTAGAGGTCGAATCACTGGGAGTCAAATCAAACGATAGGAATATTGACTTCGAATTTAGCTAAGTAAAATAATGTAAAATAAAAGACAAAAGTAATTGGTAACACGCAAAATTGTTGATTTAAAATTCAATTAAACAAAGAGCTCGGCTTTTGGGTAATTCTCAGGATGAATCAGAATTGTGGTTCTAACAAAGTCATGATTTAATTAAGAACCGTTCTAGAACTTGGAACACTAATGTATAATTAACCAACTGTCATTGCGAAAACTAACTATGCTTAAACCCTAGAAAACCAATTTTCTTTGCGAATTCAATCAATTTAAACAAGCTTTAAATTCAAGTCCAATTTGTTCACAAAATCCCTAAACCAAATTTCTTTGCGAATAAGTAATTTTGCTCACCTAAGATCTAGTTCTGGCTAATCAATTACACTTTCGTGTCAATCTATCAACCTAAGATATCCAAATTCAGGGTCACGAATCCTAAACAATAGTTAAAGCAATCTAGGTGAAGAACCTAACAGATAATCCTAACAAGTGAGTTTACCCTAACAATTCATCATCATTCCATTCGAATCACCCTAAACCTAACAAGCAAACTACTCAGACATGGCAGCAAAGCAAATCATAACTGAATAATACTGCATAAAGAAAGAGGAATAGAAGAATTACAATAGGGTTCGAAGAATCTCAAAGTATGAAGTAAACTTGTCTCCCTAAAACCCCTAAAAATCTCTCTCTAAACTTTTTGTTATAAAATCTGAATTTCTCTAAAATAAACTATTTATAGCAACATAACTCGTGGTGGGCTTTTATGACGGTCTATTGCAACTTCCGGCCCATTAACTGGCAAATTTCCTTCTTTAAAACGTATTTAGGTCGGTCTCTGCGAGTACCTGTCGATCGATCACCAATGTGTCTGTCGATCGACAGGCTGTAACGTAGCTGTCGATCGATCACCAATGTGTCTGTCGATCGACAGGCTGCTTCATATCAGCTTCTATACTTGCAAATCCGACTCCAACCTTGTTTACGTTCCAAAATGCACCGTATTCACCAAATAAGCTCCTTGCATGCAATAACCTGTTAAGATACTAAAAATACTCGAAATACAACGAAAAGACTCGATAAAAGGACTTATATCATGGTCAAAAACCGGTAAAAACCATGATATATCAACTCCCCCAGACTTAGCTTTTGCTTGCCCTCAAGCAAACTAGAGACTAAAACTGACGTCGAGGTTTGAAAATCGCGAGAACTCACTTATCTTTGGGAACATTGCTTTCGCTTTCTTGACTCTTTCGCTGCATGTAAACAAATTACCTTTGGTGGTCACGAATCTCAACCATCATAGGTTGGGCCTCAAATCTTAACCTGCAAACCCATCAGTTTCACATTCCCCTAACTGTCGCACACTTAATCAAAGTGATGATGGAATTCTCTCCAATGATATCAACCAAATAAAAGGCTAGGTGTGATGTTAAAGGGTTTTGTGTTTAAGTGGAGCTAAAGAGTGTTTAGGGTTACCGGATTTTATTTGGTGGATGCAGACATTATGCATAATCACAAGAGAGAGTCGGATCCAGTTGATGCCCACAGTTTCTCATTCACATTGCACTCCCTCCTCCAAAACGTTATCAGGAACCAAACACCTCCATACCATAACATGTTCCACTTTCCACATCCAACCTTCTCATTCCTTGGGATTTTCTTTTAAAGTTAGAGACTTATTTAAATAATCATTTCCCTTTCCCTTACTATTTTTTCGAAATAAAAGTAAAATTAATTTTTTTTTTCTCTAAGGGGGAAAATGATTTTACAAAAATGTTAGTCTCGAAAATTACCATTATTTGTGTATTAAGTCCCAAGGAATGCTTAGCATTGCTGCTCTCGTTCAAGTACTCATACCAAATCCTTTTTTTGTGCAATCTTTGTGAATGAAAAACTGCGTCGGATCTCTTTCTCTCCGGAGTTTATACACATGCCTACACATAAAAACTAAGGAAAAGAGACTGCATGAGGTTTGAAAAAAGGTTAAGGTTAGGGGATGGGTACCAACTAAGAATTAGCTGGCCATTCATGATCAACAAAGAGTGGTAAATAGAATAAGGCGTCCTGAATGTTTTACTGTCGTGATATCATCAAAGAGAATATAGCGAAATGGAGATCAAGTGTGCTAGTCTGGAGTTTGACCTACCTCGTTCTGCAGATTGCGATAGGAGGGGAACCTGTACTATCATCTGGTTTCGAATTCGTTCCATCCAAAGGCTTCATCGCAACATCTAAAAGTTTCAAAAACTAAGCTTTATTCCTAAGAAAGATCATTATTCCTTACATTTGGACTCAATAAAAACAAATTTTTGACTCCAAAATAGAAAACTATGTTAGTAACTACCTCCCCCAGACTTAAACAACACTGTCCCCAGTGTTATTAAATCTGAGATTGGTGAAACGAAAAAGAAAACGTCAGAAAATATGTGAAAAAATGAAAATTCGGACCTGTTCTGCTGGCCTGTCGATCGACAACCACGAGGTGTGTCGATCGACAGGGCTTCACGGGGCTGTCGATCGACAACCACCAGGTCTATCGATCGACAGGATCTTCGAAAATCTGAAATCTAGGCTTTGACGGCTTATGTCGTTGGAGCAGTCTAAAGAAAAACTGAAGATCACTGAAACAAAATACCATCAAATACCACAGCAAAGAGTCGCAAACAACAAATTCCACAAATTTTGAAAATCAAAAAGAATCAAAGAACAAACTGACTCAAAGAAAGAAAAATGACTCAAGTGAAAAGAAAAAGAAAGAAAAAGTGAACCGGGATAAAAGAGAGACGATCTAAGCATCATACGCGTCGATCTCTGCAGAGTCATCATCTGGAGGTGGTGAACCTGCAGGCGGAGGAGTCGGTGAACGCGAATGAATACAACCACAGCGGGACAAATCAGCAAAGACATCCCAAAGAGTCTGAATGCTCGTCACGATCCATCTCTGAACTGGATCCATGTCAACCTGCGGAGGAGGTGCTAAACGGCGAGCTGAGGAAGAAGAACCAGCGGCAGCTGAAGCTGAGGAAGAACTCCTGCGGCTCGCAGAAACTCGGCGAGTGATGCGTCTACTAATAACAGCTTGGCGCTGATCAGGTAGGAAGTAAAGTGCATCGATGCCACCTCTGATATCTGTCAACTCTGGAAGCGGTAGAAGGACCTGAAACTGTCTCCTGGAATCATCGCGGATGAGCCACTGGTGATCCCCCCCAATCCAAGTGGCACTCACCATGTGCCTGCTGTCCATAGAGCACGGTGTACTAATCGAACTGTAACGCTCCAAGTCAATGCCACAGAACCGCATGATATGAGTAATGAGGCTACCAGCGCGAAATGAAGTACCCGCCGTGAGAGTAAACGAGGTGTTCTTCTGTTCCAACAAACGGTAAGCTAAAACGGCTCCCCAGTTGAGATCCCGGAGGAGATCACCATAAGACGGGCTCGTTCCGGTACAAAACGGTGTTGGAGAAAAGGCGATTTATGTAACGGAGAACAGGGTGTCGAATGTCAGTATGAGAGACTTTGTTCCCGGAGAACTCGCCTGCGCCAAACAAACGCCAGAAACCTTTCGTTTCTGAAAATGCAGGAGGTATGATGACGTTGTCCCTCTCCGATGGAAATCCGTAGATATCACAAATATCCTTAATGCTCAGCCTGTATCTGACCCCTTCGATCATAAAGGTGAGGGTCCCATTGCCTCATGTATGCTCAGCGTCCGTGGGGAAAAAGACCCGAAGCGTGGCGAAAAACTGACACACCGAATCAGGGTACAGGTCGTGATGTGTGGTGGTGATGCGACCTAAACCGCTGCGTGCCAGCAAACGCGTAACGTCATCATAAATCCCCAACTCCGTCAAAGCATGTCAATCTGCGATACGCGTAGGCTGCATTTTTACACTCAACCACTGATTGTAGAAGAGGGAATCATAAGCATCCCAAGTTTCCTTAATCCGCCTGTTAACAACCTCGGGTCTGCCAAGAACGACTTCTGGACAATCTCTCCATTCTCGACCAATGTGGATCCTCTCCCCCTCTTTCTTAGGCCAAGGGTTAGTATCGCTGGTCCTAGATCGCTTAGCCATCTTTGCAGAGCGAGAAAAGTAATGATAGAAACGGATAGAGGAAGAAATTTAGAGCAAATTAGAACTAAAAATCACTCAAACTATTAAGATTTGAGAGAGTTATGAGGAAAAGAAGTTTGTGTTTTGTGTGAATGAGAGAAGATGCGTCTGTCGAGCGTTTTATCCACTTACCTCGGTGTCTCCGCCCAAGCCTGTTGATCGACATGTCTTCTCGGGGCTGTCGATCAACAGGCTTCCCGATTTTTTTTTTTTTTTTTTCTGAAACAAAATGCAACGGAAGTTAATAGAAAATGAAAATAAAAACGAATTTTGTACAGAAAATTACGAGTGGTTGCCTCCCACTAAGCGCTTGTTTTCAGTCTTTAGCTTGACTGTGTATGAGATTAGACAGCGGGTGCTTCAACCAGTGACACAATGTGCCCATCCAGAATTTCGGCTTTCGCCCAATAATGCTTCACCCTTTGGCCATTCACAGTGAATTCCTGGCCTTCCTGACTGATTAGCACAACAGCTCCATGTGGTCGAACTTCCTTGATAGTGAATGGACCTGACCAACGAGAACGCAACTTAACAGGAAACAAAGTTAGACGAGAGTTATACAGGAGTACCTGGTCATTTGGTTCGAAAGTTCGGGACACGATTTTCCTGTCATGTTATGCCTTAGTCTGCTCTTTGTATAACTTGGAGTTTTCATAAGCATGATGTCTAATCTCATCCAACTCGTTCAACTGAATCAGACGTCTTTATGCAGCAGGTTTGATGTTGAAATTGTACTGCTTCACTGCCCAAGCTGCTCGGTGTTCAAGTTCCACTGGAAGATGACAAGCTTTCCCATAAAGTAGATGAAAAGGAGTAGTGCCAAGTGGTGTTTTGAACGCAGTGCGATAGGCCCAGAGTGCATCATCCAGCTTTGCAGACCAATCCTTTCTTGTAGCATTGACAGTTTTCTCCAAAATCTCTTTAATCTGACGATTGGAAACTTCAACTTGTCCACTTTTCTGAGGATGATAACGACTAACAACGCAATGCTGAACTCCATACTTAGCCAACAAACGATCAAAAGTTCTGTTGATAAAATGCGTTCCTCCATCACTAATGACAACTCGAGGCACTCCAAATCGCGGGAAAATGATGGTTTTAAACAGCTTAATAACCACCCCTGAGTTTTTCTTTGGACTAGCAACAACCTCTACCCATTTGGATACATAGTCCACAACAACCAAGATGTAAGAGTTTCCATAAGATGATGGAAAAGGTCCCATGAAATCAATGCCCCAACAATCAAAAACCTCAACTTCGAGGATGAAGTTCTAAGGCATTTCATGCCTCCTGCTGATCTTCCCTCTTCGTTGACAAGCATCGCATTGTTTGACAAAGGCGTGAGCATATTTAAACAACGTAGGCCACCAGAAACCCGCTTGAAGAACTTTAGAGGTTGTCTTGAAAGAAGCGAAGTGTCCTGCATAATCAGACCCGTGATAGTGGAACAACACGTCATGAGTTTCATGCTCAGCAATACACCTTCTGTAAATACCATCAGAACAAAACTTGTAGAGATAAGGTTCATCCCAATAGTATCTACGAAGTTCTCGGATGAACTTCTTCTTTTCATAACCTTTAAGATCACTTGGCATATCTTCTGCAGCTAGATAATTGGCAATATCAGCGTACCAAGGACGAATAGAAGCAGAGACGGTGAAAACGTGGGCCTGGACTGCGTCGGAGATGATTTGTGGAAGGCGTTCTATAACTCGGTACAGAGGTTGTCGATCCATAACTACAGGGTCTGTCGATCGACAGCACTGTTCTGCCCTGTCGATCGATAACCGCAGGGTCTATCGATCGACATGTCTTCTAGTTTTCTGAAAGTCTGCGGATTTTCAGCTTGAAGACCACTTTCAACGAAATTGCATCCCTCTGTTGGAAAGAAATCATCAATAGAAACGTGATCCTCGATCCGAATCCTTGAAAGATGATCCGCAACTCCGTTTTAACACCTTTCTTATCCTTAACCACAACGTCAAACTCTTGAAGGAGAAGAATCCATCTCAACAACCGCGGCTTAGCATCCTTTTCTGCATCAAGTACTTAAGTGCTGAATGGTCTGTGTGCACAATCACCTTAGAACTAATCATATACGGACGAAATTTTTCAAATGCAAACACCACTGCTAACAACTCTTTCTCTGTAGTTGCATAATTCTTCTGCGCATCATCAAGAGTCTGGCTAGCATAGTAAATGGCATGAAGTTTCTTGTCCTTTTTCTGACCCAAAACAGCCCCAACTGCAAAGTCACTAGCATCACACATCACTTCAAAGGGAAGTGTCCAATCTGGAGGTTGCACAATTGGAGCACTCACTAAAGACTGCTTAATTTGTTCAAAAGCAGCAAGACAATCAGCATCAAACACAAATTTGACATCCTTACAAAGCAGAGAGGTAAGTGGGCGTGCAATCTTAGAGAAATTCTTAATGAATCTCCTGTAGAAACCAGCGTGACCAAGGAAACTCCTAACAGATTTCACACAAGTAGGTGGCTGCAAACATGTCATAACCTCAATCTTGGCACGATCTACCTCAATTCCAGCTTCTGACACTTTATGTCCAAAACCAATGCCACTGTTTACCATGAAATGACATTTTTCCCAATTCAGCACTAAGTGTTTCTCTTCACATCTAGCAAGTACCTTCTCCAAATTACCCAAACAATCCTTGAAAGAAGACCCGTAGACTGAGAAATCATCCATAAAGACCTCCATGTAATCCTCGATCATATCCGTGAAAATTGACATCATACATCTTTGAAAAGTAGCTGGAGCGTTACATAATCCAAATGGCATTTTGCGATATGCAAAAGTACCATAAGGACATGTAAATGTTGTCTTTTCCTGATCGTCCGGATGAATCGGAATCTGAAAGAACCCTGAATACCCATCCAAAAAGCAGTAATATGGATGATTCGCAAGCCTTTCCAGCATCTGATCAATGAAAGGCTAAGGGAAATGGTATTTCCTAGTAGCAGCGTTGAGCTTCTTGTAATCAATACACATTCTGTGCCCTGTCACAGTCCTTGTAGGAATAAGCTCATTCTTCTCGTTCTTAACCACTATAACTCCACCTTTCTTAGGAACCACATGAACTGGACTAACCCAAGGACTATCTGAAATAGGATAGATGATCCCAGCTTCCAATAGTTTCAGAATCTCCTTTTTGACTACTTCTTGAAGGTTCGGGTTCAGCCTTCTTTGATGCTCAACAGATGTCTTTGCCCCTTCTTCAAGATGAATCCTGTGCATGCATAAGTCTGAAGAAATCCCTGCAATATCATCAAGAGAATACCCAACAGCTTTGCGATACTTGCGCAACTTACTTAGTAACAAGGTTTGCTCAGTATTGTTCAAAGTTGAACTAACGATAACATGATAAGTGGAATTAGGGCCAAGAAAAGCGTACTTGAGTCCTGCTGGCAGTTGTTTGAGTTCGATCTTTGGAGCTTTTTCTTCACTCCAGTGACTTACCCTTTCTGATTTCTCAGGAACCCCAACCAGTTCCACATTGGCAACCACTTGCTTCACTAAATCACTGTCATTCATTAACTTAGCATACCCTTTTGAAGCTTCGTCAAGCTGCCCAGTTTCAACCACATAATTTACCAAAGTCCTTTCCAAAGGATCAGCGGGATAGTCTTCATTAAAGACTTCCTGAGTGATTTCATCCAATGTATCCACATAGAATGTCTGGCCATCAATGGTAGGTTTCTGAATTACTTGGTCCATATCGAACTTCATCTCCAAATCCCCAACGCTTAGAGTAATTCTGCCTCCTCTTACATCAATCATAGCACCAGCTGTAGCTAAGAATGGACGTCCAAGAATGAGAGGGTCCTTAGGTTCCTCACAATACTGCAAAACCACAAAATCAGCAGGAATCAAACAATCTCCAATCTTGATTGGAACATCTTCAAGTACCCCTTCTGGAACCCTAACTGATCTGTCGGCAAAAATAAGTGAAATTCTTGTAGGCTGGAAATCCGTCATTCCAAAACTCAAAGCAACTGAAAGAGGCATCAAGTTTATGCTAGAACCCAAATCACACAAAGACCGTGGAAACCTATCCGAGAAAATGAGACAATCCAACACAGCTTCCCGGATCAGCTAGCTTCTTTGGAACCCTGATCAAAATCGTAGCACTCACTTGCTCTGTGATCATAGCAACTCCTTCTTCAACGCACAAGTTCTTAGTAACCAACTTCTTCACATATCGGCGAATAACATGAGAAATTCTTATTGCTTCAACCAATGGCATCTCAACTGTGATCTTGTCAATGATTTCCTTACACTTAGCTTCCTCAAGCTCCTGTCTAGACTTCTTAAGACCTCTAGGATAAGGTATCTTCAGTTTGTACACCCTTTCAGTTGGCAGAATCTGGTTTTGGTTTGTCTGGGGTCCCTGTCGATCGACAACCGCAGGGTCTGTCGATCGACAGCTCTGTTCTGCCTCTGTCGATCGACAACCACTAGGTCTGTCGATCGATAGGTGTTCCGGATTTGCTATCTCCTTAGCAATTTCTGCCCCTGTCGATCGACACACCTTGTGTCGATCGATCGACAGGTCATCCGGGTCAAACAACTCTTGATCCTCAATGTCTTCAAGCTCGTCCAATTGTTCGATTGAGAGTCGTTTCTTGAGCACTGGCTCAATAACTTTACCACTTCTGGTTGTGATAGCTGCTACACCATGCTGCTTAGGATTTGTATCAGTTCTGGCAGGAAGAAAACCATCTTGTCTTCTCATATTTTCTGCAGTCTGAGCTACCTGAGTGCCTAACTTCTTCATGTTAATATTGAGGGCTTCAATCTTCCCATTGAGATCAGTGCAGAGACTGCCAATCTTCCCATTGAGATCAGTGTAGAGCCCGTCAATCTTCCCATTGAGATTTACTTTTAGGCTTTGTTGCCCCTCAAGAAGCTGTTCGAGCATCCCCTTTACGTCGTTTTCAGAAGATTTAGAGGGAATTGGCTGGTATGACGAAGATCCATAAGTCCTTTGGTTGCTGTTGCTGCCAAAGGGTTTCTGAAAATTCGATTTCTGAGCATAGATTGGAGAACCTGGGGTTCCTGAGAACGAACTCTTCTGATTGTAATTGTTATAACCCTTGTTCTCAGATTGATTCTCATATCGCTGATTTTGGTACCCATTCTGGTTGATGTAATTAACATCTTCCTGCTCATCATTTTGATAGAAAGTGTCAACTTCCTGTGCAAAATGAACTGACTTCTTGTTTACCAGAAGGTTATGCACGGAATCTATCTTAGCCTTAACCTCAGCAATCTCAGCTCCATTTGTTTGACCAGCTTCTCGTCTCCTTTCCTCATCAATCTTCTTTGTACTATTGCTAGTAGACACGTTCTTGATGAGCTCAAGGCAATCAACGGGAAACCTGGTTTTGAAATTTCCATTACTCGAAGCATCTAGAGTCATCTGATGTCTCCAATCCATTCCTCTGTAGAAAATACCCAGCAACTGAACCTCTGTAAACCCGTGATGAGGACAGTCTCTCTGATATCACCTGAACGAATGTAGAGATCTTAGCTCGTAGATCCTCTGAGCGCGACTCATCATAGAAGTGACTCAAGAAAGCATTATTGGTATCTCCCCAAGTAGTGAGTGAGCCTGGCTCCAACTGCTTCAACCAAGAGGCTGCCTCTCCAGCAAGAGAAAATGGGAAGAGCTTACACATAATGTAGTCTTCCGACACATTGTTAGCCTTGATGCTGGACGCAAGATCCTCAAACATCTCAAGATGATCCATGAGGTGCTCTTAGAACTGATGTTGAGCCACAAGAGAGAAGTACGCAAGCTTCAACTCAAAATCCCTACGCTCAAATCTAGGGGGCCGAATCGCTGCCCTGTTGGCATAATGTTCTTCAGGACGGTAGTAGTCTCCCAAAGTGCATTGGTTAACCACTACCTCCTGAGGTCCACGATTCGCCTGAGCCAAACGCTCAAGCTCAGCGCGCTGGCGCTCCCATTTAGCCCGTTGACGATCGAACTCAGCACGTGCTACTGCAACCGGATCCTCAACCTTGATGATGTTACCAGCTTCATCAATGGGGTCTCCCAGATTGTTGTACCGATTACCATCTCTGTCAAGAAATTCTCCCTGAGCATTCGGAAGAGCAACCAAAGCACGATTAACCATCTTTGCTAACTTTGCTTGTCGTCTGTTTTCCTTTCCAAAATTCTCAACTCTGGAACAAAATCTGCTAACTGTTTATCCTTGTTGCTTCTGGTTCTGCTAGAAGGCATAAACCTGAAACACCAAAAATAAAAGAAAAGAAATAAAAAATAAAAAGAAAACTTAGTCAGAATTCTAGAATCAAAATCCTATGGAAGATTTTGACTCCCCGGCAACGGCAGGGTAAATTTGATATGCTCAAATTTACCCTGAGCTACTCTCGCAAATTAAGAGATCAATTGTAGTAGGGGTCGAATAACTGGGAGTCAAATCAAACGATAGGAATATTGACTTCGAATTTAGCTAAGTAAAATAATGTAAAATAAAAGACAAAAGTAATTGGTAACACGCAAGATTGTTGATTCATCAGAATCAGAATTGTGGTTGTAACAAAGTCATGATTTAATTAAGAACCGTTCTAGAACTTGGAACACTAATGTATATTTAACCAACTGTCGTTGCGAAAACTAACTATGCTTAAACCCTAGAAAACCAATTTTCTTTGCGAATTCAATCAATTTAAACAAGCTTTAAATTCAAGTCCAATTTGTTCACAAAATCCCTAAACCAAATTTCTTTGCGAATAAGTAATTTTGCTCACCTAAGATCTAGTTCTGGCTAATCAATTACACTTTCGTGTCAATCTATCAACCTAAGATATCCAAATTCAGGGTCACGAATCCTAAACCAGAGTTAAAGCAATCTAGGTGAAGAACCTAACAGATAATCCTAACAAGTGAGTTTACCCTAACAATTCATCATCATTCCATTCGAATCACCCTAAACCTAACAAGCAAATTACTCAGACATGGCAGCAAAGCAAATCATAACTGAATAATATTGCATAAAGAAAGAGGAATAGAAGAATTACAATAGGGTTCGAAGAATCTCAAAGTATGAAGTAAACTTGTCTCCATAAAACCCCTAAAAATCTCTCTCTAAACTTTTTGTTATAAAATCTGAATTTCTCTAAAATAAACTATTTATAGCAACATAACTCGTGGTGGGCTTTTCCGGCCCATTAACTGGCAAATTTCCTTCTTTAAAACGTATTTAGGTCGGTCTCTGCGAGTACCTGTCGATCGATCACCAATGTGTCTGTCGATCGACAGGCTATAACGTAGCTGTCGATCGATCACCAATGTGTCTGTCGATCGACAGGCTGCTTCATATCAGCTTCTATACTTGCAAATCCGACTCCAACCTTGTTTACGTTCCAAAATGCACCGTATTCACCAAATAAGCTCTTTGCGTGCAATAACCTGTTAAGATACTAAAAATACTCGAAATACAACGAAAAGACTCGATAAAAGGACTTATATCATGGTCGAAAACCGGTAAAAATCATGATATATCACTTGTGCTCCCTTGGAGATGCTAGTTTGTGTTCTATAGTCTCGTTTTGATATGTCCTTCGACTAATTTAGTTTCTGTTTTAAGTTTCTTAGTTTGGTTCATTTGCTATCTTCTCATTGTTTAAAGGTTTGATCGGATCCTTGTTTGGAGCTTTAGGCAACTATTAGGCCAAGGAACTTCAGATTCAATTAATTATGTTCTTTGAATCAGGTTCTTTGTAAGGTTTGAACGGGTCTTGAGCCTTTGTTTCACACACTTAATGATTTTGAACTGGGCACGAGCGTTTGAACGGGACGAGATCCACCTATATCCTTAAAGAAGAATAAGGTCATGAGGTTGCACTTACACATCATCTCCCTTTTGTTCAATTGGATTTCGATCTTTGTTTTACTCTTATGGGTGTGGTAGTTGCTTAATTGTAGTTGTTTAACTCTATATTTCATTTGTGGCTCTCTTTTGGTGGGATTGTGGCTCCCCTTTGGCGGGATTTTTTGTATTTTACAATGTATTTCACCATGGTTCTGATATTACATCAAGTGGAAAAAAAGATAGTGTTAGGGTGGATTTTCGGTTCGGACCATTGTAAGGAGAAGAAAGAGAATTGGAACAATGGAGAATGAATTTTGTTCTGCAATAAGACAATCTTAAAACGGTCATTGACCTAACATTCGTATTTAAAGTTAAGAAAAAATAATTAAATGATTATAGGATGTGAGTTGCAAATGTTTTCTCGAATGCCAAAACATAAAAGGATAAACTAGTTCAATAACCATGAAAAATTGGTTTTATTATGAAAAAAAAAACATGAACAATTGGTTTATTAGCAAACTAACTACGAGAAGTGAGAAATTCTCTTAGCAACAAAAAAAGGTGAGAAATTCGGGATTTTGTAGCATAAATGTCGA
Organism: Arabis alpina; assembly: GCA_900128785.1. NCBI lineage: Eukaryota > Viridiplantae > Streptophyta > Magnoliopsida > Brassicales > Brassicaceae > Arabis > Arabis alpina. Next base: position 28,138,075 of record LT669795.1, read on the forward strand.
AAACCGGACAATTTTGGCTATGTACTTGTTAGGCGTTTTTCTCTTGGGAATGAGCACAAAATTGTTTAGCCTGCGCTCTTTATTTTGCAGGGACTATTGTAGCCTGTAGGTGACGTGTGCAAGTGCTCCGAGCTGCACAAAACTCTTTGGTTAGCATTAAATGTTTAGATACGATAAAATACGGCTATAACTACATACATGTATATATATAATGGTTTTTAATGAAAAACCTTCGAGTATAGTTTGATCCATTTTAAACCCTTCAAATATAAGATTAATGATAAAACCCCTCATGTATTAATATATTAATGAATAATCCCCTCCGTGTACACACACGTTAAAACCTTGAACTACCTGACATTAAAATATAATTCTACGTTTTATCTCTAGAAAAACGACATGATGTTTGCGCAAATTCAATAGTTCTTCCTATCGATAGACTTAAGTTCTAGAATACTTAGGAAGTATTGGACCATTAACAATTGTGTTGAGCCCTGCAGAAAATTATGCTGCTTTGGTTGCAGTTTTAGAGAGAAGAAAGAAATCAAAATATGATAGCACTTGAGTTGCAACATGAAATTCTCAAAACAATAACATTGTGTAAAATCTAATTTAAGTTTAGTTTAGAACATAAAGCGTAAACATCATGAATAAAATATTACCTCGTCATCTTGCAAGCTAAAGACGAATTATATCCTCTTAAGCAAATTGCAGTTTGCTCGATTTTGGTTTTAATCTGAACAACCAAATCTTTATTAATATCTCTTAATCGACCTTTGTCATTTAGGGTTTATTGCGTGTCGATTTTTAGAGCCAAAACGTAGAATTATAATTTAATGTCAGGTAGTTTAAAATTTTAACGTCAGTATAGATGGAAGGGATTATTTATTAACAGACTAATACATCAGGGGTTTTATCAGTAATCTTATACTTGAGGGGTTTTTTCAGTAATCTTATACTTGAAGGGTTTAAAATGGATCAAACTATACTTGAGGGGTTTTTTCATTAAAAACCCTATATATAATATGTAACATATTTGTTACCCTCTATATAATACGAAACCAAGAAGTAAAAGAAACTCACATGCAACAACCTTCTTTACGAAAGTTGTTTAGCATTAAGACAGAGATATCTGTTGAAATTCGATTCGAAAAGAATCATAAAAAAGACATACCTCGACGAATCTCACTTACCTCAAAAGGTTTGTCCCACTCATTTATGTTCTAGATTTTTTTTTTTAAATAGAGCAAGTTACTAATGTTCTATGTTTCTGTGGTGGCTAACAGTTTAACCTATATTCATTTTTGTCATATGGCAAGACTTGTTCGACTTCTTAGAGAAATCTGGGTTTTTGCCGACTATGAGAAGTGGGAATTTCACAGCGACGTCTCCGATCTGGGTTACGGAACTACAATCAGTGATGACGAAAAATTTGAATCACTTTAAGCCACGATTAGAAGGAAGTTTTTGCTGGAATCTCTACCTCTGCATAAAGGTGTCATTCCTTAAAAGCAAATTGCTCAGCTTGAAACGATTCATAGCCCAAGTTGTGTAGGGCATCTTCTTGTCTTGCACATAACACATCAAAAGCAATTTTGGTTCGCTTGGTAATGTCTTCATTCCTTTGGAGAATCCCTTCAGCATTTAGAAAATTTTGAGCGCTTGTGCGACACGTTAAAGATGAACGGAGTCGCTGAAGACGTGGTTAAGCTTACATTGTTCCCCTTCTCGTTAGGCGACAAAGCTTTCTTAGCAAGTTTTCCTCCAACCACTACATTGGATGAATGCAAGAAATGCTTTCTTAGCAAGTTTTCCTCAACCAAAGGACCGCTCGAATTAGGAACAACATCACAAGCTTTAAATAAGGACTTAATGAGACGTTGTATGAGGCTTGGAAGAGATTGAAAGGGTCTTTGAGGTCTTGTCCTTTGTGGATGCCGGAAATCGCACAATTAGATTTGTAAGTGTTTCGAGAGGAAGAAGAGACTTCTAAAGATAAGTTATGAAGAACAATGATGATCAAAGAAAGATTAGGGTTTGTAATTGCTTTGTATTTCTTTTGTATTGCTTTTGTGAATAAAGTTGCGAATACCCATTACAAGGGTTTGTACATTGATATATATAGCCTCCTAAGTCGGCTAAGCCTTTTCCTAAAAGATAATGTCAATTTTCCTAAACCTTCGCGGATTGCCTTTTTCTCCTATGCCGGTTGTGCCTATGTGGGCTTCGTTACTAGGCTTTGACGCGTGGAACCTTCTGGAGTCTTCGTTGCTGTTCTGACGGGCGACGAAACACCTGAACCCGATGGGAACTGCCTTGGCACCGATGGCAGCTGCCTGGACACCGATGAGGCCAGGCACATCGGTGTCACTGGGTAGTGACATCGGTGCCACTGCCTGACATCGGTGTCACTGCTCAGTGACATCGGTGCCAGGAAGTTTTGGCCTCTGCAGCGCCTCTTGTTGGCTCCGTGATCTCTCCAACGCTGCATTCATGACTTCTCCTGGGGTGAAGATAGCTTCGAAGGTTCCCTTGCCAGGTAAATGGGACTTAGGAAATTCAAGAGGTCTTCATCTTCTTGTAGGGGAAATGACTTAGGGGCCATATCATCTCTGCCCGTCGACATATGCTCGTCAATCATAACTTTGAACGTCGAAGTTCAGCGGGTGAAATCCAACCCCAACAGTTAGCCCCCTAGCTCGGTAGTGTTAGTGATAATAGTATCGAGTTAAGGACCATTGGGTGTTGAAGTTAGCTGTTCAAAGTTATGATGCTGTTGTTAGCGTGATGCTGTAGGCTTCAGCTTTTAGTGTTGATATCACTGTAAACGTCATTCATTTTTTTTTTGTTCTTCGAAGGTTTTAAAACTTCGTGTTCTGCTTGCGAGAGCTGATAGCGTTTGCTGTTGACAATGGTTTTCATACTAAGGATTTTAAGACCTTTGCCTGAAGATTTAAAGACTTCACTCTTCGCGTGCTGAAGTTTGCAGAATTTTTTTTTTCTTTCTTTTTTTTGTTCTTTGGAGATTTCTTTCATTGTTAATGACTCTAGTTTTTGGATTGAGTAGATTGTTGAACTCTATTAAATTTTGATCTTTGAATGCTTGAAGATGAGAAAGCTTTTGATGTTGTTGATGAACAAGCTTTATGTTGTTGAAGATGAAAGGAAAATCCTTGATTTTGACCTTTGGTTTGGCTTGATGTAGGTGAATTTGGTGTTTGGAGTTGATGAATCCAAGTGAGGTTGCCGACGACACCGATGTTGCGGAGGAGCCGACGTCGGTGTTGGAGACATCGGTGCCGACGCGACCCGACAGTGCTAACGATCCGGGCATAGGTCGGGTCACATCGGGGATGCGTGAGCCCGATGCTGAGGAGAACCCGACGTCGTCGACCATCGACACCGATGTCATGATGCACCAACGTTGCACCGATGCAGACGTCGTCGGGGTTAGGAGTCCGAGGAACCTTATTTTCGAGCCCGATGAGCTCAACGACCCGAGGAGGCTCGCGAGATTCGGTGATGACCCCGACGAGCCCGACGTCACGATGGACCCGGTGTCTCGGTTCTTTAATGCCGATGAGTTCGAAGGTGTATCCTTTGCACCGGGGGAAGACCCAGGGCTACCCTCAGGTTCTGTAGAGGTTTCATCTTCTTCTTCTTCTTCGTTTGACTCGCGAGCTTTGAGCGGTGACGAGGATATATTTGTCGAGGTTGAGCAAACAAAGAAAGCTAAGAAGGCTAAAAAGAAGGTGGAGGTGAAGGTCCGCCCTGACCCTCCTGGGTATTCACTTTCAGATGAGAAGTCTTTGCAGCATCTTCGAAAGAAGTGTGGGATCTCAAAGGAAATCGTGTTAGTTGCTTCTAGCCATGCTGACAGAGTTGACGCCCCACCTCCAGGATACATGACTCTGTTCGAGAACTACTTTGACCAGTGCCTGCTTTGGTTTCCACTGCCCCGTTTCCTCATGCGCTTTATCGCGGTACATGGTGTCTGCCTTGCTCAGATTAACCCTAGGGGCATTAGACATTTCCTTGGTATCTACGTGTTGAGCAGAGAGTGTCGGTTCAGCGTTCGAAGTTCAACTCTCCATAGCTTATGTTGGTTCCTTGACTTAGGAGTTCATTGGCCTTCTTCAGAGATCGGAGCCGCCAGACCTCTCGACTGAGGTTAAGGCGCTGTGCAAGCGGCGTCATCCGATCTACGATGCTCACGATGTGTTCGCGGATCTACTTGTTAGTGTCCGGAGAGTACTTGAGATTCCTGTGGTTTCTGCTGGCGCTGCTGAGGCCGGTGTGCTGTGACGACGACGTCGAGGCTATAGACGAGGACGACGTCGACGTGACAGACGACGACGAGGATGCTGAGGACTGATCGCTTTTCATTTCTCTTGTTTTTGGACTTAGCCTGTTAATGACTTTCGTCTATGACTTTATGATTTTCGTACGTGATTACTCATGATTTTTGGAGATAGCGTTGGATGGTTTGTATCCATGCTTTTGATTTTTTACCTTGCATTGTAGCAAATGTAAGATGATAACGAATGCGGTTTTAAACCATGATTCTTGCTTTGATCAAGTCTTTAATACAGGTTGGAGGTCGTTTATGCCAGAAACGCCTTTGGCTATTTGTACCAACGTTGTTGTTGGGTTTATGATTACAAGGTAACAAAATCGCAAGTGCACTTTTGCTCCTTTCCTACCAACGCTTGTTGGTGGGTTTCCGCTTTTACCAACGTTGCTGTTGGGTTTTCTAGAATGGCGGTGCTTTCCGAACACGTCTGTTCAGAAGCGATCACACCATTTGATTTAACCAACGTATTGTTGGGTTTTCGGAATGATTATTCAGTGTATAAACGTAAGTAATCATTGGCAGATGCTTTTTACCAACGGTGTTGTTGGGTTCTTGAATGAACAACTAGAGTCAAAAAGCCCTGAAGCTGAAACAATAAATTTTTTGAACGAACAGCCGGAGTCAAAAGCCCAGAAACTGAACATTAGAACTTATATAGCGCGCTTTAGGATCCGCGGATGGATGTCGTCGTGTTCAGGTTCACATATTGTTACAGTGGCTAGCAGCAACGACTGTGGATTGAACTTGCTTGAAAAAAGGCTTTTGAATAATCCATAAAGGATGTAACTGATGAAACTTTCTTTGAAAAACATCCATAGAAGATGTAACTGATGAAGTCTATGAGACTTGTGTCAAGTGTTTGTCGTGTGAAGCAAAGAGCTTGATAAAAAATAGGAATATACGAGTATACATACCCCACTCCCCCCCCCCCCCCCCTTTTGACAGAGGAGGGCAATTGAATTCGTCCGGAGACAAGCTGCCTACGTACCCTTTGTAGGGATCAAGTCGCCCCGTAGTTTGTTAAAGCACTTATTCCCCCCCCCCTTTAGACGGAGGAGGGCAATTGAATTCGTCCGGAGACAAACTGTCTACGTACCCTTTGCAGGGATCAAGTCGCCTCGTAGTTCAAGGCAAAAGCCTTAGAGGAGGACTAATGATAGTACCTCTTCAAGTGCTTCGCGTTCCATGAATGGAGTATTGGCGTGCCAGCCATGGTGGCGAGCTCATAGACGCCGGGACGGACAACGGTGATGACTCTGTAAGGTCCTTCCCAGTTAGCTCCAAGTTTGCATGCGTTCCGCTCTACTATATTCTGGAAGACTTCGCGCAAGACCAAGTCGCCTTAGCGGAAATGTCTTTCTCGAACTCTGGAGTTATAGTAGCATGCGGGTGCGTTTTGATAGTTGGCTATCCTGGTGAGTGCTTGAACGCGTCTTTCGTTAAGGAAGTCCAATTCATCGAAGAGGAGAGAATCATTGAGATCTTCATGTTTTAGTAAGAGACGACGTCGTGGCCCTGGAGAATTGACTTTGGAAGGTATGACACATTCAGTACCATAGACAAGTGCAAAAGGAGTTTCGCCTGTTGCACGGCGAGGAGTGGTGCGGTGAGACCATAAAACGCCTTCTAATTCGTATGCCCAACGTCCCTTCTTCGCATCTAAGCGTTTCCTTACCATTACCTTGAGGATAACGAGGAGTAGACTTGCTAAGTAGAATCTTCCATTGCATAGAAGGTCTCGAACCTGTTGGAGATGAACTGGGAACCGTTGTCTGTAACAATTTCGTATGGAATTCCGTGATGACATATGATGTTTCTCCAGACGAAACTTTCAACTTGGGCGTCTTTGATACTTGTGTAAGCTTCAACTTCTACCCACTTCGAAAAATAATCTGTCAGAAACAAGTAAGAAACACTTCTATTTTGAAGCGTGCAGGGGTCCAACGATGTCCATGGCCCATCTCATGAAAGGTGATTGAGGAAAGCGTCTCTGTTGGCTGATGAATCTTTGGAGCATGTTCACGCAATCGTTTACGATAGTAGGCCAGAAGTGGCCGTGTCACTTGATTTTGATTGCTAAGGCTTTGCCTCCTGAGTGATTGGCACAATACCCGCTGTGTACTTCCTCCATGACTTGTCTGGCCTTTTGTCCTTCTACGCAGGTGAGCAGAAGACCGGAGAATCCCAACCTGTAGATGTTACCGTCGAACAGAACATACCGAGCGGCTTGCTTTTGTACCTTGCGGGCTGGCTACTTGCTGTTAGGCAGCTCTCCATTGACGATGTAAACACAAATTTAATATATCCAAGGTTTATCGCAACCGTACTTGGGTCCGTCATCCGTGTCCATGGGGATGGAAGTGTCTTTGTCTTCAGGCTGCCCAGGTCATCGGGGACCTCGGCCTCGGTGACATTACAGTCGGTGACATCGACGTCGGTTGAGGGCGTCATTGTCAAAGGCGCAAGCTCTGTGTCTGCCTCAGCTTCTGTCATCTCGACATCTTTGACTCCTGTTTCAGCAATGGCTTTGCCTTGTTTAGCAGCCTGTGATCGTGTTGATATAGCGAGCGTCATATCTTGTTGGATGCTAGGAAATTCGATGAACTCCACGAGGATAACCCGTTTAAAGGCTGGATCTTTTGGCGGAGCTGAAGCAGAGGCAAGGTTTGCTAAGGCGTCAGCGTCAACGTTTTCCCCTCGGGGAATTCGTGTCAGCGTGAACTCTTTGAGTGTCAAGGCAAGGTCCTTGACTATTTTTAAATAGGCTTCCATCCGATCGTCTTTCGTTGCATTCTCGCCGCTAAACTGGCTAGTAACCAGTTGTGAATCACAGAATGCGTGAACGTGCTCGACGTTAAGTCCTTGAGCGAGTCGCATACCAGCGATAATGGCTTCGTACTCTGCTTCGTTGTTGGAGGCTTTGAAGGCTAGACGGAATGATTGTTCGAGGATCTCGCCTGTTGGTGATGCTAACAGTATCCCTATTCCGGACCTATTTTTGAAAGACGAGCCGTCAACTTGTAGTTCCCAGATCCTTGGTCGAACCTCCTTTGGGGTTTGGTTCTCAGGGAGTTCGATAAGGAAGTCTGCCAACACTTGCGACTTATTACACGTTCGCCCTTTATATTCGATGTCATACTCGCTGAGTTCTACAGCCCACTTGGCCAACCTGCCATATTGACTTTGACTATGCAAGACTGGATGCAAAGGGAAGGTGCTGAGAATTATCATGGTATGAGATTAGAAGTAAGGCCTTAGCTTTCGTGATGCCATGACGAGGGAAAGTGCTAACTTATCCAGCTGAGGATATCTTGTTTCAGCGTCGGTGAGGGTCTTGCTAACATAGAAGATAGGCTTTTGCTCACCTCGCTCTTCGCGTACTAACACAGCACTGACAGCTGTTTCGGAAATAGCGATGTAGAGGAAAAGAGGTTCTCCAGTTCCTGGTTTAGGAAGGATAGGCGGTGTTGCCAAATACTCTTTGAGCTGTCTAAAAGCATCTTCACTCTTGTCTGACCATTCGAACTGTTTGTTTCCTCGCAGCGTGTTGTAGAAAGGTAGGCACTTGTCAGTTGATCGCGAGATGAACCGGTTGAGCGCATCCACTCGTCCAGTCAATCTCTGTACTTCACGCTTGTTTCTTGGAGATGCCATCTGGATCAGCGCGTCAATTTGCTTTGGATTAGCTTCGATGCCACGATGAGTGACCAAGTATCCCAAGAATTCCTCGGAGGTTACCGCAATTCTGCACTTTGTTGGGTTTACTTTCATGTTGTGAAGGTTCAGCTGGTTGAGGCACGCTTCCAGGTGAGAGATGTGGTCCTTCTCCTCAAGATATTTCACGAGCATGTCGTCTATATACACCTCCATCGTCTTACTTAGCTGATCTTGAAACATCTTGTTCACGAGCCTTTGATATGTTGCTCCAGCGTTTTTTAGGCCGAAGGGCATAACCTTGTAACAGTAGATTCCACGGTCTGTGATGAACGCGGTCTTCTCTCAATCTTCAGGGTGCATTAGAATCTGGTTATAGCCTGAGAAGGCATCCATGAACGTTAAGAGTTTATTCCCTACTGTTGCCTCTATTAAGCGGTCGATGTGAGGCAGAGGGAAGCTGTCCTTCGGGCACACTTTGTTCAGATCCGTGAAATCCACGCAGACACGCCACTTCCCGTTCTTCATTTTTACCACGAATGGGTTGGCGAGCCAATCGGGGTACTTGACTTCGGTGATTGATCCGACGCGCAGGAGCCTTTCGACTTCGTTGTTTACCGCCTTTGCTCGGTCGGGACCGAGCTTCCTCCTTTTTTGTTTTATTGGCTTGAAAGTCGGATCAACATTGAGCTCGTGGCTAGCGACGCTGATGTGTATCCCAGGCATGTCTTCTGCTGCCCAGGCGAAAGTGTTGATGTTTTTCTAGAGGAAAGCCACCAGCTTCTTCTTCAGGTCTTCATCAAGCATGACTCTGATCTCTACACATCTTTCGGGATGTTGCTCGTCAATTCATATAGACAGTACAGGCTCGCAGGTGGGTTGCTCTTCTTCTACGCGACCTTCTGCAATATGTAATGGCTATAAGAGGTCGGTCAGGTTCTTGACCTGCTCAAAGCTGGTTCTCGCTCTTTTTCGTGATTCTTCAGGCTCAGAGTCGTCTTTCTTTTTCTCGACGTTTCGCAGCTTATGCTCATCCAGAAAACACGTACGGGAATCCTTCTGATTTCCCCATATTATTTTTATACCGATGGGTGTTGGGAATTTGAGGCATAAGTGGTATGTTGAAGGCACATCTCTCATCAGGTTGAGCCAAGGAGTTCCCATGATCATGTTGTATATTGCTGGATGATTGGAGACGGTGAAATCGACCATCTTCTTAACGTTGCCAGCTTGGACGGGAAGGCGAATTATTTCCATCGTCATGATTGTCTTGCCAGAGAAGCATATTATGGGTTTAGGCCTCCCTTTGATCGTGGATAGATCAATCTTCATTCGCTCAAGTGTTTTCTTGAATATGACTTTCACCGAGCTTTCTGTATCAATAAGAACGCAAGCGACGTTGAAGTCGTAAACAGTCAAATTGATTACCAGGGGATCGTTGTGTGGTTGACCGAGGCCCTCAGTGTCTTTGCAGGTGCTGGAAAGCCTTGGCTTTGCTAGAAAGCCTTGGCTTTGCATGTGCTGATATGTTCGCGCAGACGTCAGCGCAGCGTTGGTAATCTTCGATCGCAGTCTCGTTGTCCGCACAGTACTGCAAGCCTCCCATTATCATGTTGATACTTTCGTGCTGGTCTTCGTTTTCCATGTCATCATCGCAACATTGGCGTTTAGGAATATCCACTTGTTGTTCGGTGTCAGCAGGAGCTTTCTCCTCTGGCTTGAAGTCTGACAAGCTGTTGTTGCCCTTCAAGGTGCCCTCTGTGAGGTTGGCTATGAGCTGTCGCCCTAACTCGCTACACCTTGCGGTGGAGTGTCCACTTGCTTTGTGGAAATCACAATACAACTTCTCGTTATAGTCCTTTGACTCTCTAGTCTAGGTGTTGTTCCAGGTTCTCTGCCGCGACCGCGCCCACGGCCTCTTCCACGTCCACGACCCGATGACTCCACTTGGTAGTTGTGAGCCCCTCCGGATCCTCTTTCGTATTGGACGTAAGCGGGATTGCTCCTCTTCGGTACAGTGACCTGGGATGGTTCGCTTACTTGTTTGGTTTTTCCGCCTTTCCTGGCTCGGACTTCCTCCTCTGTTCGAGCGAAGTCAGCAGCATGGTGGAGAGCGTCTTTGATTGTTGTTGGCGTGTTGAGACTCATCTCTAGCCAGAATAGAGACGGACACCAAAGTGCTCCTCGCAAGGCCTCTAGGGCTGATTTGTTGCTGATACCTTCAACCTTTGACAACGTGTTCTTAAACCTTGTCATGAAAAACCGAAGACTCTCGGTCTCGCCTTACTTGTTATTCCATAGTTCGGAGTCGTAGATTTTCCGTTCCATGAAGATGTTGTAATGCTGCACGAACAATTCGGAAAGCTGGAGGAAAGTGTGGACCGACAATTCGGAAAGCTGGAGGAAAGTGTGGACCAAATTCTTCTCCAACTTGTAGAACCATTGAATGGCAGGCCCCTTGAGGCTTTCTACGAACAACTTGCAATAGACGATGTCCTTTTCGGCTTTCTTGAATTTTGCTCTCCCCAAGGCCACTTCGAATTCCATCAGATGATCCGAAGGGTCTTTAGTTCCTTCGTAAACTGGTAACTTGATTCTTCCGGGATCGGAGATTTTTGTCCTTGCGATTCATTCGTCGAAAGGCGTGTTCCTTGCCTTTTCTAGTACCCGAGCGATGGCAAGAGCCTTCCCTGTTCCGTGTTTTATCTGCGATTGGGTACGCTTTAGATCATAGGTTACCCGCTCCATTAGAGCCTTTACTGCAGCGAGTTCTGCAGCGTAAGATTGTTTGAACGCTCTACGCTCTTGCTCCTTCTTGTACCGCTCTTCGCTAGAGTAGTTGGTGTACTCCGAGGTGTTTTTCACCACCTGCGTCTTGGAAGAGGCTGACGCGCTTTGAGTGCCAGAGGCGCGTGGTTCTTGTCGGCTGCCTTCTGCACTTTCCGCTCGTGCACGCTTTGTGGGAGCTGGTTCATCTTCGTCAGAGATATCCACAACGCGTTCGGCAGACTTCTTTGATTCTCGACGCGGCGGTGGTGGTGGTAGGTCGTCTGGGTTTCCCCGAGTGGTACGAGGCGCCGAGAAGTCGAGGCGTTGAGGGTCGACGCGCGCCCTAAGTTTTGTTGTGTCGGGTCTTCCGCGTTTTCTTCGCAAAAGAGCTCTCAACTCTTTCGAAGCCGCCTCGTTGATCTTGGCTTGCTTCTTCTGCTTTGTGAGGGACGTTTCTAGCATCTTCTTCACCGCGGTTATGTCACCTTGAGCAGCAACTTTGGTAGCAGTAGCTTCGACAGAAGGTTCTTTCTCCTGATTGTCTCTGCGAGACGTGTTTTCTTCCCCGCTCACCATCTTTGATTTGATATGTAACGTAGCTTTTTTGTATAAGAAACTCTCTAGATCCCCTTAGTCCGCGCCAAACTGTGGATGCTGGAAATCGCACAATTAGATTTGTAAGGGTTTCGAGAGGAAGTAGAGATTTCTAAAGATAAGCTATGAAGAACAATGATGAGAAAAGAGAGATTATATTTGTAATTGCTTTGTATTGCTTTTGTGAATAAAGTTGTGAATACCCTTCACAAGGATTTGTACATTGATATATATAGCCTCATAAGTCGGCTAAGCCTTTTTCTAAAAGATAATGTCAATTTTCCTAACCTTCGCGGATTGCCTTTTTCCCCTATGTCGGTTGTGCCTATGTTGGCTTCGTTACTGGGATTTGACGCGTGGAACCTTCTGGAGCCTTCGTTGCTGTTCTGACGGGCGACGAAACACCTGAACCCAATGGGAACTGCCTTGGCACCGATGGTAGCTGCCTGGCACCGATGGCAGCTGCCTGGCACCGATGGCAGCTGCCTGGCACCGATGGCAGCTGCCTGGCACCGATGGCGGCTGCCTGGACACTGATGAGGCCAAGCACATCGGTGTCACTGGGTAGTGACATCGGTGCCATTGCCTGACATCGGTGTCACTGCTCAGTGACATCAGTGCTAGGCAGTTTTGGCCTCTGCAGCGCCTCTTGTTGGCTCCGTGACTCTCCGACGCTGCAGTCATGACTTCTCCTGGGGTGAAGATAGCTTCGAAGGTTCCCTTGCCAGGTAAATGGTACTTAGGAAATTCAAGAGGTCTTCATCTTCTTGTAGGGGAAATAACTTAGGGGCCATCTCATCTCTGCCCGTCGACATATGCTCGTTGTCAATCATAACTTTGAACGTCGAAGTTCAGCGGGTGAAATCCGACCCCAACATCCTTACGATATATACCATATTTTACCACCTTTAATACGTATTTTATGCATGTTATTGATAAATAACCAGGTCTAAGAAACAAAAGTGTCATTTTAATGTTTTTCGTGGGTTTTGAATATAATAAGGAAAATGGAGCCTTTTGGGCTTAAAGCAAGCAATTCAAGCTTTTTCAGAAAGTAATATTATGTCTATAGCATGATGCAGCTTAAAAGAGTATGTTCCTACCGGTGGATCATGCCCATATTTTAATACTAGATAGAGGAGGACTTTAGCTTCACAAGGGATATTCACTTGCCCAAATATAACGGTTTGATCTCAAGATATACGCAACATACTGGAAACTATTCGAGTAAGATGCAGTCACGAAGTCGGTTACGCTATAATCACTAGTGACCAATCGGACACCAGGGGCGACCGATCGATCACCAACTAGTGGTACCCGGTTTCGGATCCATTACCATACCTGTCTTAGATCCGATCCGACGCGGAGCTTCGGGAGACAACTCGAAGGATGGGTCAGGGAGGATGCATTAACGCATACTCGGCCCCAAAGGAGCACCAGCCGACCTAGGCAAATACAAGTAAAAAGGAAGAATTAGCTCACACAAATAAAATACTTAGAATTAATATATTTTCCTTTTATCTTTTTGGAGATTTTTTATTTATCTTTTAGGAGATTTTCCATCTTTTAGGGTTATTTATGTTGGGGTCGGATTTCACCCACTCAACATTGAAGTTCAAGGTTATGCGAACACAACGCATAGACACCCAATTACTTAAACGTGCAGATATCATATGGTTCCTAAGTCGTTGCTAGCTACAAGATGAATCCTCTCCAATCCTAAGTCTTCTCCGCAGAGGAGGTCTTCTCCACTTCTCTGCTAAACAGAAGAAGTCTTCTCCACAAAAGAGGTCTTCTCCGCAGAACGAGGTCTTCTCCGCAGAACGAGGTCTTCTCCTCTTCTCTGCGAAACATAAGAGGTCTTCTCTGCATAAGAGGTCTTCTCCAAAGCAGGGGGTATTCTCCGCTGAAGGGGGTCTTCTCCGCAGAAGGGGATCATCTCCGCCAGCAGAAAAAGTCATCATAATAGGTGTCACTAATGACTATAGTAGAGTGGCACCGAAGACACTACGTGCCGAAGACCTTAGTGTGCCACCGATGACCCTCTGTCGTGACGATGACTCTTCATCGCGACGATGACTCTTCATCGCGACGATGACCCCATGTCGCGACGATTACCCTCTATAACAATGACTTTGCATAAATGACTTTAAAAATACGAAGACTTCCTGTGATGGGCTTCAGCCGAAGCCAGTTGAGAGGACATGCCCGAATATCTCCAAAAGATAAACATAGCAGTTACAAAGAAGCGTCGTAACGACCACGAGAGCTTGAAGTCTCAACGGTGAAGCCCGGCCCAACTTCGAAGCCCACTTCGGCGCAACCGACTTAGGGAAAAGAAAACTGCGAAGACTTAGGAAACTTGACATTATCTCTTACGAGAAGACCTAGCCGACTTAGGAACTCTATATATATATATATATCTAGATATATCATTGTACAACCCTTGAAAAAAGGATTCATAACTTTATTCACAAAAGCATTCACAACAATAACAAACGTTTCTCTTTGCTCATCGTTTCTTTCGTAGCTTAACCTAGAAATCTCTGCTTCCTCATGAAACCCTTATAAACCTAATTGTGCTAGTATTAGCTTCCACAATTTTGATTGAATTTGTACTTATATAAATACTTTATGTATTCCTCCAAATTGAGGACACCGATTTCAGTAGAGAATTCTATACACATATGCTCTTATTTTTCTTGTGAGATTACGCTTAGACCTAGTTCCTTTATTCTTTGAAGCGATTTCGGAGTGCTGCACAATCTGAACTCACCAAACTGGCACCGACTAAGGGGACCGATTAGGTAAACTGCGTAACTCTCACCGGAAAATTCTTACGATGATGTCTAGAGTCGAATGCTCATTTTGTAACTCTCATTGTGGATACGCCTTTGGTGTACAATGCGATCTTGGGCACGCCTTGGCTCTACGCCATGAAATCAGTTACTTCAACTTACCATCAATGTGTAAAGTTCCCTACTACTAGCGGAACCTACACGTTCAAGGGCAACCAAAAAAAGCTTACAATTGCTTTGCTATTGAGAAAAAGAATAGGCTCAAAGCCGAATCTGAAGCTTGTTTGAGAAACGGCGAGGTTGACACTCTAAAGGAAAAGAAGTTAAGAAAGCCTGAGCCTTGACGTCAAAGAGTCAAGTTTAAAAGTCGTAAAAACAAACTACTCGTTATACACGAATACATATGTATGAACTATGAGTGACTTGATTCTTTTTTAAGGATACATAGGTAGCTTCTTGCAAAAACGCAATCACACCCCTAATAAAAAGTTTAAAGTTTTTTAGAAAATATTTTTTTTCTAAATAATGCGACCCCTAAACAAGGTCCGACGGATGCAAGAACTTATGCTGTTATTCAAAATTCGATACGAGCCCAGCTCGTTTGGACAGTGATTACTCAAGTTGGTATCTGACATTCAACGCGCTTCTCATAAGTGCCGTGATGAAATAACCGACAACCTTTAATAAGCCGGACCCAGTTCCGCACCTCGCTCTTAGGAGAGCCAAGTAAATTACACGCCGACTCTCGATCGCATACTAAAGTTTCGTCTTAATGAAAATAAAAGCTAAGCCAAAGCACAAATTCTTTGCACTCTAAGACTCCAAACCGAGTCTGCCTCGTTCCTAAGTACATATTCTAAGAACCAGGTTTCGAGCTGGTAAGTAGTAAGGACTCGGAGGAATGTTGCTTCTAATAAGCCGAGCTCTATAGTTCACAAACGCTAAAAATTCTTATGCTAGTAGTTTTATTGTCCGTTAAAGCCGAGTTCAATAGCTCGCGACCACTTAAGAGTTCTTACAAAAGTAACTCTAAGGTGTTAAATTTACCAAACTCCATAAAGCTTGCCATCACTAAAGTTTCTTAAGAAGCGATAAGTGTTAATATAGTCAAGCCACACGATTTTCAAACTAAGGTATTATGAAATACTAAAAGCCGGTCTTCCATAAGATCGCAAAAACAAACTAAAGTACTATGAAAGATTCGAAGCCGATCTTCTATAATATCACAATAAAATAAAATGAACATACTTTAAAGTGTTTAAAAGGACTTAAACCACACCGGAGAATTAAAACCCTTGACCAGGGCAATGTTTACAAAACTAAAGTAAATCCACAAAAGTGGGCACTTCGATCAAAAGAAAAAGACGACATAACATAAGCCACATGAGGCTTAAGCTTGGTCGCCACCTTGATTGTTATCTTGGTTCGATGGAGGGATTTAACCTTGGTGAGATACTCTTCCTCTTCTCTTATGTAACACTCTAGGAGATTGGGTGGAAGTTCATACTCAGCTTCCGGGTTTAGTACCCATTACCATACCCATCTCAGATATGACCCGACACAGAGCTTAGGGAGACAACTCGAAGGATGAGCCAGCGAGGATCCATTAACGACGACTTGGCCCGTAAGAAGCACTAGCCGACCTAGGAGAAAATAGAACTAAAAAGGAAGATTTACCTCGGAGAAAAGAAAATACTTAGAATTAGTATATTTTCCTTTTATCTTTTAGGAGATTTTCCATTTATACTTTGTGGTTATTTCGACCGACTTTGTACTTCTATAAATACTTGATGTATTCCTCCAAATTGAGAATACCAATTTCAATAAAGAATTATGTACACATCTTTAGAGCTCTTATTTTTCTTTTGAGATTACACTTAAACCTAGTTCCTCTATTCTTTTGGACCGATCTCGGAGTGTTGCACAATCCGATATCACCACCAACCCTCTGGAATTGGCGGACACAAGCAAATACATAGTGATCGATCGATCACCACCAGTGAACAATTGATCATATGCCCGATAAAAAAAGAAATATTCTTATTTTTTGATATCTTCTCCAAATCTTCAAAGAGTTTACCTTGTCCAACCCTATTACTAAATAAAGAGAAGATCATAGCAGAGGGGAGAAGAAATTACCAAATGTTTCACCATAGCTTTAAGGCAATACTTTTATTTGTAAGCACTTGTTCTTTTCATTCGGTTTGTTAAAGAAGAAGAAGATCTCACATCTTGTCTTCACTTGAAAAGTTTTCGAAACCGTATTTATTTTTCTTAATGATAATGAATCTATTTCTCTCTATGATGTTTGAGTAGTTCCTTTATTGGGTTCTAAGGGGTTAAATTCGAGGGAAAACATGGCTCGGTAAATAGGATTGTAATCCATGACGCTGATCTTAGATAATTCATGTGTGGTAATCGTTCCATGTTATTTTCGTGACTAGATATATTAGTGAATTTGGTACTTGCGATTGCGAAAATTGAATGGTTGGATCGGATGAACAATTGAACTTGACTATAAATGCTTGTTTCTAATGCCATTGATTGCGAGAGCTGATCCTTGGGATAATGTTAGCATATGAAGTATAGCTGTGAAAGTATGCATATTTTAATACTGTGTTCATCTTTTAAGAATATCTTTCTTCTAGATTTTCCTGAATAGTCCGAACCATCAATCCTTGAAAATCTATGAAAGCCCAACGTTTTAATCATATTGTTTACAAATGCATTTATTTACATTCTCAATCCACAACAAAACCCAAAACCCCAATTTTCGATTTAGCTTATTTCTTGATTCACATTTCTATTGCATGCTTCTTTATCTATGTGGATTCGATACCTTAAATACTACGACTAATTAGTTGTGCTTGCAGCAAAATAGGTGTTATAATTGAGTAAAACTTATAATCCCATCAAGTTTTTTGGCGCCGTTGCCGGGGATATAGCAATCACCACTAGTTTTCGATTAGAAAATAGGTCTAAGTCATTTATTGAATTTTATTGTTATTTTTATTCCAGGTGCATGACCAGAAGTCAATGACTAGAAAGCTTAATATTGTTTGAATCAGAGATTAAAACAGTCGCCAAGACAAATAGAAGAAAAGCCAAGAAGAATATGGCCAACAACGATAATGTGGACAATCTACCAGTCCGCGAACTTCACCTTGACGAGCACGGAAAATCGATCGTGGATGCAGAGGGAAATCAACTTTCACACTTGAAAATCCAGCGGTGAATGCACAAGAACCTCGCATCATTGGAGTTCCACCAGCACCTGCAAACAACCAAGAGAGGCAATTTCAACCTCAATTTGCTAACTTTGATGCACCATATTTCCTTGAAGAAACTCTTGATAATAACGGACTGCTTCAGCTTTTAGATCCTTTGTTTTAGTAAAGATATCAACTGTTGTATCCTTATTACATTTTTCGACCTCCGAGTTTGGACAGTACGATGAAAAATTGACATGTTATGATCACCATATTTGAGCCAACTAATGTGAGATTTTTGGTGAAAAAACTTCTCTTCTACCTCTGCATAATGGTGCCACTCCCCAAATCAAATTGCTCAGCTTGAAACATTTCAGAGCACAGGTTATGTAGGGCATCTTCTTGTCTTGCACATAACACTTCAAAAGCTATTTTGGTTTGCTTGGTAATGTCTCCATACCTCTCTTTGTTTCACATTCGCAGTTAACGCTTAAGCAATATAAACTTACAATAGAAAATAATCAAAGCTGAGCGAGAATGGAATAATTCTTATCTTTAGAAAACAACCAAAAGTAGGTTTCGTAGTATTTAACCAGGAACGATCTTGATTATGTTTGCGGATTTTATTAAAGCCACGGGTATTACACGGAAAAAATTATCTTATTCAATGGCTATTTTCTATTCAAAAATTTATGTTTGATTCAGCAATTCAACAAAAAAAGATTATTGCATGATTTAGCTTTTTTGGGTTAAAAAAAGTGGAATCATGCAATATAGTTTAAATGGCAAAATAGAAAGAAAAAAAAATTGAATCATGCAATATTTTTTTTTGTTGAATTGTTGAATCTAGCTGAATCTAACAGAATTTTTTAAATGGCGAATAGTGTATGCAAAATTACTAAATCTAGCTGAACCTTGAAAAATTATTTGTAGATGTCATCATTTACTGCGTTACTCATTCTAAATGTACATTAGACTAGATTGTTTCACATAGGTGTATTTACATTTTCAAAAAAAAAAGGCATCAAATGATATAAAAATCGCATTAAGTGTGAAAATCGCAAAGGAAACTTTTGTATATCTAATCATTTACTCATCAATTATTCAATAATCTTCTATGTATATATTAAAGGAGAAGCATTATGAACTTATGTGTCAAACTCTCATTTTTTCTCTCTTTTTGATTTAATTTATTACTCTTTTTTTATTTACTACTATACTCTTATCCAAACACATTACAATAACATAATCCCTATATCCAAACAAACTTTTAAGTCAAACTTTCCTTCATTTTATTTTCTAATTTTATAATTTAATCTATTATTCTATTATTACCTACTACTATACTTCTATCCAAACACAATACCATAACATAATCCATATATCCAAACATACTTTTAAGTTTTAATTAATAAGAATAATAATTCAATTACACTACAAAACATAAATCGATTAATTAGCTTTAGAAAGAAGAATTATGATTTCGTTTATATCGATTAAAATAATCATTAATTATAACATCGGAACTTGATGAAAAGTTTTTGGTTATATATGCAATTTTCTATATCTTTGAATCATATACTGAAAATATGTTATGTTCGTTTCAACTATTTTACGGATGGAATACATTTATAATATGTAATCACAAATTTAAATATGTAAAGTTGATCTTAAATTATGTATTGTTAATTTATACTAAAATTATATTATTTTTACTTGATAAATATTTTATTCCGCGTATATCTTAAAAAGCGAAAATTTTAACGCATATATTATGTTAGACGATGAGATTGGGTCTGCGCGCCCAAGAGATGTTAGAATGTAGTTTGTTTATTCTTTTTTAAAAAAATACAGGAGACATTGTCTTTTTTCATTTACCAAAAAAAAAAATTCGTTTTTTTATTTGTTCACCACAAATATTCATCTGAGTGTTTGGAAAACAAATTCCAAAACAATGGCTTTTTATGTAGTATTAATTAAACTTATCAGCTTGCGTTAAATCAATATCCCAATGTACAAATAGCTGCTAAACACGTATAGAATTCATAGAAGAAGCTGATACATTTGATTACTTATGCATGAAATTTGAGAGACAAACATACACATATTGACCATAATTATTTCCTTACATACAGACTACTATTACGTATAATATATGCATCATATTTTCTTAGAATTTCCACACATTCGATAGTTTCCTTGAGCCTTGGGAGTGTGGTTTACAGATCGAAACTGTGGCTATTGAAGTGGAAAAGAGGATGATTCGCGGATCTCCATATGCTATGTGACCGTATTTCTTTGGCAACGCTCGTCTGAAGACTCGCAGGGCCGCAAACTATCACTCCAACATCCACACTTCCCCATTTCCCATTCAACGACTCAAATATCTCTGCAAAGACCGGAGAGTTTTTGCTCTCATTCAGTTTCTACATATCATCAATGCAAAAAACAAAAGCAAAGGTGGTAATGAAAACCGGAATGGAGGGCTCTAGTTATATTGTACCTTGAAAGTCTGGTCTGGTGCCATAACGAGTAGTGATGAAACTCTGGACATCTTCTTCTATGTCAAGGCCTTTCTGCTCGGCAGATGGATTATGTGGTTCTTCTCCGTTCAAACATACCTTGTCGTGGCCATTTGCTTCCACTTTGTGACCCCAAAGATGCCAGAACACAACCACAGGACCTCCAAAAATCAACACACTTGCAACCATACATATAACAAATAGAAGTCCCTTGTACCACCACGCCGTTATGTTGAATTTGTTTATGTAAAAGATGTCCAGCAATGTGAGCATTGAAATAAATCCAATGGTGGATGAAATTAGATAGAGTCCAGACCATATATTATCCCCGGTACCAACTAGAACCGACATGGGACACCCGTTGGTCTGCGGTTTGACAGAAGGATTCACCATCTTGTGAACCATCCCATCTTCCTGTATGGCCATGAAACAGATATGATTTCAACAAACTATAACAGAGCACAAATCTTATGTAAGACTTACCAAGAGAGGCTCGGATTGTCGTGTGACGTAGATGTTAATCTCAAGGTTTAATTTGTGAGAGAAGGAAGGGCAAATGGAAGGTATGTCGATAGCTGAGAGAAGAGAGAGCTCGTCCGAGTTTTTAATTGCCCAGATAACTAAAACCTTACTCGGTAAACAAGCTTTCCCATCTCTTTTACGGTGTAGGATATCACTTAATATTGCGAAAAAAGGCGAAATCCCAATTCCTCCTGCTATTAAGACAAGGTTCTCGTACCTGCAATCAATAATAAACCTTTCCTGAGTCATGCTGCTAAAAGCTTATTGTATAGATACAACAATTCAAAATAGACAAAGCATTTAAACGTATTACGCCAAGTGGTATGGAGATTCGTGGCCATAAGGACCCTCCACGCAAGCTGTGAGTTTGGGATATGACTGAGGAGAAAGGAGCTGGTTTTGATTCTCTGCCTCATATATTTTTGACAATTGATCCCTAAGCTTCGCAGTCCATCCACCAAGAACCTTTATGAGAACCGCAAAATGATGCTTCCCGTCTAGAGGACTTGATGAAACACTAAAAGGATGCCACTGTAGCCACGATAGTTCCCTCACTTGGAGAAAGACAAATCTCAGTGCATTGTATTGCAAATCTGGTGTTGGAGAGAGAGAGAGAGAAAAAGAGTCAGTAGGGGCTTTAGAATTAGAGGTAGAGGACTGTCAAACTTGAGAGACTAAACAGAATTGTTACTCGGTGGTTTTGAGAGGACGAGTTCTAGAGTTCCACAGGGTAAACTCTTTGCAGAGATTACATGCACGGTCCTTCTGGATTGGCAGAACCTCAAGAAACGGTCAAGAATGAAAAGGAATATTCCTCCAGCGACTATGCTGAATATGTAGTCACCAACGTGAAGTGCCAAGAAGACAACAAAGACAATGTACAGTTGATGGGTGTAGAAGAAGAGCTCAAAGTAATGCTTTCTCACAGTGTTTAGCGACGTGACCCACATAAGTAAACCAGCCACAAGACTGATGACTCCAGGTAACACAGCGATTCCAATAGCTTTCCACTCAAATATCTGAGAGACAGGGAGACATTAGCATGGAAGTGATAAAGAAGGAAGAATTATGTTGCAAGAATCTTACAAGCTCTAAAAGTCGGCCTTGAATGGTCCACCCAACAACATAACAAAGGCCATGTAAGGAAAAGAAAGCCATAGTGATATGACCAAGCCAAACATGATATCTTGTAGCATGTTCGAAAGGGACATCTATAAGACGGAGGAGAAGGGAGCCTCTCGAGACTGGGAGAAACAAGAACACCATACACAGTAATCCAATCATCCCAAAACGCAGACCGGTTACCTCCAAGAGAAGAATACTGAACATGCACACAAAAACTACTGACTGAAATGAGAGAAACACAAAGAAAGAGAAGAAGAGTTATGAGAATTACCTTCTATCCTTGGGAAGCACATGAAAGAGAGAAAGAAGGTCAAGATTTCTGAGGGTAAAAGCATAGATAGCCCAAAGGAAGAAGACAGAGAAGATGATAATCCCAAGGAACTCAGCTGCAGAAACAACTCCAAAGGGTCCATCCACAAGCAGAGGAAACGTCCATAGCCTAAATCTTGGGAATTTCGAAATCTTCTTCCTTGATAGTCACCAAAACAGACATTACTTTACTTAGTCATTAATCAGTAAACATTATAATGAAGCTGGAGCATACGTACTTATGGAAGACCTTTTCATCCCCGGAGATGATGAGATAGAGAGAAGCTAAGACAGCGATGATAAGAATCGGACCACTGAAAATCAAGAACATGCTTCCTGCCATTCCGAGATGAATTACAACAAATTTGGAGTGAAGCCAAGCATTTTGATGAAATGTAAACCAAACCTGTGATGCCGAAGAGAGTGTTGGAGGTGGCTGCTCTCCATTTGGTTAGTAATCCATCGCCTAGTTTTCCTGGATACATCAAAAGGAACACTACCCAAGCAACAAAGATCACTGACATTACAACCTTCAGAATCCATTTCAACACAGTTGATGATGATGATGATGGTGGTGATGACTCCTTGTGTGACAAAAGAGGGGTTTCATATTCATCCATCTTCTTTTTCTGGGTTTAGATGATGTTAGGTGGTTCATATACACAACATCAGGTTTTAAGGAGAGGAGATAATTAGGAGACAAAAAGGAAGAAAATTTTGTGAACCATTCGAGGTTACATCATTCTCATTAATGAAAGATTCCCTCCAACATCAATCCTACTACATAATTAAAATATAAATTAAAATATAGAGTAAAGGTGAAGAAGGCCATTTTACATGTGAGCGTAACGTGTTGGAAGAGAGAGAGGTACATTGGTTTTCATTTCAACCACAATTGACTGTGATGGTTGGTATTTACGGTGGTACACCAGTTGATTTTTTTTTTTATTTACGGTTACAATATAGGGTTTATTAACGCTAGAGATACTTATGTGGAACTAATCAACGTTATACACACTTTTGAATTTGAGAAGTTTAGAACGGTACGATGCAGTAGAAAACGTTTTTCATGATTGTTATCAAACGGTACCAACCGCAACTGCCCCTAAATGCTGAGTTTATGGATGATAGCGGATGAACCAATCAAACTCTTATTTAGTTTTCCTCGTCGTCATCACCTTATGTTCATATCTTCATCTTCTCCACTAATCCTTCAAATTGTAACAAAATAATAGTTATCTTCGTCGTGAGTTCAGTTTTTTTTGCTTTAGTTTCAAGAAGATAAAATTAGAAAAAATTGGATTGTATACCTTAAAATTTGGTATACTTGAACATTGGAAAAGTATACCAAATTTTACAACATTGGAAAACTACCCTTAATATTGAACATATTATCATATAAATATGTTGACAATTAAAAATTGTTTAGTGTAAATTATAAAATTAAGTTCAATTTGTTAACAACTTATATTTATTTTTTAAAACAAAAAAAAACTATATGGTTAATTAATCATAATTTTTGCAACTAAAATTATAATTAAGTAAGTCGATTTATTTTACACAGTTGATTTATATTTTTCTTCGTTGATTTTTTGCTCTGTTGATTTATTTAAACTACTGACTTATTTTTTTTAAGTTCGTCGACTTAATTTTCAGTTTGATCGACTTATTCAACTATGGATTTATATTTGTATTGGTTAATTTTTTCTTTTGTCGACTTATATAACCATTGACTTATTTTTTTATGTTCGTCGACTTAATCATCAGATTCGTTGATTTTTATTCAACTATGGATTTATATTTGTATTGGTTGGTTTTTTCCTTTGTCGACTTATATAACCATTGACTTATCTTTTTTGTGTTCGTCGACTTAATTTTCAGATTTGTCGACTTCTTTTCAACTGTTGATTTATATTTGTATTGGTTGACTTTTTTCTTTGTCGACTTATATAACCATTGACTTATTGTTTTTATGTTCGTCGACTTAATTTCTTGTATTCATCGATTTATTCTACACTATCGATTTATATTATGGTTCGTTGACTTTTATATGTGATGAAATATGTTTTAAAAAAAATATTATATTAATTTTTATTTAAAACTGAAAAATCAAATTATTTTGTTTTTAAAAAAATACAATGATTAATGATTAACTAATGGTAAAAATATCATTTCAAATTAAAAATAGGGTACTTTTCAAATGTTAACAAATTTGGTATAATTTTCAAAATTTCAAATAAATTTAGGGTATTTATCCAAATCCCCCAAAAAATTATGCAAAAAATTAACCAGATTCGTCGATTTAATTCGAGCAACTACACATATGATATAAGATTCATTGGAGACTAAAACGATTGGAACTTGATTTCCCTAGAAAATAGTTCGTTCTGATTTAAGTCAATTGAGGTTTTTGGTAGCTCATCAGAAGTTTGATGGGTGCTCAATATTTGTATATTGTGTATAAAATAATGTTTTCTACATAGTATATCTCCATGAAATAGGTTTTATATTACATAACTAGATTAGAACCCGTATAATATTCATGTATTATATATTGAAATTGATTTTCTTTATAGTTATGATCTTTATAATTATATTCTAAATTAAAACCCATATAAGTAGATTCTAAATTGAAATCCGTATAATTATATTTTAAAATTAAAATCTTTATAATTATCAATATATTTATCATTAAATTGTATTTTGTTAATCGCAAGATATAACATACAAATTAGTCCAAATCACCATAGAAATGCATTTGTTCCACAATATTCACATAAAAACCCGCGTTATACATTACCATGACTACACAAGTGTTTTGTATTTGTTTTCCTATACATGCATCTTCTAAATCTAGCTATGCATGCATCTTCTAAATAAATATATGTATATAATTAGGAACTTATTTGACAATTTAGTAACTTATTTGTCTTTTTCTATTGCATAATCATTTTTTTCATAAATTTTTCTAGTTGCATAAATAACTTTTTTCCAGTTGCATAAATATTTAATCGATACTTTACATTTTTCAATTGCATAAATAATCTATAAAGTGATATTTTTTCTTATTTACCTTTTCTTTTGACTTATTAATTTCCTTTAAAATTATACTACAATTTCGATTTCGTGAGTTACAATTTTGCTTACGTGTCACGCTCTCGTCGAATGACCTCTCCTTTATATAATACAATTCTTTTATTTTCTCTATAATTTTTGTTTATTTATTTCTTATATTCTCTATAGGTTAATGTTCTCATTATCTATTCCTTCTATATTTTTAGTTTTTTTTGCCAGTGATATTTCCTCTCGATTTCTTACTTAATTTTTATATATGTAGTTTGGACTATTAATTTTATTTTATTTTCCAATTAATTTAGACTATTATAAAAAAAATTCTAATTAGTTTGAACTATTAGATTTTTTTCCTTTTCACTATTTAGTTAATTACTTAACAATTTTGTTTTGTTAGTTTCTATTTTTAATTTTTTTTCCTAATTAATTTAAACTATTAGAATTTTTTCTTTTTACTATTTATTTAGTTATTTAATAGTTGTTTTGTTAGTTTTCCATTTTTAGTTTTTTTGACATGCGTCATCATCTCGATCGATATTAGACACATGTCACCATATAATGAGTTACAATTTTGACAAACTGTCCATATAATAAGATTCTTTGAAAACTAACCTTTTGTATTATAAATTAAAAAAAGAACTTTAAATAAATTATACATTTTAAATGTTTTTAGTTAATTTTTATTGTCATTGAATAATTATCTTTATTATAAAAATTTATTTTCTTAAAAATATACCAATTTTTGTAGTTAATAAAAAAAATATGGATGGTAGAAATTATACATATGTATATATCAAAAATTCTGAAGTACAAAAAAACATATGGTTTGTGTAGATTTTGTTCTCTCGGTTTAGATTCTGAACCGTTTTAATTTTAAAACTACAACTTATTGCTTGTGTTCACATTATATAATGCTCTTGATTTAGTCTCCTACTAGTATTATGGCCCGTGCATTCGCACGGGTATAGTTTCTACTTTCTATATGAATCATGGCAAGGTAATATTATGCTTAAGATTTGTTCATGTTAGTACTCATAAAGAAATTCAGATTAGAACTTACATACCAATATAAAATCTTGTTTAGGAGGAAGTTGAGTTAGTATTTGTTAACAATGTACATTATGGATAAAAGAAACAACAAATGGCAACAATGAAATTATTACTAATGGTGGAAAATGAAACAAACGCCAAATCACTAAGAATGTTTGTTACGTAAAATAATTTAGATACTTTGCACACAAAAAATAAAAAAATTAGATACAAATTGAAAAAAAAGTCGATGGAGAAGGGAAAAGAAAGTAGGATAGAATATCACCAACGAATATATTGTATTATTGCTCCGTGCTTAAAGTTCACATATTATCAGCTAACTCGAAGGACACAACATTCCTCTTCTTGTTGTTGCTTTCCGATTTTAGAGAGTAAATTCTCTTCAACAAATACTTGTATTCTATCAACACTGTTTATTTAAAAAATAATACTAATAGTAAAGAATTTGTTGCAAGAAAATTTTAGAATAAATTGTAAATTTTGAAGCTAGACTAAAAGAGGAAAGGAAATTAGATAGAAATTTTCAAAACCGTTTTACCTTCTCATCCACAAGAAGAAGGTTGATTCCTGTTAATTTGTTTGGTCTTTCTTTTCTGGAAAATCTCCAAGTCCGAATCATGTAATTGCGCGTAAAAGTTAAGTGAGAATTTATATGATCACTTAAAAACTATAGATTTATAAGTTTTGAGGGGTTAGGAATGAATTACCGTTGACTAAATTTTGTGAAGAGTTTTTTAGTGAGACTGTGAGAGTTTTCAGATGAGTAGGACACATAGATACATAATCATAGTAAGAGCATTTGGGTAAGAAAAATTTAAATTTATAAAAAATCAGTGGAAAAGCAATTTACCTTGACGTTATTGAAGAAGTTTGTTGGTGGTGAAAGCAAAACTAATCAGAATTTAAATTATGGATAATTTATCAGAGAGAAAAAGAAGGAGGCTGAGAGTAGTGGGGATCGTGGTTTAGTGGGGATTGATAGAGTAAACAATATTTTCGTGCTTTGTTTTCTTTAATTACGTGACTTTTTTAATTGAAAATAAATAAATCTGATACATTTGCCACATGTCATTTTTTAATTGATCAAGTGACTTGTGATTTAGTAGTTAATGATGAATAGCCGATTAAAAGAAACATAAGCTGAATTTTCTTCCTGCAACACTCATTTTTGATGATGCCTTTGTCTTTCAAAACAGACACCCAAGTGCGAATGCCAATACTCGGTGCATTCAAGATTATAAAGCATGACTCCACCTTTGAAAAATGAGGCATGGAAAAGACATCCTCCGAATCTCCTAATGCACTTGAGATCCTCATGATTCTCTCATAAACGTAATAGTGGAGGTCTAAGAAGGGAAAATGTTTCTATCACAAAGGATTTTTTTTTTAAACCTCTTAAGAAAAAAGGCCTAAATTTATTTCTATTGAAAAGGACCCCAAAAATTTCTTTTTGCCTAGGGCCTTATAAAAAATTGAGAGGGGATGTGGAGTGGCATGGCTACCAAGAGAGACACCACTTGGGTTTGGTGCTCTTCCACAATCGACTTGTTATACTTATTTGCGGAAGCGTTAAACCGGAACACATACCTTGACCGGTTTGATGACGAATTTGGTTCGAATTCGACTGAGATCGAAATTGGTTCGGAATTGGCGTAGAGAGTCGGGGCTGAGATCACGAACGGAAATCAACCACTAGCCACCGTTCAAGTGCCCTTCCGGTTGATCTCTCCAAGCTTTCTCTCTCCAAAACGTTTTACTCTCTCTCTCTACAATTCTTCCTTGTAACTGTCGGGCACTTACTTGTCTTACTTGTGTCTCATGTCTCTTACAAATGTCTCTTTTATAGACAAATACATGAAGAGTTACATAGAGAAGAGACATGTCGTTTGGGAAGGGTTATGAATGTTAACATCTCATAACTATTAGTTGATTAAACCGGTTCGGTGTAATCCCAAATCATGGGCGTAAACCGACCATAAACCAACATTCTCCCACTCGCACATGATATGGAGCATAACGTGTATTAGAGAATTCAGACAGTTTAAGATCGAGATTTATAACTCGGAAATTATACGGCAAATGAACCGTGCGACCCTTGCGAGTACACCTGCACTTGGGAGCTAAACTATGCACCTGTTAAGGATACATAACTGCTACAACCTTAAATAAAATATTTGTATTTCAGCATGTCTCGCTGTTCCCCAAACTTATTTATGTTTTACATCAATCTCAACATATCTTATCCCTATAGCATATGTTAGACATTTCACATCATGTGTTCACTATATTCAAACTCCAATTGAGCGATATAGTGGCTGGTCAACAATCACATATGTCAATGTAAAACCAAATAGTTTTCCCTTCCGTACTCATGCCCATCTGTTCCAAACTAACCGCTTTCCTAGCATGTCCCATAAGGCTAATTATTCCATCACCATCAGAATACATACCAAAGTAGCGAACATTAGCTTATCCCTTCAAGAACATAAATGAAGGTTCAATGGTAACCACTTGAAACCATAATAAGGTTAATAGGAACTCACATTGCGATTAATGGGGATTACAAATAAAATATCACTTGCTTCCTATATGGTCGTACTAGCACATGTGGTATGACTTACATGTCATAGCAGTTAACTCTTTTTTTCAAGAGCATATGTCAATTGGTTAAACCAAATACTACTATGTGGATCAAGCTACTATCAGCTCGCTATCTAGCGCCTGATTATGTACTTATCCAGCTCTTCCAAGTATTCATGATTATGGGTCAATCATGATCGATATCTCAATGAGCATATCTCATCTTGACTCTTTATCAAGGCGATATTTGATAAGAACTATAAAGAAAGCTCCCTATATGGTCGTACTAGCACATGTGGTATGACTTACATGTCATAGCAGTTAACTCTCTTTTTCAAGAGCATATGTCAATTGGTTAAACCAAATACTACGGTGTGGATCAAGGTACTATCAGCTCGCTATCTAGCGCCTGATTATGTACTTATCCAGCTCTTCCAAGTATTCATGATTATGGGTCAATCATGATCGATATCTCAATGAACATATCTCATCTTGACTCTTTATCAAGGCGATATTTGATAAGAACTATAAGGAAAGCTCCCACTAGCGCCAGACTCATCATATCTCATCTTAGCTTTTCACTAAGAAAACTAAGGCGATTATTCATGTGAATGAATCAATCTCCAACTTGTTGACATTCCTTACATATCTATGTGTAAGTATGCAAAAAAAATAAAAATGACCATCATAAACTATGTATGAAAATGTCTTTATATATATAAATCCTCAAAGATAAATACAATGTCAAATGACAAAGCACCATTAGTACATACATCAAATTCTACGCAAACCTAGAGCTCGAACATGAGCAAGATAAACATCTCTAGGAATGGACTTAGTAAACGGATCAGCTACCATCTTGTGCGTAGAAATGTACTTTAGGACCACCTCTTTCTTTGCCACAATGTCTCTCACAAACGGATGTTTGATTTCAATGTGTTTGGTCATACCATGATATTGGGATCCTTCACATAAGCAATACAAGCTTGACTATCACAATGAATAGTCACTGGACACGAAGCCTCTTGAGTGTACTTGTAAGCTTTGTAAGAACCTCCTCAGCCAAACAGCTTCTTGACCTGGTGTTGAACATGCAATGAACTCAGCTTCCATCATGGATAAAGCTGTACAATTTGTTTCTTGCTACTCCAAGTAATGGCACCATCACTTAGCAAGAAAGCATATCCTGAAGTCAATCTACGCTCATCTAAATCGCCAAATCAGTCGGCATCCGTATAGCCCATTAAGCGTAAACCACTTCCTTGATAACACAAAGAATAGTCTATAGTTCCTTTCAAGTATCTAAGGATCCTCTTCACCGCCATCCAGTGTTTCTTCCCGGGGTTTGACTGGTAACGATTTACCAAGCCAACAGCATAACAAATATCCGACCGGGTACACATCATACCGTACATCAAACTTCCCACAGCACTAGAGTATGGGACTCCTTCCATCTATTTTTCTCATTATTTTTTTTAGGGCACATATCAAGGCTTAGGCCTTCACCTTTTGCGATTGGAGTATCAATGGGATTACAATCATGCATCTTAAACCTTTCGAGGATTGTACGAATGTATGACTCTTGTGAAAGAGCTAACAATTTCCTCGATCGGTCTCGGTGTATCTTAACACCAAGTACATAATCAGCTTCTCCCATATCTTTCATCTCAAAATGAGATGATAACCATTGCTTAATGGTTACTATAAACTCCATATCGTTTCCAGCCAACAAGATGTCGTCAACATATAAAGATAGAATTACAAAGGACTGTCCCATGCTCTTGACATAGACACAATGGTCTTCACTTATCATCGTAAACTATAAGATATTATAGCTTGATGAAAACGAAGATACCATTGCCTAGAAGATTGTTTTAGACCATATATTGAACGTTTGAGCTTACAAACTTTCTGCACATGGCCTTCTACAATGAAACCAATAGGTTGTTCCATGTAAATTTCTTCTTCTAGCTCCCCATTAAGAAACGCACTCTTAACGTCCATTTGATGTAATTCTAAGTCCAATCCGGCAACTATGGCTAGAAGATTGTTTTAGACCATATATTGAATGTTTGAGCTTACAAACTTTCTGCTCATGGCCTTCTACAATGAAACCAATAGGTTGTTCCATGTAAATTTCTTCTTCTAGCTCCCCAATAAGAAACGCAGTCTTAACGTCCATTTGATGTAATTCTAAGTCCAATCCGGCAACTACGGCTAGAATAAGGCGAATTGAGGTAAACCTCACCACTGGTGAGAACTTTTCCTCATAGTTTATACCCTTTTGTTGAGTATATCATTTTGCTACCAAGCGTGCCTTATACCTATCAATGGATGCATCCGCCTTTCGTTTGATCTTGAAAACCCATTTGTTACCGATCGCCCGACGTCCTGGCGGAAGATCAACCAAGTCCCATACTTGGTTTACCCTCATAGATTCTAGTTCTTCTCCTATTGCATCATTCCATTTTTCAGAGTTTGGAGAAGAGAGAGCCTGATGAACTGATATGGGTTCTAAGTCATCGATCGAAGCAACCATAAAAGCTTACCCTTCGATTTCAAAACGATGTCGAGGAACTTTTCCATGTTCGCTTCTACGAACCTCAGATTCATGTGATTCTTTCCCAGAAGAATCATTAACCAATATCTCTCTCCCACTAAGTTGGTATGGTTCATCTCTTGAACTTTCACCAACTTCCACAGATTGGTTAGTAGGAGAAACATTAGTTGGGTCAACCATCTCTTGAAGATGGAAATTCCTGGCAATCTCTCCTCTTCGAAGAAAATCATTTTCCAAGAACCTAACATCTCATGATTCGATTTCTGTTACGCTTTTATCCGATTGTTCGCCGATAAGCACATAACCTTTAGATTGGTCAGAGTATCTTATGAATATACAATTTTTCCCTCTTGGACCCAATTTTCCATGAGGATGTGCAGCATCGCGAACAAATGCAGCAGACCCCCAAGGTCTTAGATGCATTAAATCGGGTTTTCTTCCCTTCCATAATTCATAAGGGGTAGAAGTAACAGATTTGGAGGGCACTAGATTAAGTATATAGGCAGCAGTCAACAATGCATCACCCCGATACGAAACTGGGAGATTCGCTTGCTCCATCGCGGACCTAACCATTTCAAGAAGCGTTTGGTTTCTTCTTTCCGCTACACCATTTTGTTGCGGGGTGTAAGGTGTTGTCAATTGTTTGACAATACCCTTTTCATCACACAGTTCTTTAAACTGGTCAGATAGATATTCACCACCTCGATCCGTTCTCAAACATTTGATCATCCTCTCCAACTGATTTTCGACCAAAATGGCATATTGTCTAAAGCACTCTAATGCTTCGGACTTGTGAAAAATAAGGTACACAACCCCAAATCGAGTGAAATCATCTATAAAAGTGATGAAATATGAATCTCCATGCCTCGCCCTCACATTCATCGGACCACAAATGTCTGAATGAATAATTGCAATGGAAATTCAGCTCTGATTGCTTTTCCAATTGGTTTCCGTTTTGCTTTTCCAGCAAAACATGGTTCACATGTGTCAAGATCAACTCGGGCGAGAGAGCCTAAAAGACCTTCTCTAGCCAATCTATTCATTCGATCGACACCAATGTGACCAAGTCTAGCATGCCACACATTTGGTTCAACATGAGTAGAAGTTGTGACAAATGAAAAACAACGATCAATATTACTACTAGTAAAGTTTGTAGTACAATCGAGTACAATGAAACCATCACAAACATAACCAGAACCATAGAACACGGATCCTAGGGAAATGTTTAAAGACATATCGTAGAAGTTCAAACCAAATCCTAACTTAAGTAAAGTTAAAACAGAGACAAGGTCCCGGCGAATTTCAGGAGCATACAAAACATCATGTAAGATAAGGGTTCTCCCACCACGCATGTGTAACTGGCTTGTACCAATACCCAGTATTAGAACTTTAGAATTATTCCCCACATACAACCATCTTGCACCTTTAGGTAATCGCCAGTACTCCACAAATGCTTCTCGATTTCTAGCTACGTGGTCTATTGCTCTTGAGTATACGATCCACAAAGGATGAGATTCAGCAATCATTGCACAACTAGAAACATAAGCATACTTACAAGTAGAGTCAAAAGATAGTACATTCTCTGCCTCAATGCATTCACGAGCAAATGACCCATTGAGCCACAATTGTAGCATTTGATTTTGGTCTTATCCTTCTTTCCTCCACGTTTGCAACGCTTGGAAAATTTCTTTTGTCTCTTAGGATTAGGTTTATCAGGAGCCTTGTTTCCGTTATTACCTCTCTTGCGTTTCGAGCCTGAGCTAGAACTCGCAAAGTTGGCTTCATTAAAGGGTTTTGCTGCCTTTAGGCGCTCATCCTCTAACTCAAGATGACGTGCTATGTCTTCAAATGTTTCCACATTGACATTGTGTGTCATCTGAACCTTCATATGATCCCAACTTTCAGGTAATGAGCGGAGAACAGCTTGTACTTGCTGTTCATCAGACATAATTTGATCATCAGTCTTAAGCTCTCTAATTAGTTTGACATGACTCTAAGATGCTGCCTCATTGATTGATTTGGGCGCTTCTTGAAGTCATTAAACCTTTGATTAAGTCTCTTCAGTTTGGTGGCCGATGTGGTACCAAACTTCTCTTTCAAGGCCTCCCACATGCCTTTTTCATTTTCATATTCCCCAAACTCACACATTAGATCATCTTGCATACAACTCAGCAACGTAATATGAACGATGCTATTCTTCTTTTTCCAGGCAGCATATGCCTCTTGATATCTCCTGTGTTGAGTTGTAGTACCCTGCTCAGGCTCTTCCATGAGATGGAAAAGAGTCTCTTTCACCTCTTGCTCTTCAAATACATATTGGACTTTACGATACCAATTATCGTAATTATCACCATCCAGTTTGTCACCTTGATTGAGCTCAGCAATAATGTTCTTACAAAGCAGAAGCCATTCCTGCTTAAACATGTAGAGACTTTCATTTATTTGCATAATTTTAACACATAATTCGTAATTTTTCAATGAACACAAACTAATCTAACATAACTCGACACATAATAGAGGATCGAAAATTCACTATGTTTCTCAACATTTTAGTCGAAACTCTTGACCCCAATATCTCTCATGATACTTACTCAAATCGCGCGTTCGATATATCGTTGGAAATATAATTTTACCATTTACGTATAGACATCAAAATCGCACGATTCCGATAATTTAACATAGAGATATGGGCGAAACAAAATGTTCGGTTTACTTACAATTGATCCAAATTCATGCAATATGTTTCGGTTCTCAATATGATAATTTCCAGAAACATTCAAGTTAATATGAAGAACATTTATGCAAAGTTTCAATTCATTTCATCAACGAATCAAGAAGTTACCATTTGCAACCATTCCTAACATAACCGGTTTCATCAATTCCTCATGAATAAGCGAAACTAACATATATAACATTTTTTACATGCTAACTAAGAACCAAAACATTCCAGAACCGAAACATAATGCTCTGATGACAATGTTATACTTCTATGCGGAAGCGTTAAACTGGAACACATACCTTGGCCGGTTTGATGGCGAATTTGGTTCGAATTCGACTGGGAAATGACGCAGAGAGTCGGGGCTGAGATCACGAACGGAAATCAACCACTAGCCACCGTTCAAGTGCCTTTCCGGTTGATCTCTCAAAGCTTTCTCTCTCTAGAATGTTTTACTCTCTCTCTACAATTCTCCCTTGTAACTGTCGGGCAGTTACTTGTCTTACTTGTGTCTCATGTCTCTTACAAATGTCTCTTTTATAGATAAAGACATGAAGAGTTACAAAGAGAAGAGACATGTCGTTTGGAAAGGGTTATGAACGTTAACATCTCATAACTATCCCAAATCATGGGCGTAAACCGATCATAAACCAACACGACCTTCCTACTCTAAGGTGGATTCGAGTTTAGAGGCGGCTCTCATGAGCTCACTTTGGAAAGTAGAGAGTAATAGTAAGTGTAAGGTGATCTTTGAGTCTGATGCAATTTTGACAGATGATGCGACGATGTACCTTTAGAGGTTCTCTCGATTTAAACCTTTTTTCTAGGAGATACGCAACCGTTCGAGATTACATCATCTACTATATGAAAGTAGAATAGTTCTCTCCATGGAGTTGACACATCAACACGCAGAAGAAGACCACGTGTCACTGAGAAAACCAAAGGACAGTTCAATTAACAAAACGTTATTAATATCAGTTGTAACTTTTCCCCTTCTCATCTCTTCAACTCCCCGAACTCTTTTTCATTTTATGGTTTCGAGCCTTTAAATAGGAATATACGATCATTGGCGACAATGAAGGGTTAAGCTTATGGTCCACCCCTTCTCCGTTACGATAAGAGTAGAGCGCCCGACGATGAAGTTCGGGTACAGTTCCGGGAAATCATGCTTCTCACAGAACAATATCGTAGTTCTTCTCCTTAACACCAATCCACAAAGAATCTCCATGTTCATACCCGGCTCAAGCTATCGCCACCTATTGTCCCATTGGCTATAGCAAGTGGAGTCTATTGATTCACAACTACGGGCAGAAAGAGATCAAATGCATTAAGAGGTACAACCTTGTTCAAAGCTACACTTAGGTCCTCTCGCTTAAATATTTAGTGCTTGTTGAAGTGGAACTTGCGATGAATGGTTTCACAAAAGCCTAACCCTTCCTAATACTGAACATAGCAAATTACCCTTGCTCACTTGTCATTGAAATATATGTGTTCTTACAGTGATCCTCAATCCAAAAAACAAGCGCCAAACAAACCAACAGCAAACAAGACACAAAGAAATCCACTAAAATCAAACCCTACAGAAGCTTCCACTTTAGTTATCTTACTAGAATCTGAAGCTTGCGGTGTCAAAGGTGTGTCTACGATCTAAATATCTTCAAGTTTGAATGGCAAATACTAATTTAGAATTTCAGATTGTTAGGGTTTAAATATCTCTGTATTTCTGGTTGTGGTGGAATCAGGTTAGAACGACAATGTCCGGAGTCATGAATATATAGGGAGAAATGGTTCTTCCAATTGTAAGTTATCCCATCTTGTTCATTTTCATTTCATGTCAACCGAGAAATAATTGAAATTCCCTAATCCCTATAATCTCCTTCTCTTCAAATATTTTCTCAGTGATTCCTCACTGTCTATTTAAATTGGGACATCACATTAAAATTTCTTACAGATGAAAACGAAAATGGAAGAGGATATAACCAAACACTAGAAAATTTGCTAGGTAAGTCTGGCTATGGTAAACCAGAATGATTTTCTTTTTAATTGGTGTTAATTTGTTTTCAAGTATGAATTTATGCATCTATGGCATGATCGAGTATTAAACTCATGACTATACCGAATATGAGAACTATAGTTGTGGCTAATAACTTAATTGTTTTGTTCTTCCTCTATGAAATTCCAAACCTATCCGATTCTAGATTTATAGGTTTTAGTATATGTATGTGAAATAAATGGAATCATTGAATTGATCAAATTTGGTTCGATAAGAGATCATGAGACTTCGTAATTAGAATTATACTGCACTTTCTTAACACCATAGTTGACATTTAACATTCATGGTATCCAACCGTTTCTTCTTTTTTGTGGTTAATATCATAGTATTCAGTGGCCTCCAACAATGGTTTGGTGCTTATTACAAAGTTTGAGTCACATAATAGTGATGGTAGTTTCCATACTCTTACCTATCCAAAGATAGTTAGGATGTAGTCTAAGTTGCACTGGGACGGATACGAGGATAGAAACGGAGACGGGAACGGTACAGGAAACGGC
Organism: Arabis alpina; assembly: GCA_900128785.1. NCBI lineage: Eukaryota > Viridiplantae > Streptophyta > Magnoliopsida > Brassicales > Brassicaceae > Arabis > Arabis alpina. Next base: position 28,174,459 of record LT669795.1, read on the forward strand.
AAATTAAAAATATAGAGAATACGGGTACGGCATAGATACGTCCATAAAAATACATATATATATAGAAATATAAAGTAAGTTATGCATAAATCTCAACATTAATCACTTAATCACATAACATTCACTTTTAAAATCCAGTTTATCTAGTTCTCATTAATGAAAGATTAGCTCAACATCAATCTTAGTACACAATTAAAATAAATATAAAATTTAGAAATTTTACATGTGAGAGTAACGTGCTATGGAAAGAGAGAGGCATCTTATGTAATCCCAAACCGGAGAGGGGATTCTTTGGGAAAAACTTAGAGGAAAAACAAGAGGCGCGGACCTTAGGAATGGTAACTAAGGCACGCAGGACGGTCGAGGGAGCTAGAAATGGAAAGGAAGGAAGAGGAATGAGACTTCGGCCCATGGAGTAAGGAGGTGGAGAAAATTTAGGAAAGTGGAGAAAAATAAGGAAAGTGGATATTCTCCTTAGGGTTTTTGGTTTAGTATAAATAGAGGGCTAGGGAGCTCATTATTTACACACCAAAATATTTCTCTCCTCTCTAGAGCCAAAGATACACGCTTAAGAGGGAGAGAAAAGGAGGAGCTCGAGAAGGAACTCGGCACCCCACCTAAGGAGAAGCGGTATAAGGTAAGGCGCGATCCGTACCTAATACTCCCTTTCTATTCTCTTCCTTTTAGCTTTCATACGGTAGTCTTAGTAGTACGGGTTAGGGTAGAGTAGTTTAGTAGTATAGTAGTAGTAGTCGTGTGCGGATAGAGATCCGTCCACGGCACCGTAGTAGTAGCGTCCGTGTATGGATCGAGGATCCATACGTGGACTAGTTGGCATCGGTAACGCCTAGTGCTGGCATCGGTATGGCCTCAGGGTTCTTCGATGACAGTACGCCAGGGTACCGAAGGTAGGTCTCGGTGACGCCTCAAGAAGGCATCGGTGACGCCTCGACAAGGGCGCTGGTACGAGGTACCAGTGACGCCTCTAGAGGACACGATGACGCTTTAACAGGGCCCGAGTACCTAGCAAGCTGTGGCCTCGGTGACGCCTCGAGAGGGCATCGGAGACGCCTCGACAAGGGCGCTGGTACGAGGTACCAGTGACGCCTCGACAGGGCCCGAGCAGCTTAAGGTCGTACCTCGAGGAGGTGACGTAAGGAAGTAAGGTTGATCGAAGATCAGGACGAGTGAGCCTCAGATCAATCCTCGATGGACGTATCGGTGAGAAATCGGTACGGACACTTGACGATCCGACAGTGCCAATAGTGGCTATCAGGTAGTATCCACGGTCAGACCATGGGGACGCGTCGATAGGCCCTCGGGGAGGCCTACGATCGATCTACCACTGACCATCAAGGATAACTGAGCAGTCCACAAGGACAGTCCGCGATGAGATCGCTGACTGGCATCGGTAAGCCTCGAGTAGGTTTTGGTGTATCGGTACGATACCTTGTTCGTCCGCGATGAACAAACCGGTAATCATCGGTGAAGGCATCGATGATCGGAAAGAAAGGCTAGACGGGCAGTGCCAAGCACTGTACCGCGAATCGGTAAGGCCTCGATGGTGATCGATACGGCCTCGGTTCGGAATCACGCCTGGTAAGCAAAAGCGTGCTTGGCTTACCAACAGTGGCAGAGCATCCGGTCAGATCATGGCGATCTGGCTATGGACTCGTAGGTGAGACAGTAGAGGAGCGAGGCAAGGCTAGCACAGCTTGCCAAGTAACTCGGCTATCACAATGGATCTTGGCGAGGGTGCACGGACGAAGGAGATCCCGCCGTGAGACTCAGCCTTGTATCTCGAGGAAACTTGGCTCGGCCTAAGCCGGCCCAAGAGTGACTCGTTGTTTGGCGGACTGGAAACTAGGCATGGCAGGATCATGTCTAGCTCCGACTCGCACCGCATGTAGTTTAGGAAAGTAGATAATGCATAGGCCGGCTATACTCTGAAAAGAGAGTCAGTGGGCCAAATGTGAGGATTAGCGTGGCAGGCTGAAAGGTCTGATACTAACCGATCATTGAACCGCAAAATAGAGCTATGGTAGCATTACAGCCGCAAGGCCGTGAGGTTACTCGATGGTTCGCTTGTTTGTTGGACTCGACAGACTACTAGAGAATGCTGTAGGCTGGACAGGTAGTGGCCGGCCAACTCGATAGTTGGACGGACACACCTTAGTCAACCTGGTAGAAATTCTAGACGGTGTAGGCCAACAAGAGAAGCGCTAAGGAGGCTTAGCAAACTCGTACGGCCGCATACGACTCCAGGGTTAGAGGCAAGGCCGCGGAAACGCTGAGACCAGTGATGGGCAAGGCCGGACCGCGAGTCTTCCACAATTAATATATAGTTTTCTGTTTGTATTTCTGCAGGGACGGTCACCGTATGGCCATAGATGTGTCATGGGTAACGTATTGTTATAACCATGCTTACCTGGGGCCGACCATACGGGGCAAAAGGTATTGTTTGAAATGCTTCGGCTATTGCTTGAGAACCTAGAGGTATAAAGGACTAGGATTAACCGGAGTAGATAGTTTGGTTGTGAACCTTATGATAGTTTAGTAGTTAAGAGCATGTTAAATCAGTAGGATAGTAGGTTCACAACGCCACCCGTTTAAATATTGCATGGACCGCATCGTGAGTATGCGTTCCCCCGGTTGTTTGTGTTTGGCCTGAAAGATGGCACGAAGTCCTAGCGTTCTGAGGATCGCTAGAAGGGTTTGAAGTTCCAGAACTTCGTAAAAGGTTTGAAGTTCCTGAACTTCGTAAAGTCCGCCGACGGGCCGACTATCGTATTGGCTGCCAGATTAGGTCGGGCGTTACCAGTTTACTGGTGTTTAGTAGTGGCTGCCAGTTAGGCCGGGCGTTACCAGTTTACTGGTGTTTAATAGTGGCTGCCAGTTAGGCCAGGCAAGAGTTGACGAGTTGTATCACTGCCAAAGGGTTAGCGGTGAGACGCAGTACCTAGCAAGTAGTGCTAAGGGTGCTGTGTGGGGGGGGTTTTAGGGGTTAGAATAGCTAGGTAGTGTTAGGTGGTGAGACGGAGTAGACCGTCTTACTGAGTATTCAATACTCACCCCCTTACCAGTGCGCAGGATAGGACATCCGGTCAGGTGGACCATAGGACGGCAAGGCAGGAGGGAGCAGCGGGCAATGGAGGAAGGCTTTCCCAAGGCGTAGTGAATCTAGTACCCTATGATGTAAATTACCGTACAATGTAATAGAGAAATTTTAGAGCAATGAAAATACCATTTTTGTCTAACACTTGGGTCTGGATTCATAGTCTGAGATGCGGGTGTTACACCTTACTCCATTTCATTTCAACCACAATTAAAGGGAGGTGAGTAGTAAGTATAGATAAGATTATTTGATGACTGAGTGTGATGGTTAGGTTTCAGTTCACGGTGATATACGGTGTTTACAATCTAATTAGAAACATGTACAATACGTATATATATATATTCAGAAAATTTTGAAAAAATACCCCAATCTAGTTATGTTTTACCTAAAAAATACCTAACAAAAATTTTAGGTGAATGAAAACCCAACAAATTTTAAATAAGAAAACAAAACCCCAATTTTTTTAACGAAACAAATCAAACCCCTAAAAGCTAACGACATTACAATCTAAATATAAACCAAAATAATATTGTTCATTAAACTAAGTAAGTGAACCATAATATTTTGTTTTTCATTTACAATTTAGCATCGTTAACTTTTAGAGAGTTCAATTTGCTTAGTCTACTCGTTGTATCCCAATTGATCCGACTTGTCAATTTTGTTGCCAAAATTATGAGATGCCAAATCACATCTTGTTTACTTGTTCTAATGCCATGGCGACGTAGTCATCATTGTCGGTGAATCCTTTTCACAATTCAACCCCATCCGAGAACATCAATGAGAACTTCCAAACATTATTCACCCTACCTCAGCAAACACCTCGGATACCAGCCGACTTCTCGACTCCATTCTAGACGACATGGAGTTTGTGGAAGGTTCGAAATGGTCAAATCTTTAATGGCAAACGTTGAATTCCAACTGATATTTGTCATCATGCTCAAGCCGAAGCTGCCGAATGGTGCTCGGCTAATGCTCCCTTACCCGCCACCATCAATTCACACCATGCAGCTTCAATTTCAGCCATTCCGTCTTGGTCCACCTCCTCCGGGGTGGTTAAAATGTAACCATGATGCCACCCACCACCTTTCAAGCTCACAAACGGGTTCAGGATGGATCATCCGTATTTCCAACAATGAATTCATTTGCGCTGCTTCTTCATTCCTACCAAAGGCTAATACTCCCCTAGAAGTTGAAAAATGGTTTAGTCTTTTTCATGTTATGCAAATAGCTTGGTCTCGAGGTTATCTGTTAGATTTAATAGAATAGATTATATTGTATTAAGTTGTTTGATACAAGACCATAAGATACATATATATATATATATATAGTGATTAGCCTTGACCTATTGCTAACCCTAGATAATGTAAATATAAGGAAATATGCTTGTACAAGAAGTAATATAGAGATCTAGAATATTTTTTGGTTTGGGCTTTACTTTATAGTGGTTTTGATGACCCAAAGTAGATGGTTCGCAAGATAAATATCTTGCTCTCTAAGTTACCTCCAATACTCCCCCGCACGACAAACGTGGTACGCGAAATCAAGCAAAAACATGTATGTCGTGGACAACTTGTCAAGGACGGACAAAATAGGTCAACAGACTCCTCCGGATGTTATTAGATGGTAACTAAACAAGTGGTAGAGGCAGGATCGGAGATCATTCTTCAACAATCCTGGTAGGCTTCAATCTTGAAAAGAGAAAAAGAACTTCAGCTCGTCTTTGGTCTTGGTAAAGGGGAAAAACATCCGTGGGTGCAACTTGCAACTCCACAAATAATTGTCCTTTTGTTTCGGACACTCCATAAATCGGACTAGAAGAATGACCTAAAAACATGAGCGTCCCAATAAAACACCCCCATAATAGTAGAATCGTAAGAAAAGGAATTGAAAAATCCCAAATAATAGAAAATTTAAGAAAACACTTGTGAAAACTCTAGCTCTTAAACACCATAATTAAGAAACTCTCGATAATAACTCTTGATGTTGCACTAGCACCCAAATAAATCTTAAATTTTAAAAAAAATGTGACATGAAAAAAAACCAAAAACCTAACTCTTTAATAAAACCCATACGTCTATACCCATAGTTCATGTCATCATCATCGTCATCTTCATCATCACCATCACCGTCCTTACCATCAAGGACCATCGTCATGAAGCGGAAGCTTAGTTTAAAGTCCCTAGGATCGCCTGCTCTGAAACCATGTTAAATTTAATAGAATATAATTTATTGTATTGAGTTGTTTGATACAAGACCATAAGATACATATATATAGTGATTAGCGTTGACCTATTGCTAGCCCTAGATAATGTAAATATAAGGAAATATGATTGTACAAGAAGTAAAATAGAGATGTAGAATATTCTTTGGTTTGGGTTTCACTTCATAGTCGGGCTTTGATGACCCCAAGTAGATGGTTCGCAAGATAAACATCTTGCTCCCTAAGTTACCTCCAATATTATCAACAGATTAAAATCGATTCAAAACAACTTGTGGATTTTCACAACCACCATACAAACATATCAATGGATAACTTATTCCATGATATTAATCAATGTAATCTTTTTGCCGTAGTCCACTTTGTTCATATCATGAGACAACAAAATGTAATAACCGATAAACTAGCTCGCATAGGACAATCTCAATATTTACTGTATTGTATCTATAAATCTTTTCAAGATTGTATTCAACTTATTTGTCGTGCGATTTGTAAACTTCCCAAAGTTATGAATAAAACAAAAAGAACCCTTTTGAACGAATAGTTGAATTGCATAAGCCCAGTCGTGATGTTTGCCTAAGCCCAAAAGTAGTAATTTGTCTACGCCCAATTGTTGAGTGGTATGAGTCCAGAAGTGTAATGGACCAGATGGTAAGTTTGGACCCTTAGCATAGACCCAGAAGGAGCATCTCCTTTGTCGCCAGAAGAAGTAACGAGATCTGAAGCTTTGCAAATGGCGATTCGATGTGAAATCGAGTCTCGTTAGGTGAATCGTGTCGTCTCGTCTCGTTAGGCAAGAGACAGCCAATATTGCATGCAATCAGATGCGTGTCCAACCAGAGATGAAGGTACCATTACATACTTCACATAAAATTGATGATCTTCTTACATATCCCCCGATCAATAACCAGGAAGCACAAAACCAAAACTGTAACCCCAAAAATCGAGTACAAGTGAATACGGGGCCTACATCAATATAGTCTTACTGGATATTTACCGGTTAGGTCATGAGAGGCCAAAAAATACCAAGTGGTGAGATAGATGCACCTTGAATTTTCACTTACTTAGTGCGTAGAGTATTCGTGTGAGACGTAACACTATGAATCCGATATGGTGTCACAAGATGGTACGGTTTCTTTTTTTTGGTAAACTAATTGAAACTCCAACAGAAAGTACAAACTAAATTTCTCTTACTTTATGTGTCCCCAACAGAACACGTAAGTGCACGAGTGTAGTCTGTGGACACCAACATTTTCATTCTATATCAAGTTGATCGACAAAACATTATGTTGGACATACATCTAATCTAATTGCTTGATCCTACCAGTACATCACGTCTACGACGTCTCTCCACTTTCTTGCTACTAGGGCAGGGCGCATAGCAGTCAACCTAAGTTTTTTTTCGATTGAGTAGATACATATTCGTTGTCTTGATATCCGTTAATATCCGAATATCCGACAGATCCATTACGTCAAACTTATTAAAAAAAGTTGTAAGTACTCTTTAGTCATCTAAGGATTTAGTCTTTCGTAGCTAGACCCAGTTAGTTACACATCTTCTTCGCATTGCCGTGGGGGGCATACAATTTATATATTATGTATATGTATATTTTGCATAACTACTCGATTATTCTATAATAAATTTGAGAGTATTGGTCAACATATCATCAAATCATCATTGTTAATAAGCATTATCATATTCATATCAAGTTGGTAAATGATTGTGCTGATTTTTTCTTCAACCATGACTTTATTCCATGTTGTTGTTAAAAAAAAGAAGCAGCTATCACTGCATAGTTGCTGACGACGACTCTAATCCACAAGTCTCTCTCTCTCTCTTTTTTTTTTTTGCTCTGGCATGAAACGTTTTGGGCAAACAAACCATATCTAATGTTTTTGTTCTAATAGTTTGGAGATATTTTTGTAAGTTGCTTTGTAATACAATAATGAGTGTATTTAATATAGTAGATAAAAATGGGACCGGCACTAGTTTCGCATCACGACAACTCATATGTGTTGTTTAATGTATTGTTCATAATTTGTTCCTGCCCATGACCCTTTTAAATTGAAAACTTCACTCAATCCCATTATCAGCTGTTTCAAGTTGACCAAGTTTTTATATGGTCCACTGTCAATCTTTTCTTTTAAATAACTTTTTTCACTTGGATTGTTCAAAGTCTTCTCCTTTTTGTTAACATTATTGTCTATGTTTTGCAAGCGAGGCTGTGTAACTCTTTGATTCAGAAATTCTTTCATTAGCTTGTGTAGACCAAATTCTTTTTTCTTTAAGACACAATTAAATTAGAAACAGGGGAAGAGAAAAGAGATTCTTTCTAGGTCTGCAGATGAGTTCAAGAATTGGAGCCTTTATGCTCCTGATCTTGCTTTTCTTCCACATTTGTTATGTTTCTGCACTCACAAATGGTTTAGATGGTAAGTAAATACTAATTATATATATATATATAAGCTGTTGAATACTGTCTTTCGAAAGAAATGGTTAAGCATTGGTATTACACATGGTGCAGCTTCTGCTTTACAAGCCTTGAAGAGTGAATGGACCAGGTCTCCTGAGGGCTGGGAAGGCTCTGATCCTTGTGGAACCAATTGGGTTGGGATTACATGTATCAATGACCGCATCGTTTCAATGTAACACCTTGTCTGTGTTTTTTGTTACTTCTTCCAATAGTCCTTTGTTTAACCTTCTTTTTTTGCTTCTTGCAGATCAGTAGCCAATCTTAACTTGGAAGGAAAGCTTTCTGGAGATATTTCAGCTTTGACTGAATTGCAAATTTTGTATGTCTTTCTTCTTCTTTCGATTCTTCCATTACATAGAAATGAATTTTGATCTCATCTTATAATCCAACTTTGCAGGGATTTGTCATTTAGTACTGGATTGTCCGGACCACTTCCACCAAATATTGGTGACCTTAAGAAGTTGAGGAACTTGTAAGAAATAAGATCATGACCCATTTGTTACTGACTTGTCTATTTTTTTATCTTAAACTCACTCTTTTTGTCTCCAGGATTCTTGTGGGATGTAGTTTCAGTGGTCAAATCCCTGATTCTATAGGATCTCTAGAGCAACTTATCTACCTGTAAGATTTAGTTGCTTCCTATTATCATAAACCATCTTCTTCTTTTTTCATTTTGCCGTCTCTAAACCAATAGAATGACTTTTTGTTTCCTCCATACAGCTCCCTGAATTCTAATCAATTTAGTGGAACAATTCCGGCTTCCATTGGACGACTATCGAAACTCTATTGGTTTGATATAGCTGACAATCAGCTCGAAGGAGAAATTCCAGTTTCTAATGGGGCTTCTTCACCTGGTCTTGACATGCTTCTTGAAACTAAGCATTTGTATAATCCCAAATCTTTCCATTTTACTATATATAATCTCTCTTTTTGATATACTAAACTGACTCTCCATCACTTTCTCTGGTAGTCATTTTGGAAAAAACAAACTTTCCGGAGTAATCCCAGAGAAACTCTTCAGCTCAAACATGACGTTGATACATGTGTAAGTTTCATAGTACATGTGAAAGCTAATTAAGAGATTAGTAACTAAATAATTGATTGCATTGTTTTTGTTTTTTCTTATTTGTAGGCTATTCGATGGAAACCAATTAACAGGAAAAATCCCAGACAGCCTCAGCCTTGTTAAAACGTTGCAAGTGTTGTAAGTAGTAAAAGATTGTTCAAATTTTGTTTTCTATTCCAATATCTTAAATCTCATAGTCTCTTTTCTATGTTACAGACGCCTTGATAGGAATAGACTAAATGGAGTTATTCCTTCAAGTTTTAATAATCTCACGAATCTTAACGAACTGTAAGTGACCAACTAAATATTTGTTATGCGTTTGTATGAAAACGAGGTAAAAGAGTTTGTAGTTGAATCCATTTCAGGTACTTGGCCAACAACAAATTTACAGGTAGTCTTCCAAATTTTACAAGCTTGGCCAATCTCTACACATTGTAAGTTTCTATATTTTTCTTCTTCCGACTTTGTAAGTTTCTTCTTCCCAAACACTCATTCTAATCAATCTAGTGCCATGATGTGATTGCAATGTAACAGAGACGTGAGCAATAACACATTGGAATTCTCACCCATTCCATTATGGATCTCTTCGTTACGCTCCCTGTCAACATTGTATGGAAATCTCTCTCTGTATCTCTTTCTCTCTTGATTTTCATGCATGTGCTAAGAACAAATGCTCTTTGGCAGGAGGATGGAAGGGATCCAGCTTAATGGTTCAGTACCAGTATCATTTTTCAGCCCTCTTCAGTTGCAGACTGTGTGAGATTATGAAATCATGAAATTAGAAATCAGCTCAGAGTTATGAAATCTTTTCTTATATTTATTCATTCATTTGCAGTATCCTAAAGCACAATCAGATAAGCGGAAACTTGGACTTTGGTACCAGCTATAGCAAGCAGTTGGAGTTTGTGGATTTACAAGACAATAAAATAGATGTGTATAGAGAAGTAGATAATAAACGAATCCAAGTAATGTATGTATGGTGGTCACAAATGAAAATGATTTTATTTTCATCAGTCAATTACTCACCTCTGTTTGACAGATTGGCAGATAATCCAGTGTGCGGGGAGGTGGCGAACAGGCGGAGTTACTGCTCAGCAATCCAACACAATACCTCATTTGCTACCCTCCCAACAAATTGTGTTCCATGTGATCCAGGCAGGGAACCAAATGAAGCGTGTCGCTGTGTTTATCCGTACATGGGAATACTCTACTTCAGGTCTCCTTCTTTCTCAGGGTTCTCCAACAACACCAACTTCTTATTGCTCCAGCAGAGCATATCTGGTTTCTTTAAGAAGTTCAGTTACCCGGTGGACTCTGTGGGTATCAGAAACATAAGAGAGAATGAAACTGATCATCAGCTTCTAATAGATCTATTGGTCTTTCCTTCGGGGCAAGAGAGTTTTAATCAGACGGGAATGGCACATGTTAGCTTTGCGTTTAGCAACCAGACTTATAAGCCTCCCCCCATATTTGGCCCTTACATTTTTAAAGGAATTCAGTACAGTCATTTCTCTGGTATGATCAACACACAATCATCAAACCGAACATTAGTTGATAATTGTATATGACTCATTTGGTCTGCCTTGACAGATGTTAGAGGTTCCAAGTCATCCAACAAGAGTATTATCATCGGAGCAGTTGTTGGTGCTGCAGTTCTTTTGGTGTTGTTAACAATAGCTGGTGTTTACGCTCTCAGGCAGAAGAAGCGAGCAGAGAGAGCAACTGGTCAAAATAACCCTTTTGGTACGTAGTAAGAAAAACGTTTACTACTCCTCACGTGAGTAAAAATGCTTACTGCTACTACTCTTTTGTCGTAATGCAGCTAAGTGGGATACGAGTAAGAGCAGTATCGATGCTCCGCGTCTAATGGGAGCAAAAGCATTTACTTTCGAAGAGTTAAAGAAATGTACAGACAACTTTTCAGAAGCAAATGATGTTGGCGGTGGGGGTTATGGAAAGGTTTGTTTGTTTTTTTTGTTTTTGCAATGACCTCACATGGAAGTAGCAGTTGGAATTCTGATCCCTGATCTCTGATGGTGAAACAGGTGTACAGAGGGATTCTTCCTTCTGGGCAACTCATTGCAATCAAAAGAGCTCAACAAGGATCTTTGCAAGGAGGGTTGGAGTTCAAAACTGAGATCGAGCTTCTCTCAAGGGTCCATCATAAGAATGTTGTCAGACTCTTGGGCTTCTGCTTTGACCGAAGTGAACAAATGCTCGTATACGAGTACATTCCAAATGGCTCTCTTAGAGACAGCCTATCAGGTAATAAATATCAAACGTCTCTCTTCCTCTGAGGAACTATGATAGTCACTCATTTGGTAAAAATGCAGGGAAGAGTGGGATTAGGCTGGATTGGACAAGACGTCTTAGAATAGCACTTGGTTCAGGGAAGGGTCTGGCTTATCTTCATGAGCTTGCTGATCCTCCAATCATACACAGAGACATCAAATCAAATAACATATTACTTGATGAAAATCTAACTGCCAAGGTTGCAGATTTCGGCCTCTCCAAACTTGTGGGAGACCCTGAGAAAACTCATGTGACAACACAAGTAAAAGGAACCATGGTGAGTAGAGAATCAAACATCTATCATGTTTCTCTTTCTCTGTTGCATTTAAACTCATCACAGTATCTATGCATGGATACAGGGCTACTTGGATCCGGAGTACTACATGACGAATCAATTGACGGAGAAGAGTGATGTGTATGGGTTTGGTGTGGTGATGCTTGAGCTACTAACCGGTAAAAGTCCAATAGAGAGAGGCAAATACGTGGTGAGAGAGGTGAAGACAAAGATGGACAAATCGAGGGGCTTGTATGACCTGCAAGAACTGCTTGACACGAGCATCATCGCAAGCAGTGGGAACCTGAAAGGATTCGAGAAGTATGTGGATCTAGCTCTGAGATGTGTTGAGGAAGAAGGTGTAAGAAGGCCATCGATGGGTGAGGTGGTGAAAGAGATTGAGAACATAATGCAGCTTGCAGGATTAAACCCTAATGTAGATTCAGCATCGACTTCAAGAACGTACGAGGATGCAAGCAAAGAATCTGGTGATCCTTATGGCAAGGACTCGTTTCAGTACAGTGGTAATTTCCCAGCTTCAAAGCTCGAACCTCAATGATTGATTATCTTTTCTATTTGCTATTTCGTAAGTGACTTCATATATACCTTGTGAATGTGGACTTGCATGATTTGATTACTTGCTATGTGTCACTGATTTATTAAGTGTAAGTACGACTAATTTTATTTTCGTTTCCCATCAAGTAGATGAGTGGAGCCATACTCAGAACCATCAAGGTCTTTGTAACATAAACACCAGTTTTCATACATTAGAGAAGTAAGATCAATGTATGAATATATAGGCTGTTTCAATAATTTGACATTTATAACGGAACATTTTTTAAAGAATCAAAATGTACGAGATTTCTAACTAAGTGGTGGTGGGCTATATATGAAATAGAGTTTAATTCGCTTTAAACGTGAAATTATATAACCACTCCCATTTGGTCAATGGAAATGGTGATTCACTAGAAAACTTGGTGAGTGGGGTACTCGACGGTTACACTTACCCTGAAAGGATTAGCCGGTGATAAATGTTAGGATCACCCCCTAGTTCTAAAAAATCATGTGTCACCCCGTAGTTTAAAAAAAAAACGAAACTTTCTATGTAAACAATTAGTTTACAATGAATTTCAAATCTCTGCCTTTTTATATCCCAATTTGAATAAGGATAGTGACAAAGTATCATCACTGATATATGTTGGGACTTGTTTTTTTTACAATGGCGTTAGCCAATATTCCGGTGGCTTTTCCGGGTAATTTAGTTGTCGGAATGACCATAAATTAGTTACGTTGGATTCATTGTAATGAGCATTATGAAATAGTGTATTCATTTGTCAAAAACGGCATTCGTTTGAATGAGAAATGTTGATCCAAAGTCGATGACTTGGAGAGCTTGTAAAGCTTGAATATTTGGCTAAGTAAGAAAATTAGCAAATATACCACATTGGATACATGAGATGAAAGTCATCTTGAATGTTTATGGAGAAATCATAACAAAGGTTATGGTGTATTAGAGAGAAGAAATCTCAATCACACACGTATGCGGTGTACCGAATCACCGTACCGGATTTAAAATCGGTTTTGGAATTGGGATTAAGATATGGATTTGGATTTGAGTTTGGTAAATGAGTCCTAGACTTAATACCTAATTCTTTTTGGTTAAATATAATTGAATTTTGTAGTTAATTATATTTAACACAAAATCAAAATATCTCTCTAATTAGCACAAAAAGAAATGTGAGCATCAATTGCTAGGACTTTATGATTTGACAATGATTGTCGAAATCAAGGCAAAAAACGTTTTTTTTGTTGTTGACTTGATAAAGTCATGCTTCTCTTATAAAAAGAAGAACATTCATTCGATAATTGAGGGGTTGAAACATATTAAAGTTCTATAAACAATTTGCTCATGATCTTTCTTTTTTTTGGTTTTTTGTGTCTAAGAGTACATACAAAATTTTGGTTCGATAGCTTCTGTTTTTCGGTGATGGAAGAAAGAAACAACCGCAATTGTATTACGGGAATCTGATCGCTATGAAACCGTCACACTACGGGGCGTTTAAAGATTTAAGGAAAGAGATTCGTTTCGCCTCTACAATTCTTTTTCGGGCTTAGTTGAGCCGTTGGCTGTTTGTGTGCTGTGTGATATGTATGTTTGCCTGAGCGGTCCATCGTGCCTGAGTGCGCAGTCGTAGATGGGATGACCGTCTCACTGGGTATTTATGATAATACTCACGTATCTCTTTTTTCCATGTGATGCAGGTAAAGGCAAATTGTGATCGTGGAATCACGGCTATGAAGAGGGAGATGATCTAAGATCTCGTGTTTGGTGTTGTTTTCAGTTATTGTTGTTAGAACTGGTTAGGTTGTTGGTTAGTTCTGGAACTTGTTTGGATTTATTGTTGAACCGGTTATCTTGAGTTTTAATGGAATTGAGTTGTTTGGTTTAATTTGTTATCCGCTGTCGTTTGTGTTTTGGTTGCTTGGTTGTTGAGGATAGCATTTATGAGAATGCTAATCCGAGACCAAGAGTTTATTGTTTTAAAAAAAAAACGGGTCGGGTCGTTTCAGTGAAGTTCTAATCAAGATTTTTTTTAAAATATTAGTGAAGAGATATTGCAAAAACCAGTTTATCTATTAGGCTTTTACATATTTTATGAAGATAATTTGATGGTAGTTGTCTACTTTAAGTTAATATTAATATTATATTTTTATTTTGAAGAATCAATAAAAAACACTAAAATCTTGAAGGACAAATGTCAAAATTAAGTAAAATATAAAGTTCTAAATTAAAGATATGAACAAGTGTAAACTTAAAAAATTGACACATAGGAACATCTTAGAGGTTGAATTTGTGGAAACTTTACAATATTATATAAGATTCCAATTATACGCTGCATCACTATTCCACATTGTTCTTCATCTTTTGACCAAGAGGCATCTACGTTACATTTAAAGTATCCTGGTGGAAGATGTTTACATCTATGGTTGTCTAAGGGAGGTGGTGTGGCCTTCGGTGGTCTATGTGAGTATTTGGAGTTGTTTTCCAGCCACTCTTGAGCTTCACTGTTAGCTTTTTCCAAGACATGCATACTTGTGTCAATATTTGAGAAGGCTATATCATTTTTTGATTTTCATAGTATCCATGGTACCTTATGCATTCTCAAAGCTAAGTACTCATCCCTTTTGTCGCTCAACAGTAAGCACTGAGCCATATTATCGAAAATAGTTCTAGAGGGATTGGGTGCATAGAGATAAGCTACTTGAGATAGATCCTATAACAGTGGAGAGAAAGGGCACTCAAACAAGATGTGGTTGACTGTTTCGTTGCTGAATCCGCATCTACGATAGACTTTGTCTTTAGTGAGTCTCTTATTTGCCATGTTGTCTCCTACTGCTAAACAGTTGGTGATGCTTCTCCACAAAAAAATTCTTGATCTTTGATGCGGTGTTACATCTCCAAATTGTCTTGTATATTGGATTGAGATTGAGATTCCAAAATCTTATCTTGGTCAGAATAGGCATTGATCTTGTGGATCCAACCCCAATAACAAGATTTTACTTATCAGGTTGTTGTATATCCATGAGATTCTTGTTTTGGCTCCTTATTGAGGTAAAGATGTAGTCCCGTATCAGTTCCTTCTTTGTACCTAGGGCTCTTGGGGGTACCCGGTGGGTTTCATTAGAAGTTATTTTCCAAGTTGGACATAACATATTCTTTAGAACTTTACCTTTTGATATAAGTCTTAAACAACTTGGAATAAGTGAAGAGATACAAAAAAACTAAGTTAGCTTTCTATTGGAGTTGGCTTAAAGTCATTTAGAGTTATGGTGGAAGAATTACACTGTTTTTAATGAAGATATGTATGTATGGGTTGAAGTTTGAAGTCAGAGCAAAAAATTGAAAGAGGGAAGTCCCAATACCGGCCATACTCTCCCAAGCTTGGTGCCGTTATATATATATATATATATAGATATATGATTTTAGCCTCTTGTGGAAAAAAATCAGACACATAATATTACCAAAAAGATTAGACACCCTTTTATTCATTGTTCTTCACAATTTTTTGGTAGTAAAAACTTCCAAGAAATGATCTTGTATTGTACTTCGATTAAAGAATATTATATTCTCACTCTTTCAATTCAATATATCTATGATATTTTATATTTACTCTTGCGGATAAATGTGTTTCTTAAACATGTATGAGTAGTTTATTTGTTAGGCTTTAAGTTTTTCAATAATTTCATGGTTATACATAATTGATATTGAATTTATTAATGAGAAAATAACAGATGTGTCATGAATTCAGAAGAACTTTTCAAGTCTGCCATCTATTTTTTTGTTTTCTAATGAGAAGAGAAATGACATATTCACCCTCATCTTTTTTTTCACAATTTGTTTTCTCTCTCGTTCTTATCTCTCTTTTCTCTTTTCTCTTTCCTCATCTCTCTCTCCCTTAGAAAAAATGGTGCATGGTGGTAGTTGTCGACAGCAATGAAGATGGAGACGGTGATATGATTGTCGAATGTGGACGAAAATATATACAAATTGTGAACGGTGGACGAAAACGGAGACAAAGACAAAAACGGTGGATAAAACATAGATTGTCCACAGTTTGTAACAGTGTTTGGCAGTGGACGACAACGGTGATCGGCGGTAGACGAGACAATGGTTGACTGTGAATGAAGACAGAGACTATGAACGGTGGACGAAAACAAGAATGGTGACAAAAATTGTAGAAAAAATTCGAACTTTGAACGGTAGACGAAAACGCATATGGCAACGAAAACAGTAGTGGATCTAGCCGGAGACGGTGGAAAAAATGGAGACGGTAGCAGAGATGGTAGACAAAACCATAACTCTTAACGCTTAACGGTGGACCAAAACGAAAACGACGACAATGGATGAAAACGGGGACGGCGACAGAGATGGTAGACAAAATCAGAATTCTGAACTATGGACCAACCCGAAACGACGATAGAGACTGTGGTTGTGTACATAAAACTAGAGATAGTGGACGAGTGATGTCGGGTAGAACCTCTATTTTTGCTTAAGGGCAAAACCGTCTTTTATCTTTGACCAAATTGAAATTAAATAAGCAGAAATGATAGATTTAGAAAGGCCAATTGATTTATGTCAAATTTGAAACAAATTTCACAAGAAATGACATTTTTGAAAATATTCCCACTATTAAATAATGTTTATCTTGTGAAATTTTCGCCTTAATTTGTGTTTAATGTTTGAGTTGGAACAACTAGCTATTGAATGATCTATAAAAAAACAGAACTAGGAGAATGATACATCGATTTTCTGGACTCGTATTAGATGAACAATGCACTATAACATGCGAGAGTTGAGTTATTGAATATTGTGAACAATTGAGTGTTGAACGAATTCATCGATACACTCTTTTAGGGGGGGGGCAAAAAATCCAAAACCGAATTACCGAATTGAACCCAACTTAAATTACCCCGATCCGAACCCGAACCGAATTTATTCAGACCGGATTTGGGTTCTATATCGCTAAATCCGAAAATCCGAATCTGAATCCAGACCGAACCGATAACCGAACGGTATCCGAACTACCATAAATATAATTTATACTAGATATATTTGGATGTTAGGTTGGGTATGTTCATATATTTTATATAATTTTTATATTTTTTTGATTAATTCGAATATTATGGATTACATTCGGATAAAAATAACTAATTTATCAACATTATTTGAATTTTTACAATTTTGTTTTTGATATTTTTTCGGATATTTTTGGATAATTCATGTAAAAACTAATAAAACCGAATTCCTTCTTTGATATCTATATTAATCTGAATTTTTGTTTTGAATTTTTTGATCAATTTGAGTTCTAATGAAATTCATATTTGATGTATATTTTGAGATAGATTGTACATTCGATATAACCGAACCCGAAGTCATCTGATCCGGAGCCAACCCGAATCTATAAAATATCCGATCGAGTTATAAATCCCATTACCAAAATATCTAAAAACCAAAATACTTGATCCGAAACCGATCGGATATCCGAATGCTCAACCCTAGTGTTATGTTATATTGGGCTGAGAGTTAAATCTTAGATTAAAACCCGATTACATGTGCGAAACCCAATAATGACATTATTATATATTTCTCTTTTGCACCCACGAACTTGGTCATCTTCAACGGTGTACTTTGATTTTTTTCTTTAAGCCATGGTGTGGTTGTGGTCCTGGTTATGGTGGTCTCATTTTATAAATAAATAAAAGGGAGCGAATTAAGGAGTAATCATATGAAGCAAAAAAAAAAGTAAACAAGGTCCCTACGACCCTACGCCACACACATAATATATATAATAATAAATAATGGTTTATATAATCTGATGATGATGCCCTTCCCCACCCACCCAGACCCACTTCCAGTTACCTCCGGCAGCAACACGAAAATGGCGGACGTTTCCGTCGACGATTTCCTCAATCGGTGCCAACAATCCGGCGACTCAGCCTATGCCGCCTTGCGCTCGGTGTTGGAGCGGCTCGAAGATCCCACTACTCGATCTAACGCTCGGATCTTCTTGTCCGACCTCTACAAACGCGTCGGATCATCCGAGACTTGCCTCCAAACTTACCACTTCCATATCCAGGACATCTTCCTCGATCAATACGAAGGTATCCCACGCATCCGATTCCTCTCTCTTTGGTCCTGTTATCTCATAGTTTTTTTCCGAACTTTGACACCGGATCTTACATCGCGATTTCCATTACTTTCTTTTCGTTGACTTCCTGATCCGTCCCTCGATTTTCTACTGCAATCGCCCACTCTAGTCGTTTCTCCAATGAATAGGCTAGAGATTTGGCTTTTCAAGGTCTTTTTTGTCGTTTTCTTTTCATTTCACTCTTTTGCCATCTGCCAAATCCTCTCTATAAGTTTCCAAAATTAGTCAGTCACATGGATTGATCATGGCTAAAAAGCAAACAAGCCGATATTTGAGTTCCACACTTTTGGGAAACCATTTCAGCTTTAGACTTATGCACAGGGACAACAGATTTAAATTCCAACATGTTTTCTTATGCTTTTCACTCTTTCCTGCAGGCTTTCAGTCTAGGAAAAAGTTAACCATGATGGTCATTCCCAGTATTTTTATTCCAGAGGACTGGTCATTCACATTTTACGAAGGCCTTAATAGACATCCTGACACCATCTTCAAGGATAAGACTATTGCTGAACTTGGCTGCGGGAATGGATGGATTTCTATTGCTATAGCTGCTAAGTGGTTGCCTTCAAAGGTCACTATATGGTTTATGAATCTTTTCAAGCTTTCAATTTGGGTTCGAAGAGAACCTCCTTAGTGACAGTGGAAATTAATTCTACTATAGACCCTGAAAATGCTTCAGAGTCCTTCATAGTAAGCATACATGTGTCAAAGCATATAAATTCACAATTCCGAGTTCTTGCAGGTATATGGGCTCGATATTAATCCTAGAGCTGTGAAAATTTCTTGGATAAATTTGTACCTCAACGCTCTTGATGATAATGGCCTACCAGTCTATGATGATGAGAAGAAAACTTTACTGGACAGGGTGGAATTCTATGAATCTGATTTGCTTGGTTATTGTAGAGACAATAAAATTCAGCTCGAGAGAATTGTAGGATGCATACCCCAGGTAGCTTTTTTCTTCTGGTCACCAATAACTTTTATATGTGTAGGATTCTAAACTTCTAAAGTCTCATGTTTTCCTTTTATCTTATGTTCCTGTGGCAGATTCTTAATCCAAACCCTGAAGCGATGTCTAAGATGATAGAAGAAAATGCAAGTGAGGAATTTCTCCACTCGCTGAGTAACTACTGTGCCCTTCAGGTAAGGGAGTTTCGTTTCAGTAAAAAAACCCTCACAGTGTCCATAGTATGTTCGCAAACTAGCATCTGGAGCTCTTCTTGTGTAATCCGCAATGTTTCTTTTGTTCCTTGTCGATCACAGTTCATGTGTAATCTCACCTTTAGCTTTTTGCTAGCATTATTGAGTCAGTCATGTATATCACATTGTAACTTAAATTTTGCATGTTTTTGGATGAGTATTAACTTAGAAATTGTTTTTTCTCCTCCTCTGTCAAATCCTCCATAGCGTTCTTTTTTTTTTTCGTCGCCAGCGATGACACGTTTTCTTGCTTTTATTTACGTTAAAAGGTGTAAATGATAGACCAGCTGCTGGAAACTGAAAGTTGATGTCATTCCCTTGCGTGATGATATTAATCCATTTTCAGGGTTTCGTTGAAGATCAGTTTGGCTTAGGTTTGATTGCCAGAGCAGTTGAAGAAGGAATATCTGTCATCAAACCTGCAGGGATTATGATATTCAACATGGGTGGTCGCCCTGGGCAAGGTGTCTGTAGACGCTTGTTTGAGCGGCGAGGAGTCCGTGTAACGCAGATGTGGCAGACTAAAATACTTCAAGTAAGAATTTAATTTCTGTTAGTCTGAAAGATCATGCTCCTCCACAATGGCCACTTGAAATGTGTTTTCACAGGCTGCAGATACCGATATCTCGGCATTAGTTGAAATTGAGAGGAGCAGCCCTCATCGTTTTGAGTTTTTTATGGGACTTTCTGGAGACCAACCAATTTGTGCTCGAACTGCATGGGCCTATGGGAAGGCTGGTGGACGAATCTCCCATGCATTATCGGTTTATAGTTGTCAGCTTCGCCAACCAAATCAGGTGGGTAGATCCTTTTTTTTTCTATTTCTTTTAGTTAATGAATTGATGTTACCATGAACAACATTGGAATCAATTAACTGGTTATGATTGACAGGTTAAGATAATCTTTGACTTCTTGAAAAATGGATTCCAAGAAATCAGCAGTTCACTGGATTTATCTTTTGAAGACGAAGCTGTTGCTGATGAGAAAATTCCATTCCTAGCCTATCTTGCTAGTGTTTTGAAAAATAGCTCCTATTTCCCGTTTGAACCTCCAGCTGGCAGCAAAAGATTTTGCAGTCTAATTGCAGGCTTTATGAGGACATACCACCGTATTCCAATTAATCAAGATGTAAGACTATTTTCTATTTACCTTGTTACAATTTTCTTACAGTTCCAGGAAATTACTCATTCAGACTGCTACTGTATTTCCACTAGAACTGTTGATTTATGAAACTTGGAGACACTAAACATTTTTCAAAAGATATCTAGAATGAAAAAGCAAGGAACACTTGAAACTTCCAGACCATTAAAGGTCTAGCATCGTAATGCAGAAGCTACCGATCATTTCTGAGATTGCTTCTTTTTTTTTGCAAGAACATTGTCGTGTTTCCATCAAGGGCTGTGGCGATCGAGAGTGCATTTCGGTTATTCTCCCCTCGGCTTGCAATTGTTGATGAGCATTTAACTCGACAACTTCCAAGGAGCTGGCTAACCTCTTTAGCCATTGAGGTAAAGTTGTATTTCTAGTATTTTTACTTTGTTTTGGAACAAAATGATGCAAGTGATACTTTATACTGATGTAAGCGCTTATGCCAAATGCGATGCTAATTTCATGCTGGGTAAGGTGTCACCTAGTGTTATAAGTGGGTATATCTTCCTAGCTGGGAGTGGACATACGCAATTGTTACCAAAGTAGGCGAATATTAGGAAGTCTAGAAAGAAGAAAATAATGAGTCACTAAATTGATTCATAGTGCATGTTACTGATATATTGATGAGTGTAGTAGGTCTGTCAAATAATTTAATGAGTTGGGAGACACAACAGTGTACAAATATTTGAAGGAATGGTTCAATTGAGAGGAGTTAGACTCAAAAGTAAACATCGTAGAAGGTGTAAAGAGTTATTTACCTACCAGTGGGATGCATAAGCTCCTTGATTATCAGGATTTGATAAGGGACTAGGATCTGATATTAGCGACCCGTGCTGTGAGTAAGAAAAAATTGTATTTTCTTCTACTATTAGACATCATTTTACCTGATGTCGTGAATTTATTGAGCGTCTCTCTGAATAACTATGTTTGAAGATACGTGTCTGTTTGTGATGTGCTTAACGGGATACTTACTACTCAATTGTAGGACACTAGCATGGAGCAATCAGATGATCAAATCACAGTCATCGAGTCCCCGCACCAATCTGATCTGATGATAGAACTAATTAAGAAACTAAAGCCACAGGTGGTGGTTACTGGAATGGCTCAGTTTGAGGTTATTACTAGTTCGTCGTTCTTACACCTGTTGGAAGTGACTAAAGATATTGGAGCTCGACTTTTCTTGGATATATCTGATCACTTTGAGTTGTCTAGCCTCCCTGCATCTAATGGGGTACTCAAATATCTCGCTCAAAATCAACTACCTTCTCATGCAGCAATTATCTGTGGTCTGGTAAAGAATAAGGTAAAGTTTCCTCCAACCGGAAGTGTGCATTCTGTTCTATCGCATCTTGTTGAGAACAAATACATATAAGATAGTTTCTTTAAACTCTTAAACTTTTTTTCATGTGTTTTATGTACCAAGTCATCTTTATGCAGGTTTATTCAGATTTAGAAGTAGCCTTTGTCATTTCAGAAGTGGATGACATTTCGAGGGCCTTGTCTAAAACTGTGGAAGTATTGGAAGGTCACACTGCTATGATCAGTCAATACTATTATGGTTGCCTTTTCCATGAACTTCTGGCCTTCCAGCTTGCTGATCGTCATACCCCAGCTGAGGTATGTAGTAAATCATTCCTAACTTATGCGTATTCAAGGTGAGTCAAGTTAATTGCTTTAGCACCCCAATGACTGTGACTTGCATATTAATATGTACTAAGAAAAGGGGCAAGCCACTCTGCAAGAACTGGAGCACATGATATTCTTGATATTTTAGTGATTGTTTTTATGACACCATAAATCTTACATTCTCGGACCAATAGGACTAACATAATATTCTGGATTAAGCTCGTTTATGGAACTAAGTTAAACCAACGTGTCTATCGTAAGGATTGATACTTCTCTACTTAGTTTTCTATTATGTGGCTTTGCAGAGGGAAAGTGAGAAGGCAAAATCTGAAGACATCATTGGATTTTCTAGCTCAGCTGTCTCTGTTCTGAAAGATGCTGAGCTTTCAGTCACTGAGATTGACGACACTTCTGTAATCTACATGGATGTGGATCAAAGTTTCTTGCCAATTCCGCGATCTGTTAAGGCTGCAATATTTGAAAGTTTTGTGAGGCAGAACGTATCTGAAGCAGAAGTTGATGTCAACCCGAGTATTAAACAGTTTGTGTGGAGTAATTATGGATTTGCAACCAAAAGCGGCACAGGCTTTGTATATGCTGATGGCTCACAAGCACTTTTCAATAAACTGGTCATTTGCTGCGCTCAAGAAGGTGGAACACTCTGTTTACCAGCTGGCACAAATGGGAAATACGTTGCTGCTGCCAAGTTTTTAAAAGCCAATGTTGTGAATATCCCTACCGAGTCTATTGATGACTTTAAGCTGACGGAAATGATTCTAACGAAAGCACTCCAGTCCGTGAAGAAGCCATGGGTTTGTATATCTGGACCAACGGTTAGTCCTACAGGTTTGGTGTACTCCAATGAGGAGATGGATATATTATTGTCTACTTGTGCTAAATTTGGAGCAAAGGTCATCATCGATACCTCATTCTCAGGATTAGAATACAGTTCAACTACCTGGGATTTGAAGAACACATTGTCGAAATTGGATTCATCCTTGTCGGTTTCCCTTCTTGGATGTCTCTCTTTGAATTTGCTGAGTGGAGCTGTGAAACTGGGGTTTCTGGTTTTGGATCAGTCTCTAGTTGATCCCTTCCATACCCTCCCAGGCCTGAGCAAACCGCACAGTACTGTAAAATACGCCGCTAAGAAAATGTTGGCTCTGAAAGAAGAGAAAGCCAGCGAATTTTTGGATGCCGTTTCTGAAACCATAAAAACGTTGGAGGGCAGATCTAAGCGCTTAAAAGAGGTACGTACTCACTTTTGCCGTCAGAAAGTAATACTATAACCAACCGAGATGAATCCCAAAAACAAAACATAACTTGAAGTAGTCATAGAGGGATCTGTTGATTTCATGTGGTTAATAATGCAAAATATGTTCATGGCATGATGTTAAATCTTGGTTTAAACAAATATTGGAAACAGGTACTAGAGAAGTCTGGTTGGGAGGTTATCCAACCATCAGCTGGAATCTCAATGGTGGCAAAGCCGAAAGCTTATCTCAACAAAACGGTAAAGCTGAAAGCAGGAGACGGAAAGGAAGTCGAGCTAACGGATTCAAATGTGAGGGACGTTTTTCTCAGTCATACAGGTGTTTGCTTGAACAGCGGTTCCTGGACTGGAATTCCTGGTTACTGCCGCTTTGCATTTGCATTGGAGGATGGTGAGTTTGACAAGGCTATTGAATCGATAGCTCAGTTTAAAAGCGTTCTTGGTAATTGAACCTTCACAGTGTCAGTGTCATCTTCTTGAACTAAAACCGCATTGCGCATTACTGGTTTTCACTGGTCGCTCATCTTTTGCATCTTTTTCCTAATAATTTGCGCACTCGTTTCTTGGTCAGCCCCATAACGAGTTTTCCTTTTCCAAATGTGAATGTTTTTTCTTTTCATGCTAATAAAGGGTCTACGAGGGACTCTGTTTGCCAACGGTCATTAGTAATGACTCTGTTTGGGCAAGTATTGTTTCTTTCTTCAATTGCTTCTTCGATTGCTAAGATGTATGATCTTCACTTCTTTCGTTGACTCTATTATGGCAAACACGTTTTAGTTCAGATTCATACATACACATATAGAAAGTTCAAACACCAAAACAAATTTTAAATATTATGAATTATCAATTCCTACATATACATATCAAAAGTTCTAACACCAAAAATCTGCAGTTTAAAACCAACAAAGTTGTTTTATGGAGTTTAAAGGCATGTATTAGTTTAAAGGGCATGTATTATTAAGAAAATATGGGAAGATATGTATTAGTTTTGGGAGTAGCTTCGAAAATAGGATTTGGGCAGTTCAGTTAGTCTCTACTTCCATTAAAATTATAGTTTATCTTGCCTTCTTCTTGATGAAGTTTTGGATCAACAAGAAGAAACGTGTTTGTCTACAAAACTGTAGATTATAACACACCAAAGCTTTGGATAAACTGAAATAAATAAGCAGTTGGAGGTTCTTAATGCCTTCCAAAACATATTACTTGATCCTCTACACAACCCAAAATGTAGACCCTTAGAAGTATTATTTTGTCAAAATGGATCCAAAGTTGATGGGTTTTGTTACTCATTTATTGTGAAGCGCAAGTTTTCTATGTTTATGTATCTCGTGTGAGAAGTGACACACAAAGAAGATTCATCTGTTAAATTACAGCAGCAGCATCAACCCACAATTTACAAATGCTAGATATCATTCTATTTTTTACAGCATGGCTAATAAAACGTGTACAACCCAGAAATCTTAACAAAACCAAGACAACAAAATTTAGAGTGTGCAGTGAAATGATTATCAAAGCCGATTCAGGTCATAATAACAAAAGCGAGCTTGTTTACTCCGCCTCCTCATTTATACGACATAACCTAGCCCGGCCAGGATTTAGCAGAGATTCTGACATTCTCCAACCCTACCAAAATGGAAACTCCCTTACGATTACCAAGAAATCTTTTGTAATTATAAAACCAAGAAACAAAAATCTAGCTCCTACAATATGATGCATGCTCGAAAAGAGTTACCTGTTCTGCTGCCCTGCTTTTGAAGATGCCATATGAGGTAGAAACCATTTCACACGACTCGGCAATTCGAGACTGGAGCTCATATTCCATACGAGCAAAAGCAGGATCTGATTGCTCCACTGATTTTGGGGTACCATCTTTTGATTGACTCATGAAATGAAGAAGCACATGCGCCTGTAATATCATATTATGCAACCAAATGAGAAAATTTAAGCCTTAACTACTTCTCCACAGAATAGAAACATAAAAGTTGGTAAATCATCCCACATGAAATGCCGCTTTTAGAATGTCGTCTGAGTTAGCCTGCTGCTTGAGCAGTGCATAGACTTTACCCTTGGTAGGGCTGTATGTCACCATGTATCTTTCTTTCTGCGATAAGTAGAAGGAATAGAGTCAGACATAAAAAGGCCGAAGTTTTATATATTTGACAGGGAAATAACTGCATACGTCGAAAAAAGGCTTTACTGCCAGATATGTGTTGGGGTCTTGGAATGCATCCTTAAATCTGGCTCCTGCCACATGCCATGAAATCCATTTCAGTAAGAACAAGAAGCAAAAAAAGGAAGAATATAGCTTCTACGGAATGCTACATAGCACATACCTAGCATCACCGGCCGATCCTCCACCCACGGAAAAGTGAATATCTTTTCTTGGATATTACCTTCCTGCAGTGAGGGAACCCGCCCTGCAGATAGATGGAAAGTTCAACCCGTGAAGTTTGAATGTGAATAACCTCAAAAAGGTTGGCCAAATAAAGATTGGGAGTGTGAAATCAAAACTCTAGGAGCACACTCATGTGCATGCTGCTAACAAAGCACCATAGCTTACCCGTCTTGAGAAAGGAATCCACTGCTACTGTAAATCTTGCACGGTTTAGTGTATGCAATACTACAGATCTAACCTGAAAGGCAACCAGCAATGTATTGGAAAAAAATCCAGGGAAAGCAGAAGTGCATTATACTTGAAACGGAGCTGCATTCTACCTCTTGGTATGAGCTCATGAGATAGCCACATGATAGAAGACCAAAGGTTGTGACCAACGAAGGATTTCTTTTGGATATCATGATACTAAACCCAGTTCCCATCTTCACAGAAAAAACATTGATAAAAAATCCTCTAAAAGAACGGAGAAACAATGACAAGTGATTGTAAAAAGGGTCATACCAGATCTGCAATATTACCAACACACTCTCCCTTAGCAGTGACATCTCCTATGTTTTCTCCTTTAGCAAAGGCTTTATAGATGGGTGTACGAGTTGATGTTGATGTTACAGCTGCAACATTCTGTGATGAAACAAAAAAGAATAATAACAAGGCAAAGAGATAACATTGAAGCTGAGAAAAGTGAAAGAAGGATGAGAAAACCTTAACGACATTAGCAGCACAAGCAAGTGGGAGAAAAAGGTGTGGAACAACAGCAGTGGCCAACTCTACCCCAGCACCAAGCTCCATTAAAAGATCCCCAGCAAAGCGTAACTACAAGTTAAAAAGTGAGTTAGAAGGAGAGAGGTAGTGAAGGAAGCAGAGAGCATTAGTGAAGTTACCTGTTTCAAATCATAATCAAATTTCTTTCCTTGACGCGCAAAAAGCATTTTTCCAACACGCCCAGCACCATCCTTGAGAATCCAGTTGATGGCAACAGCAGCAGAAGCAGAACTGTTTCTGGAGGCTCCAACAGAATTGAGAAGGGTTTGAGTGGTAAACACACCCATGGCTCCACCAAAGAAATGCTACAAACATGGCAGTTCAAAATATGAAACCTCAAGAAGAAGAAGAAGAAGAGGAAGAATCATACCTTCAAAGCTCTCCAGGTCATGTAGGGAACATAAGACTCGTTAACACTGCCTGGAAATCCTTCAGGGACAACGTAAGATGTGAAGAACGAACCCACTTGCTGAAAAAATAACCGAGAATTGAGGAGAATGAAGAAAGGGTAAAAGAAAGAAGCATGGAAGGAAGCATACATGAAAAGGAGTCTGAGGAGACTCTAAGCTAATGGCACGGAGGGAATTCCTGCCAGAAGCATCGCTCTCGGAGACGTACTTCCATCGACGGCCATCGATTTCCTCGCAGCAGATGAATCTGAGAGAGGAGTGAAGAAAGGGAGGAGGGAGAGGATCATCGGCAAGAGAGGCGCTGATGCGGAGGGTCTCGCGGGAAAGGAGGCGGACGGAGTCGGAGGAAACCATGTCAGAGGAAGAAACCATGTCTGGTTTCATCGGCATTGTTGCTGATGATGATCTCGACGGAGGATACGAGGAACCCAAACCCACTTGTCTTCTTCTCACAAATTCACCTGCAATATACCTTACTTTTTGTTTACATCTTTAATCCCTCGTATTACCAAAATTTACCAACTAACCAAATTTGTAAACTTATGTTTAAAAGCTAAGAAGATATCAAATTACCAACAACCTACTCAGCTTATAAACGTGGATGGTCGGCTCAAGTTGAATCTTCTTCTTATCACTTTCTCTCCCAATCAACTACCTATCTTTCTAACATTTGACTCTTTTTATTTATTTATTTTTCCTAAAATGTGAATATCATTTAAACAAAATGAACAGTTAAGGTATTACAAATTGATCATACCTATAAAATGTAAAAAAAAAACACTAATTTTGGATAAGACAAAGGTGTCATCGAA
This sequence comes from Arabis alpina, assembly GCA_900128785.1. Classification (NCBI taxonomy): domain Eukaryota; kingdom Viridiplantae; phylum Streptophyta; class Magnoliopsida; order Brassicales; family Brassicaceae; genus Arabis; species Arabis alpina. Next base: position 28,202,235 of record LT669795.1, read on the forward strand.
TCCAAATATGCATAAAATCCTTCTATCTTTTTCTATGGCGTCTAGCAGTGATGGTGTTTTTGATATCTCTATTAATGCTCTTGAAGATCCTCAACGCTGAGATGTAAATATCATTATGGAGCAGCAACATTACTCTATTGTTTCCAAGTGTGAAACACTACAGCCTGAGCTGCAATATTCCTCAAAAAAATTGAACTTTGCAAGGTGGTGCGTCGAGTCTACGAGAGCAACTCTTGCCAAGTATTGAACAAGTCCTCTGCTGGACTCAATCTGATGAGGACCTGGTTCCAGAAAACCATCGAGACACACTGTAGCATTAAGTGATCTCTCGTTTCCAGGTGGGCAAGGTGGATACAACAAACTGAAGGAGTGTTTAAACCCCAAGATACTAACTGGTGATACCGAATTGAGCAACAATACGAGATCGGTCCAAAGAATAGAGGAACTAGGTTTAATCGTAAAATCACAAGGAAAAATAGACGTAAGAATATGTGTATAAAATTCTCTATGGAAGGCGATGTCCTTGTTTTGGAGGAATACATCAAGTATTTATACAAGTACAAAGTCGGTTGAAATAAAAGGAAATTATACAAGATAAATAGAAAATCTCCTCAAAGATAAAAGGAAATTATACTTAATCCTAAGTATTTCCTTTTATCCGAGCTAAGTCTTCCGATTCACTTGTATTTGCCCAGGTCGGCTGATGCTTCTTAACGGGCCGAGACGTTGCTAATGGATTCTCACTGGCCCATCCTCCGAGCTATCCTTACAAACTCCACGTCGGGTCGGGTATGGTAATGGATGCTAAACCCGGTACCACCACCCCCAAGTTCGGCGAGTATTACTTTAGTAAGCTCGGTCGAAACGTACTGAAGAAGATTTCCCAAATCAAATCTCGAGTTGATCTCAAAAACTTGTCCTGACACGTGGCTTGCTCCGGTCCATTCGAGGTGACGTTCGACGCGCCAAATGCACTTAGGAACTTGTGATTTTCGGCACAATTTCTGCAAAATATTTACATCAAGTCTTCATACTTAACACGTGGTACTTCGCAATTGGGTACTTCCTTAGCGGACGAGAACTCTTTCCAAGGCGTTTTCTTTTTGCCTTAAATTCTTCCCACTTTCCGCTATAAATATAACGCCAAATCCTTTAGAATCTACACACTTCCAAACATGGTTAATGTTCTCTTCTTCCTACAAAGACCGAGGTAGTGGAATCACTTTCCATCCACTATTCCAAAAGAGGAATAACAAATTTTCTTTAACAGTTCCTTCGTACGAGGAGATCGACTTGGATCGTTTACATAATCTTTCAAAAGATGGTAACGATCTCAAATTTTACTCATGTCAGAGATCATATTCCCAAGAAACCGCCATGTTAGGGATCATATTCCCACGCCAATAGTCAACTTCTGTTTGTTCAGTCGATCTGATATTCATTCGAGTATCGCAACCGAACTGAAGTTGACATTAAAGTGGTTAGTTGGAGGCTCGGGAATAACGATCCCCATTGAGGTGTTATAGTCCCAGAAGAGTATTGGAATGGCTGCTTCCAGTCTGTTAGACCGGTTACTTCCAAAGCCTTAGACGGATCCGGCACCTCGGCGCCCTTCTATTGTCGCGGTTGTTACTTCAACAGCGAGGTCCGTCCTTTCAATAAGGATCTCTACCATCACTATGTTGCTGACCAACGAGTTGGTTGGTGGTTGCATAGTTGCAAGATATTATACGAGATTTCAGCTCGTCTTGGGACTTTTGTAATCCTTTAAAGAAATAAACAATTTTCTTTAAGATCTTGCATAAGATTTAGTTCGCTTTGGAACTTTTGTAATCATTTAAAGGAATAAACAATTATGTTTAAGATCTTGCATAAGATTTAGTTCGCTTTGGAACTTTTGTAATCCTTTAAAGGAATAAACAATTCTGGTTAAGATCTTACACAAGATTTAATTCGCTTCGGAATATTTGTAATCCTTTTGAGGAATAAACAATTATGTTTAAGATCTTGTATAAGACTTAGTTCGTATTGGAACTTTGGGTATTGTCGAGGTCTGAGCTCAGAATATATAAAGAATTCTCAATTCTTCTGAATTTCAAAATTCGATTTATAATTTCCAAATCGGGTTATCAAGACATCTCGGGATTGCTTTTGTAAGAACTCTTAAATGTTTGCGAGCTATGGAGCCCGACTTTGGACAGTAAGATTACTTTCAGAAGACTCTTTAGCATTTTGCAAACTAGGTACTCGGCTTATTAGAAGCAAGATTCCTCCAAGACTTTGTTGCTTACCAGCTCGGTTTTGGTTCTTAGAATCTGTACCTAGGTACAAGGCAGACTCGGTTTGGGGTCTGAGAGTGCAAAGGAGTAGTGCTTTGGCTTACCTCAACTTTAGCCTTAGGACGAAACTTCAGTGTGCGATCGAGAGTCGGCGTATAATTTACTTGGTTGTCCCAAGTACGGATGCGGACATGGCTCCAGCTTATTAAAGGTTGTGGATTATTTCACCAAGACACTTATGGGAAGCGCATTGATCAGATACCTGGGCAAAGTTTTGGTGTGTGACACTAGAAGAACGGATCGTATAAAGTTTTTTGTTTTCTTTTGTAAGGCTGCGTATTAAATTCTCGAGCTGATCAGGCTGACTTTTTAATGAACAGTAAAATACTTTGTAAAGTAAACATTTGGTTTAAACCATAATCTTGTCAAACAGATTAATACTTTTTTTTGTAACACACTTAGACTTTTATCAAAAAGTAATGTGCCTACGTACCCTTCTTTTAAAAGAAAAGATCAAGTCACTCGTAATTCAATACAATGAGCTCGTTCAAATGAGGTATAATTTTTTTTTACTTGTTACTTTAGTAATAATATCGCTTGAGGTTCCAAGCTTTCAGGAATTCTGGATTTTAGCTCCATCCATCTCGCATATTTCATACACCCTAGATTTTATAACCTTTGAGACCTGATATGGTCCTTCCCACTTGATTCCAAGCTTTCCGGTGTCGTCCTCCTTCTTGTTTTATAAACCTTTCGAAGGACGAGGTCGCCTACATCGAAAAATTGACTTTGTACCTTCTTGTTGTAGTCTTTTCCGGCCAGCTGTTGAAAATTATGTATCCTTAGCAAGGTGTTGTCTCTAGCTTCTTCAAGGTCGTCGAGATGTTCGCGAATTTTTTGTTCGTTTATCTTGGCGTCTCGAGTCATCAAAATGTTATACGCGGTAGGTGAATCCACGGCGTTGAATTCGACGTAATGTGTCATCTCGGCGACTCTGACCGAAAGTTGGATTCTCCAATTGTTGAGGTCGTTCGACCCGCGAATCCCGTTAGTGTTTGACTTTGTTCGTGTATATTGCGTTCGCAAGTATCCACCCTTTGTAGGATTTCTTTGTAAATCATATTTACAGAGCTTTCGGTGTCAATCAATACGCGATTCGCAATCATCGATCAAGAGACTGGCCACCAGCGGATCATTATGCGGTTGGCTCAAGCCTTCTGTATCTTGCTCGCAGAAAGTTACCTATAACTTTTCATAGTGGTTGACCGCTTATGCTTCGTCGTACGGTTGGTATCGTCGTACGTCTTCTCCATAGTTTCACATGATCATGAAGACCTTCTTTTTGGAAAGTCCTATTGGATTCTTTATTCCAACTACGTTTGAAGTGGCTGGAATTAGGGTTTCGTCTCTGGACATCTTCAAAGACTTCTTTCCCGTGAAAGTTACGCAGTAAACCTAATCGGTCCCCTTAGTCAGCGCCAATTTGGTGATACCGGATTGAGCCACAATCCGAGATCGGTATAAAGAATAGAGGAACTACGTTTAATCGTAAAATCACAAGGAAAAATAAACGTAAGAAGATGTGTATAAAATTTTCTATGGAAGGCGATGTCCTCGTTTTGAAGGAATACATCAAGTATTTATACAAGTACAAAGTCGGTCAAAATAACCTTAAAAGATAAATGGAAAATCTTTTAAAAGACAAATGGAAATTATACTTAATCCTAAGTATTTCTTTTTATCCGAGTTAAGTCTTCCGATTCACTTGTATTTGCCCAGGTCGGCTGATGCTTCTTAATGGGCTGAGACGTTGCTAATGGATCCTCGTTGGGCCATCCCCCGAGCTATCCTTACAAACTCCGCGTCGGGTCGGGTCTGAGTCGGGTATGATAATAGGTGCTCAACCCGGTACCACCACTAACCTTTGTCTTGTTGGAAGCTTATTCAAGTGGCTTTACCCACATATTAAACGCATGCTTGGGAACTGCTCCCTTGAACCACACTTATTTGGTCCACTCCATCTCATTTTGTCTAAGTCTAAGAACATCGTAAGTCTTGGAAGTTGAGAAACCCCTGCAAGGAACGTCCTCTACAACCCATTGACAAGAATCTTCCACATATGAGAGGCTCGATAATTGGATTGTGGTTAGATGAACATGAAGCACCACTGCTTGATCAGATCTAGGTGATCTTAGAAGCCAACCATGATGATTACAAGCATCCGAGACCATTGCAGACTTTGGAATTCCGACTGCGCTTGGTCTATCTAGGCCCAACAGCTTAATTAAGGGTCCAAGAGGAGTCCAACAATCAAACCAGAAAGGAGTTTGAGCACCATTGCCAACTTTACTTCTCAGAAAAATCTGAGCCAAAGACTGTAATCGAATCAATGTCTTCCACAACCAAGGATCAAAAGGCGACTCATCGAGCTCCTAGTAAGAGAGTGTTATGAGGTGGTGGTGCATGTGCCAATCTGACCAAAGAGAGTTGGTGTTGGAGAATAAAAGCCATACCAATTTAAGGCAGAGTACTATGTTCCAAACCGTAAACCTCCTCAATCCCAATCCTCATTCCTTCTTTGGTAAGCAAACCTCCTTCCAGGACACTTTGGCCCCCTTACTCTCATCAATAAAGCCTGACCAAAGGAAGCGGGAATAGAGAGATTCAATCTTCTTTACGCATCCTGAAGGAAGAATAAAAGTAGACATTCGGAAGTTCATTGTACCATAGATGACCGAGCTTATAAGTTAAACTCGTCCTGCAAAAGATAAGCATTTACCAGACCAAGAGGATTTCTTTATGGGTCATAAACCGTATACATTTTTTTTGAAATGAAACCGGAGAAAATCTCCCAATGTTATTATTAATAAAACTTCAAAAATTACATGCACACTGATATACCCTATATTTTACCCATTTACTATCAGTTTTCATACTTATTATGTGGATTTTATCTCCCTTATCGACCAAAAGAAGAAGTTTTCTCGTATACATAGGATTTGAGGTCCCAACATGTTAAATCATAAAAAAAGATGCAAAAATGAGAAAAGGACTATTCATCATGTCATGTCCATCTAAGAAGCCAAATGAGCCAGCCCAAATCATCATAACTAGACAGAATACATATGCTGGACGTTTAGCAACGAAAAGAGGACAAATGAGTTTGGAATTGGATGAAACTTGGAGTGCAGATAGCCCTTTGAGTTATCTTTCCAATGGATTTAGAATCACATCATTTGGAATTATACACAAGGAGATATGAGCTGAAGACTGAAGACATATCAAGCTGCCGAGAAGATGGAGAGCGCCCAGTACCGACCGGCCACACCGGCCGGGAAACGCGATCGGTGCCAGGACATAAATCACACCAAGACACGATGACTTAGCCTCCATACCGACCCGGGAATCCGATCGGTATGGGCGGTCAGTTATTGTGTCATTATTGAACACTTTTAGCAATTTTCCTTTTTCTTATAATTAAAACTCTAACCGACTTAGGATCTTTTCTAACCCTATATATACTTGGTTTTAGCCTCTCTAGGAAGAGAAGGCAGCCACAAATCAATACATAAAACATGTATTTTCGTTTCCCCTTTGTTCTTTATAATACATCTACTTTTTAAGAGTTTTTCAAGGCTAGATCAATGAGGCCTTCTTAGTTGAAGGAAAATATCTTTATATGCTTTTGTGTATCACGAATTCATCATGTTTTATGCTTTACTCTTGCTGCTAACGAGATCGAACTGACTCATTGGAGTAGAGCTTGACTAGATTCGTTGCCTTTAAAGTTCTATGTGTTCGCTTTTATGATTGCATCTTAGAGTTTGTTCTTAGTTGTTCTTCATCTTTATTCATGGTCAATGCTTGATCTAGCGTAGCTAACCAATGATCGATCCTAGGTTTATGTATCCACAGAAGTGTTCTTAACATCTCCTGATCTAATATTTGATGAGCTAAGCGTCTTAACAATCATACCAATTAGTTAAGAAGTTTAGTGAACAATGGAACCTTAATTCTACGACGTGTTTTAACCTTTTAATAACCATGCAACAGCTGAGTTTATTACGGTATAAATCATAGAGGATCCAAACCACGACAGTGGAGATATTCTAATCTCGTGGTTTGAGTTCTAGAACAACTTGCATCTAAATCTTACGTTGTTGTTATAATCGTTGCATAGGTTCATTAATTGCACCTAGTCAACCATTGATTATCTATCCCTTGCACTTTTATTTCCATAAAACCTAAAACCCCACAAAATATGTTTGACTTAGCTTATTTTGCGTCATATAGGTTCTTTGTGCATCATCAATTCTGTGACGACCGTGAACCATTTTTTTTAGAAAAATAGAGAGGCTGTCGATCGACAGGGCTATTAAGGGCTGTCGACCGATAGGGCTCTTAAGGGCTGTCGATCGACAGGGTCCTTAAGGGCTGTCGATCGACAGGTGCCCGAATTGGTCGGTTTTCTGATTCGATTTAAGTCGTTCAATTGGACCGGGCCGGTTTGGAGAAACCCTAGGGCTTCATATTTAAGGGTTTTTGGCCGCATTTGAGCGAACCAAAAGTCTCAAAAATCAGCAGACAGAGTTTGAGAGGAGTTCTCTGGTTCCTGTGAGTTTTTTAGAATTAGGGTTTCGTTTCTTGAGTGATTTGGAGTAGATTTCTTGTGGAGATTGTCGTGGATTCGTGTCTAGCCTCAATTCTACCAGTTTCTATCCGTTTAATTCAATTTGAGTGCGTGACCATGGCTTCTGGGCCGGTGGATTCGTTAGGGTTGTTTGGTGGTAGGTTTGGAATGATTGATTGGATCTTGTGTGGATTGATTGTGGCTGTGAATTGTGTTTGGATTGTGATTTTCGTGCAGGTTTCGTGTTACCGCAGAGGAGGAAATCGATCTGAGAGGATAATGATCGATTTCCCATGAATCTGCGAAGGCCTGTCGATCGGCAACCACTAGGTCTGTCGATCGACATACCGACACGAGAGCTATCGATCGACACCTAGAGGTTGTGTCGATCGACAGGCTGTTGAGGAACTGTCGATCGACACCTAGAGGTTGTGTCGATCGACAGGCTGTTGTGGAGCTGTCGATCGACAGACACTCAAGGTGTGTCGATCGACATGTATGAACAGGGGTGTCGATCAACACCTAGTGGTAGTGTCGATCGACAGGCCGCCTGTTGGGCTGTGGTTGAGCTGTGTTATTGTGATTGGGTGTTGATTGATGTATGTTTGCCTGAGCGGATCCATCGCGTCTGAGTGCGCAGTCGTAGATGGATGACCGTCTCACTGGGTATTTGTGATAATACTCACGCATCTCTTTTTTCCATGTGATGCAGGTAAAGGCAAATTGTGATCGTGAAATCATGGCAACGAAGAAGGAGATGATCTAGGGTCTCGGTTTCGTGCAGTGTGTTTATTGCTTTTATCGTTTTTAGAACGGTTGTTAGGTTGCTAGTTTGTGGAACCTTGTGATTTGTAATTGTTCTTGGATTGGATTGGTTTAGTATTTTTAATTTTATTGGAATTCTTTTTGGTTATCTGCTATTTGTTTAGTTCTGTTGTTGCTTGGTTGTTGAGGATAGCATTTATGGGAATGCTACTCCGAGACCAAGGGTTTCTTGTTTTTTTTTTAAAACGGGTCGGGTTGTTTCAATTTGGTATCAGAGCCCTTACGGTTTTAGGAAGGGCTAGTACTGCTAGGATTGAATTTAGTAAATTGCAATTCTATGAGTTTGGGGGTTCTAGATCATCTTCCTTCGAGCCTTCAAAGAGATTCCACGGTAAGTGTTGATTGTTTGTGTTGCAGTCTTTCTAGTGCTTAGCTTGCCTGCTTGTAAGTGCAGTGAGATGGCTAGAGCGACTAGAGGGCGTGGTTGTGGGGGCCGAGTAGGCCGAGGCAGAGGTCGTGGACTCAAGGATGAGCCAGTCTTGAGTGAGGCTCAGAGTTCCGCGCGTGGGCCTGGGGCAGGTCAGCACTCGGTGCATGATGGTCAGACCGCCAGTATAACTGCCAGTGTGGGGGCCGGTTTGGGTCCTGTTGGGGCCGGCGTGGATCCTGTAGGGGCTGGTTTGGGTCCCGTTGAGGCTAGTGGTGCTGGTGGTGTTGGCGCAACTGGGGGTGCGGTTGCGGCCGCAGGTGTAGCCCAGGCTGGAGATGATCGTCTGGCTGATCTGCTGGGACAGTTGTTGGAGCGGTTACCGGGTGCGGTGCCAGTGCAGGCTCCAGTGTTGCCACGAGTGGCAGAGGTGCAGCCGAGGGCTGCGGTTGGTGATGAGGTTCTGTCATATATTCGTATGATGGAGCAGATGCAGATAATCGATACTAGTTCTTTTGCGGGAGGTGTGAAGCCTGAGGAGGCTGATGAGTGGAGAATGAGGTTGGAGCGGCACTTTCGCTCGATTAGGTGTCCAGAGGGATACCAAGTTGACTTGGCAGTCCATTATTTGGACGGTGATGCACACCTCTGGTGGAGGAGTGTGGCAGCTAGATGGGTTGGGACTATGATGTCGTGGTCGGACTTTGTGACGGAGTTTAACTCCAAGTTCTTCCCTCAGGAGGCGTTGGATCGTTTGGAGGCGAGGTTCCTGGATTTGACTCAGGGAGCGATGTCTGTGCTGGAGTATGACGTGGAGTTTAACAGACTCCTGGGTTATGCTGGTAGGAGCTTGGAGGATGAGCAGGCTCAGGTTCGGAGGTTCTTGCGAGGACTTCGACCAGATTTGCAGACTCGGTGCAGAGGCATCAGGTTCGGGTGTAGAGTAGAGTTGGTAGAGGTGGCTGCACAGATCGAGGAGGATCTGAGGGAGCACGCTGCGGTTGTGGTTCCAGCTGTTCAGCCTCGGAGGCCTCAGCAGCAGGTGCAGCAGGCGGGTCTGGGCAAAGGCGGCAAGCCTGCGCAGGGACAGAAGAGGAAGTGGGATGGCACTTCGGGATCGGGTCAGAGTGGCCGAGGTTGTTATGTTTGTGGTAGTATAGACCACAAGAGGGCGAATTGCCCGAAGCAGAGTGAGGTTCGAGCGGCTCGGACGTGTTATCAGTGTGGGGAGTCGGGGCACATCAGGCCGAACTGTCCGAAGTTGCAGCCGTTGGCGGTGGCAGTGGTCCAGCCAGTAGCTCAGTATGGGGCGGTGCAGCCTTTGGACCAGATTGCGGCGATGCAGCGCCCGCCAGCTATTGCAGCGCCGGGAGAGCCAAGCTCGAGGCCGATCACAAGTAAACTTTCTATTCCCGACTTTGTAAATTCAGTAGTGTAGAATTTCTTGGTGGTTGTTTGGATTGTTTGCATGTGATAGAAAGTTAGGTTGCTTAGCACATGGGAATTGTGTATGGACCTTGTTTGTGGGCGGGTGTGAGTCCCACGTGTTGTTTAAAAGTTAGGTTGCTTAGCACATGGGAATTGTGTATGGACCTTGTTTGTGGGCGGGTGTGAGTCCCATGTGTTGTTTAAAAGTTAGGTTGCTTAGCACATGGGAATTGTGTATGGACCTTGTTTGTGGGCGGGTGTGAGTCCCACGTGTTGTTTGATTCTGGAGCATCGAATTGCTTCATTATTCCGGATCATGCTAAGAGAAGTGGTATCCGGAGTGACGCTGGTGAGCGGACTAGACCGGTTATGGTTGTTGGAGGAGAATTTTTAGCTACCTATGGCCGGGCGAAGGAGGTGGATATTCTTGTAGCGGGTGAGTTGATGCCAGCTGACTTGGTGATTAGTCCGGTGGAGCTGTACGATGTTATCCTTGGTATGGATTGGTTGAATCGGTACAGAGTTCATCTGGATTGTCACCAGGGTCGAGTGGTGTTTGAACGTGAAGGTGGTAGGTTGGTTTATCAAGGAGTGAGACTGACTTCAGGTAGTCTTGTGATCTCTCTTGTCCAGGCTGCGGCGATGATTGAGAGGGGTTGCGAGGCTTACCTGGTCTCGATTGTAATGTCGGAGGCTGTTGGTGGGGTTGCTGTGAGAGATATTCGGGTTGCTCGGGATTTCCAGGATGTCTTTCAGTCGTTGTAGGGATTACCGCCGTCTCGGTCTGATCCTTTCACGATTGAGTTAGAGCCCGGAACGACGCCGTTGTCTAAGGCACCTTATCGAATGGCTCCAGCAGAGTTAGCAGAACTGAATAAGCAGTTGGAGGATTTGTTGGAGAAGGGTTTTATTAGACCAAGTACTTCACCGTGGGGAGCACCGGTGTTGTTTGTGAAGAAGAAAGATGGTAGTTTCCGGTTGTGCATCGATTATCGAGGGCTTAACCGAGTCACTGTGAAGAACAAGTATCCTCTTCCGCGAATTGATGAGTTGTTGGATCAGTTGAGAGGGGCTACTTGGTTCTCCGAGATTGACTTGGCATCCGGTTACCACCAGATTCCTATTGACGAAGCAGATGTTCGGAAGACGGCTTTCAGGACTCGGTATGGGCATTTTGAGTTTGTTGTTATGCCATTCTGGTTGACGAATGCACCGGCGGCATTTATGAGGTTGATGAACGGAGTTTTCCAGGAGTATGTGGATGAGTTTGTGATTATGTTCATAGATGACATTTTGGTGTATTCGAAGAGTCTGGAATAACATGAGGTTCATCTGAAGAGAGTTCTGGAGAAGTTGCAGGAACAGAAGCTGTTTGCGAAGTTGAGTAAGTGCAGTTTCTGGCAGAGAGAGATGGGATTTTTGGGTCTCATCGTTTCTGCCGAGGGAGTTTCTGTAGATCTGGCAAAGATCGAGTCTAACCGAGATTGGCCTAGACCGAGGAATGCAACTGAGATCAGGAGTTTTCTTGGGTTGGCAGGCTATTATCGGAGATTCGTCAAAGGTTTTGCGAGTATGGCTCAGTGTATGACGAAGCTGACGGGGAAGGATGTTCCTTTCGTGTGGTCTGCTGATTGTGAGCTGAGTTTCGCGAAGCTAAAGACGATGTTGACTAGTACACCAGTATTGGCGTTGCCTGAACCGGGTGAGCCTTATGTGGTGTACACAGATGCTTCGGGAGTTGGTTTGGGTTGTGTGCTGATGCAGCAGGGTAAGGTGATTGCTTATGCTTCGAGGCAGTTGAGGAAGCACGAGGGCAATTATCCTGTTCATGACTTAGAGTTGTCTGCAGTGATCTTCGCGTTGAAAATCTGGAGGTCTTATCTGTATGGTAGAAGGGTTCAGGTGTTCACTGATCATCATAATCTGAAGTACATTTTTACTCAGCAGAATTTAAATGTACGACATAGGCGATGGTCAGAGTTGTTGGCTGATTACGACTTGGACATTGTTTACCATCCGGGTAAGGCTAACACTGTAGCAAATGATCTTAGTCGGAGGAGGTATGATTCATCTCATGAGCAGGATGTGGAGAATCTTGTGAGTATACTTAGTACTTTGAGGTTGTGTGTTACTTCAGAGGAACCGTTGGGGTTAGCGGCAGCGGATCAGGCGGATCTTTTAAGCAGGATCCGAGTAGTTCAGGAGAAGGATCAGGTGTTGTTAGATCTCTCTAAGGCTGCTGGTTCCGAATATCAGGTTTCTGCTAATGAGACTATCTTGGTGCATGGACGAGTCTGTGTACCTAAGGATGAGGACTTGAGGCAGGAAATTCTGAGAGAAGCTCATGCGAGTAAGTTTTTGATTCATCCGGGAGCGACTAAGATGTATCGGGATCTGAAGCGATATTATCATTGGATTGGGATGAAGAGAGATGTGGCAGATTGGGTGGCAGCGTGCAATGTGTGTCTGCTGGTGAAGGCTGAGCATCAGGTTCCTAGTGCCTTATTGCAGAGTTTACCCATTCCAGAGTGGAAGTGGGACATGATCACTATGGATTTCGTAGTAGGGTTGCCAGTTTCTCGGACCTATGACGCGATTTGGGTGATTGTGGATCGACTGACTAAGTCAGCACATTTTCTGGCCATTAAGAAGACAGATGGAGCTGAGGTCTTGGCTAAGAAGTATGTGAAGGAAATTGTGAGGTTGCATGGTGTGCCAGCGAGCATTGTGTCGGATAGAGATCCGAGGTTTGCTTCAGTGTTCTGGAGAGCGTTTCAGGCTGAGATGGGCACAAAGGTGCACATGAGTATGTGCGTGCTAGATTGGGGTGGTCACTGGGCGGATCACTTGAGTTTGGTGGAGTTCGCATATAACAACAGTTTTCAAGCGAGTATTGGTATGGCTCTTTTGAGGCGTTGTATGGGAGGCCATGTCGTACTCCGCTGTGTTTTACCCAAGTGGGGGAGAGGAGCATCTTTGGGGCTGATTTTATTCAGGAGACGATGAAGAAGATCCGTGTTGTGAAGCTGAACATGAAAGAAGCTCAGGATCGGTAGAAGAGTTATGCCGATAGGAGAAGGAAAGAGTTGAAGTTTGCAGTCGGAGATCGAGTGTATCTCAAGATGGCTATGATGTGGGGTCTGAACCGGTCCATATCCGAGGATAAGTTGAGTACGAGGTACATGGGTCCGTTCCGGGTTGTGGAACGTGTGGGGTCAGTTGCTTATCGGTTGGAGCTGCCTCCGATTATGGAGAAATTCCATGATATGTTTCATGTTTCGAAACTCAGGAGATGCTTGCATGCTTCTGAGGAGGTAGCAGTGACGATTTCTGTTGATCTTCAGCCTAATCTGACTGTTGGGATGAGGCCGGTTAGGATTCTTGAGAGAAGTATCAAGGTTCTGCGCCGGAAGAGAGTGTTGCTGTTGAGAGTCTTGTGGGATTGTGATGGTATTCAGGAGGAGACTTGGGAACCAGAGGCAAAGATGAAAACGAAGTTCAGGAAGTGGCTCGAGAAGCAAGCCGAGGAGTGAATTCGTTTTTATTTGTGGTTTCCAGTTTCAGTTTGTGTTGTGATCACCGTGTGTGGTGAGGTTTTTGGTTGTGGATTTTGTATTTTCATTAAGCTGTAATGATTATGACATTTTCCAGTTGAATAAGAAAGTGTTTTTCTTATGTGATGACTTTGAGAGTCATGTGGTTGTGGTTAGAGAACCTCGAAATGAAAGTTTTATTGTGAATAGAACTTGCTAGTTTCGGTGGGGACTCTAGCGGTTTATGTGTGTATGTGTGAGAGAGTCTCGGAATAGAAGTTTTACGGTGGTTTGAACTGTCTAGTTTCGGAGAGACTTTGTAGGGACATCCGGGGTGAGGGATGGTCCGGGTGATCTGTGATGATCACTATTGTGATGGTATTCCGGGTTGGGAATATCATGTGAGACCTTAGGAGGTAGTTCCGGTCAGAGGTGCATTATAGACGTTAGGAATTGATTGCATAGCTCAGAGATAGACATTGGTTCTTTATTGGAGATGAGTCTCCGGCAGATCTTGAGAGATGCGTCTCTCCGGGGGACAGTAGGTTCCTGCATACCGATCGTTCGTCAGGACTGCGAGGACGGAGAGCGTGAGGGTATGGAGATAGTTTGGTAGGTTGCGACCTCTGACAAATCTTTAAGAGATGCGTCTCTCCAGGGATAGTGAGATCCTTACATACCGAGAGCTTGATAGACTGTGTGTCTCGATGGGTTGAGGTGTGGAGATGTTGAGTATCAAACAATGTCAGGACTGCGCAGACTGAGGTGGGTTGGTACTAGACACCGAGAGCTGAGGGGTGACGATTCCGATAGCTAGATGGTGGTTATGAGTTATGAGCTATGGGCAATCAATATCTGAGACGGGTCTATATGCATAGGACGGATGTGAGCCTCGAGAGGGTCTGGGAGATGTAGTCTCCGGTGTTACTGGCAGGTTGGCCAGGGGGTTTAGCTTGGTGGGTTGTATTAGAGGATTCGAGGACGAATCCAGTTTTAGTGGGGGAAAATTGTGACGCCCGTGAACCATTTTTTTGAGAAAAATGGAGAGGCTGTCGATCGACAGGGCTATTAAGGGCTGTCGACCGACACGGCTCTTAAGGGCTGTCGACCGACAAGGCTCTTAAGGGCTGTCGATCGACAGGGTCCTTAAGGGCTGTCGATCGACAGGTGTCCGAATTGGTCGGTTTTTTGGTTCGATTTAAGTCGTTCAATTGGACCGGGCCGGTTTGGGGAAACCTTAGGGCTTCCTGTGAGTTTTTGAGAATTAGGGTTTCGTTTCTTGAGTGATTTGGAGTAGATTTCTTGTGGAGATTGTCGTGGATTCGTGTCTAGCCTCAATTCTACCAGTTTCTATCCGGTTAATTCAAGGTGAATGCGTGACCATGGCTTCTGGGCCGGTGGATTCGTTAGGGTTGTTTGGTGGTAGGTTTGGAATGATTGATTGGATCTTGTGTGGATCGATTGTGGCTGTGAATTGTGTTTGGATTGTGATTTTCGTGCAGGTTTCGTGTTACCGCGGAGGAGGAAATCAATCCGAGAGGATAATGATCGATTTCCCATGAATCTGCGAAGGCTTGTCTATCGACAACCACTAGGTCTGTCGATCGACAGACCGACACGAGAGCTGTCGATCGACACCTAGAGGTTGTGTCGATTGACAGGCTGTTGAGGAACTGTCGATCGACACCTAGAGGTTGTGTCGATCGACAGACCCTCAAGGTGTGTCGATCGACAGGTATGAACAGGGGTGTCGATCGACACCTAGTGGTAGTGTCGATCGACAGGCCGCCTGTTAAGCTGTGGTTAAGCTGTGTTCTTGTGATTGTGTGTTGATTGATGTATGTTTGCCTGAGCAGATCTATCCCGTCTGAGTGCGCAGTCGTAGATGGGATGACCGTCTAACTGGGTATTTGTGATAATACTCACGCATCTCTTTTTTCCATGTGATGCAGGTAAAGACAAAATGTGATCGTGGAATCATGACAACGAAGAGGGAGATGATCTAGGGTCTCGGTTTCGTGCTGTGTGTTTATTGCTTTTATCGTTTTTAAAACGGCTGTTAGGTTGCTAATTTGTGGAACCTTGTGATTTGGAATTGTTCTTGGATTGGATTGGTTTAGTATTTTTATTGGAAATTGGAATTCTTTTTGGTTATTCTCTGTTTGTTTAGTTCTGTTGTTGCTTGGTTGTTGAGGATAGCATTTATGGGAATGCTAGTCCGAGACGAAGGGTTTTTTTTTTTTTTTAAAACGGGTCTGGTAGTTTCACTTTCATTTGGGTTCGACCCTTAAGTACTAATTTAGAACTTGAAATTTAAACCTTTGCATCTCGTAGAGTTTTGAATTAAAAACAACCCCCAAGCAGTATATAATCCATAATAAACTCCCCACAACTCCGCAAATGGCGCTGAGCATCCCCCAATTTTTTAAAGCAAACCCACCATATCATTCATCGTTCCCATTACGCAATATCCCTCCGGCCATTGCTTGTCCCGGATTACCATGCAAAGCCCCATCTTTGTTCACTTTAAACCAACCAACCGTGGAGCCACTCATGCTATTGATCTGTCAACTCTCTGCACCCTCCTAATCTCTGATTTACCATGTTTCTCCGCCAAGATTACCTCTTGTCCTAGCTCCTTTAGAAATCGCAGCATGTCCCGGCATAGTTTATTCACACCAAAGACATTACCGCATCTCCACTTTCATCGCCACCAAACTCCTAGAGCAAACATTGTGGACCATGCTACTCTATCCTTCAGTGAATGATCTCCAATGTTCGAGAACATCCACTCAAGCAAGGTCTGATCAAAAAACACCCCTCTCTTATGAGAGGAACTAGTCGAATCCAAATCTCTTCCATCGCTAGACAATCCCGAAGAACATGTAAAATGGATTCCACCCCACCTTTACAAACCTGGCAAATATTTGAGTCACACAAATGCCTTCGATTCCTCTCCTTGTTTGTCATTATGGATTGATGAGAGACCAACCATAGAAAGACTGTTTCCCTTTCCAGAGCTTTCACCCTCCATAACCGCTCATAAAATCTCTCCATATTCTACTTTGGGACATCGACGCGAGTTATTAGGGAATAAGCTGATTCTACCGTAAATTCCTCATTAATGGTTTCTCCTCAAGCCAATCTATCCTTAACACTTGTCATATTATCCACAACTACAGCCATCAACTCTAATCATGTATGTCACATACAGTGTTATTCGATTCATATCCCAACCCCTTCCATCTACTTGTAGATCTGAAACTCTGACATTATGAAAATCAGTCAGAGGTTGTATCCAAATTTGATCCCCAATCGCCATATTTGCAACCACTGGTCCGTCGAAAACGATATATTCTTCCCATATCCAAGAATCCATCTGTACCTTTTGGCTATCACTTCTTTATTCACTTATTTAATACTGAGCACCACACCTTTCCATGTTACCGACCAATGACTTTTATTCACATACCACGGGAAGGCTTGAAAGTCCCCAACCTGATACTTGCTTTGCAGAACTCGCACTCAAAGATTAATTTAAAAAAAATAAAATTCATCATTTTAACCCAAAAAAAAATTAACTGAAGATCAGTCACCACATGAAAAGACAATTCAAAGTTGAATATAATATAGCCATATAATCAAGTAACAACAAAACCATAGTACTTTGATTAAAACTATTTCAATTGTCAAAAGAAAGGTCATGAAAAATAAATGTTAGAATATTTGGAAATCACTAATGAGGATCAAAAGTGATGATTGAAAATGATTATTATGATACTGTTTATATAAGGGCTTGAGTGAATAGGGTTCTCAAATTATATCATAACAAAAATTGTACTAAATGAGAATTTCATCGACGCTTGCATAAGATTGCCGATGGCTTTGTATTGATATGTTTAAGGCTGTTAATATGTTGTTCGTTTGATATTTGTGTTGGTTTAATGCGATTGTGATCTTACACATACGGAGTTGGTATTGGTACTATATCCTATACTTCATTTGACATTGTTGGGTGTATATTTGGGCTCAAGCCCAAATATCCTAAAAGAGGAGGTAAGGTCCAAGACCATGGAAAAAAGCCCATCACAAGGTCCAAGATGAGGGGAAAGTTTGGATAAGAACTAACCATGATTAGTTCCCAAACCCTTTCTTAGAAGAGTATAAAAGGAGGTGAAGAGTCACAAGAGGAGCCATGGAGGGACCATTGGAAAAAGGAATTACATCTTAGATAATTAATTGTTTTCTGCTTAAGCTTGAGGTCGACCCATATATCTCAATATTGGTTCGAGCTGTCCTGTAATTCGACCTACTTGATACATCTCTGTAATCCGATTTTCTATTATATAAACGAGATAATTCGACTTTCTCTCAACATACATTCGACTTGATAGTAGTTACAACATTTGGCGCGCCAGGTAGGAGAACAGAATATCTCTCACGCAAAATGGAATCGGATCATCCGGAGAACGAGCACGGCAACGCCATAGCTAGAGCGGAAATTCAAGAAACTACACCCCAAACCGTTTTCAACACTCAGAGCACGGGGCAAGACCCGAAGACAAGTTCGCGCCCTCTGAGACAAGCTCCAATGCGAACAAATCAGGCCGAGCAGACGCCAGGCCAAATCACCGAGAGCGAACTCAACCTCACGGACGTAATAGGTACCACCCTGGGTCGCTTCAACCAACAAGAAGAATCGAACAGGAGAATAAACGAACGCCTCGACCTCTTGACGTCGGTTTATCCTTCTCGCCCGGAGCCAACCGGAGCAACTCGCCACATAATTACAAGAGCGATACCGTCCATCTTCGATAGGCTGGGAGGAACGAACACGCCGCATACGTCTACGAATCCAATTGCCGGCAGTCCGGAGGCCTCTCACCCCGCGTGACCTTCAGCTCTATCAAGGCTCTCCGGTTCGAGGGAAGACCAGGACGATCGAAACGAAGACATTCGAGACTTGAGGGAGAAACTCAGGGAAATGAGGTCGCAAGTCCACCAGGCACTGAGCTCGGCCCCGGAGCTTGACCACGTGATCGAGGACGCACAGCGTACCCCTTTCACTCAACGGATCATGTCTATCCTAATCCGATTCTCTGGGAAGCTTCACATCTCGACTTATGAAGGGAAGACCGACCCCAAGCGGCACCTCACGGCTTTCTCGCACGCTATGAGTCGACAGTATTTCCCCGCCGACCAGAAAGACGCGGCGAACTGTCAAATCTTCGTCGAATACCTGGAAGGCCCGACTCTGGAATGGTTCTCACAACTCAAACCGAATTCGATTGATGACTTCTTTCAACTATCATTCGCATTCGTGAAACACTACTCACTCTACTTGCACGACAGTGCAACGGACTCCGATCTCTATGACCTCGAGCCCCAAGGGGTGAAGGAGACACTAAGAAACTACATGGATCGCTTCAAGGCGGTCCTCTCGAAGGTAAGCATCCCCGACTCCTCAGCGATCAGCGCACTCAAGCAGGGCATGTGGCATGAGTCGGAGTTCAAAAGGGACCTCATATAGCACAAAGCGCATTTACTCGACCACGCGCTACATCGCACGAGCAGTTTCATTCGCGTCGAAGAGGACAAGGCAATGAACTCGAAGAAGTATTCGGCGCTCAAACTGTCTGCGCCCAAGCCAAAGCCAAAGCAACGAACCGAGGATGAATATCAGGAGCCTCGACAACATTACAACCCTGATTACAAGGCCAAACACCAAGTGAACCAGGTCGGGTCGGCCAGCCAGTCTAGCCAGAGACAATCCAACAAATGGATTCACGGCCAAGACACTAAAGACGGCCAATCGTACTGCACATTCGATAGAAAGTACGGTCATGCTACCTCGGTGTGTCGAAGCCTGATGAACGTCCTGCTAGGCAAATACAACAAAGGTGAAGTAGAGAACGAGCGACCACCCGTTCAAACGGACAAGGTCGAAAAGCACAGCTCGTGCATGGAACGGTTCGATCTCTGAAACAGTAGGAGAAGATCGACATGCCGATCATCTTCTCTGAGTCCGACACAAAGGGGCTCGCCATGCCACACAATGACCCGCTTGTGATCGAGCTCAGAATCGGAGACTATGACGTATCTCGAGTCCTCATCGATACCGGGAGCTCGGTCGATCTGATCTTCAAGCAAACACTCTTAAGCATGGACATCCCCGAGAACATGATCAAGCCGAGCTTGAAGCTTCTGATTGGATTCGATGGCCTCACCACCATGACAATCAGTTCGATCAAGCTAGACGTATATGCCGGCAGGATAACAAAGGCAGTAAAATTTCTCGTCGTGGATCGACTCGCAATATACAACGTGATCATGGGCACTCCCCGGCTAATATCGCTTCGAGCTGTGCCATCAACTTATCATTTGTGTTTGAAATTCCCTACTCCGACCGGAGTATTCACCATTCGAGGCGATCAGAAGATAGCTCGAACATATTTCGTGACTGAGCAACAACTGAGGAGAGTAAGCCTCCACATCTCGACAACGAAACAATCGCATGCTTCGGAGCCAAGGAAGGAAGTATCTGAACCGATCGCGATCGAGACAGCTCGAACCGAAAGACGCGTCAACATTGGAACCGAACTACTCGAACCGATCTGATCCGAGTTGTTACGATTCCTAACTGAGCTTCGCATGGACGCAAGGATATGTAGGGGATAAGCCCATCTATCACGACTCATGAGATGAACGTCGATCCGACCTTCAAGCTGATTAGGCAAAAACGCTGAAAGCTCGGTTCAGAGAGAGCGAAGGCGGTCAATGACGAAGTAACAAAGCTGCTCGATGCGGGTTCGATAACCGAGGTACACTACCCAGAGTGGCTAGCGAACCCAATCGTTGTTAAGAAAAAGAACGGAAGCTGGAGGGTCTGCGTAGACTTCACCGACCTGAACAAGGCCTGTCCCAAAGACAGCTACCCCCTCCCACACATTGATCGAGTCGTCGAAGCAACGGCGGGAAACGAGCTCCTGTCCTTCATGGACGCCTTCTCGGGCTACAATCAAATCGAGATGCACCCGGACGATCGAGAGAAGACCGCGTTCATCACCGAGCGCGGGACATACTGTTATCGAGTCATGCCATTCGGTCTGAAGAACGCCGGAGCGACCTACAAGAGGCTCGTTAACAAGATGTTTGCCGACCAGCTCGGTGATACCGTGGAGGTCTACATAGACGATATGCTGGCAATATCAGAGAAGGCAAACGACCACGTCGGTCACCTCAGGTCATGCTTCGAAGTACTGAACCAGTATGGAATGAAGCTCAATTCCGCGAAATGTAGGTTCGGGGTGACCTCCGGTGAATTCCTCGGATACATCGTGACCCAGCGCGGGATCGAGGGGAACCCAAAACAGATCGCGGTGATAGTCGACCTGCCTTCTCCAAAAAAAAAAGAGAGGTTCAACGTCTGACAGGTCGAATCGCCGCCCTAAATCGCTTCATCTCAAGGTCTACCGATCGAAGTCTACCGTTCTATCAGCTCCTCCGAGGTAACAAAACCTTTCCTTGGGTCGACAAGTGCGAGTCGGCCTTCCAAGAACTTAAGCAGTACCTAACTACTCCACCTATTCTATCGAAGCCCGAGCTCAGAGAGACCCTGTACCTCTACGTATTGATCACCGACGCCGCGGTAAGTGGTGTTCTGGTCAGGGAGGACCGAGGCGATCAGAAGCCAATCTTATACGTTAGTAAAGCCCTCGACGGTGCCGAATCCCGGTATCCCGTTCTCGAAAAACTTGCACTTGCCATCGTGATGCCGGCTCGAAAGCTCCAGCCTTATTTCTAATCGCACACGATCGCGGTTATGTCGACGCAACCGTTGCGAGCCATACTACATAGCCCAAGCCAGTCTGGACGGATGGCTCGTTAGGCAGTCGAGTTGAGCGAGTTCGACATCGAATTTTGAAACAGAACCACGGCCAAATCTCAGGTCTTAGCTTATTTCGTAACAGAACTACCTCCCGGGATCGAATCGGTAGAACGACCCGACCTCTGGAGTTTATACGTAGACGGGTCGGCTTCCCGACACGGTTCGGGGATCGGAATCCTACTCATAACACCATCTGGGGACGTGTTCGAACAGTCTTTCAGACTCGGATTCCGCGCATAGAACTACGAGGCCGAGTGGGAAGCCCTAATCGCCGGACTACGACTTGAAAAGGAGATGGGTGCACGAAGCATACGGGCCTTCAGCGACTCCCAGCTCGTGACGAATCAGTTGAACCACGACTACGATGCTCGAGATGATCGAATGAGTGCTTACCTGCAATTAACAGAGAAGATCATACTGAACCATTTCGACAGCTTCCTCCTCTCAAAGGTGCCTCGCGTCAAAAATTCCAAAGCCGACGCGTTAGCATCACTGGGATCGAATTCGAGTACCGAACGGCACCGGACAATCCCGGTTGGAATATTACCCGATCCTAGCATCGAGCTACC
The DNA here is from genome assembly GCA_900128785.1 of Arabis alpina. NCBI lineage: Eukaryota > Viridiplantae > Streptophyta > Magnoliopsida > Brassicales > Brassicaceae > Arabis > Arabis alpina. The sequence continues at coordinate 28,223,754 of LT669795.1, forward strand.
TCGAGGCCAGAGCAGCATAATGAGCATCACCAAACTCGAGGCCGGCCCTGCGTCTACTCCCGAACCAATCTCGATACCAGGAGCATCGATGTCGAGCTCGGACTGGCGCGAAGAGATTGTTCAGTACATCACCAAGGGAACTCTATCAGAGGACAAGTGGGCCGCTCGACGCCTCAAGACTCGAAGCGCGCGCTACGTGATGCTCGAAGGTAAATTGTTCCGATGGAATGCAGCAGGAGTCCTACTTTAGTGCATCGCAGGGGACGAGATCTATCTAGCCCTCGCTGAGACACACGAGGGAGCCAGAGGAATCCACTCAGGAGGTCAAAGCCTTGCTCTTAAGATAAAGAAGCTCGGGCTCTACTGGCCGACAATGCTGGTGGATTGCGCGAATCACGCTCGGTGCTGCGAGAAATGTCAGAGACACGACCCGATGATCAAATCACCGACCGAGCCGTTGACCACTGCCGCCGCCGCCTACCCATTCATGAGGTGGGCAATGGATATCATCGGCTCCTTTCCCAAATCGCACAAAAAAAGATATGTTATCGTCATCACGAACTACTTCACAAAGTGGGTCGAGGCCGAGGCTTACGCCATGATCTGAGCTAACGATGTCCAAAACTTCGTCTGGCAATTCCTCATCTGTCGACACGGGTTACCATGCGAGATCGTCACCGACAACGGATCGTAGTTCATCTCTAATACATTTGAAGACTTTTGCGCGAAGTGGAGAATAAGGCTTAACAAGTCGACGCCTCGATACCCGCAAGGGAACGGCCAGACCGAAGCGACTAACAAAGTAATTATCAACGAACTGGAATGGACGCATCGAGCCGATGGTCAGATGCATGGGCGAGGGTAACGTCAGGGTCGCGCTGGACCCTTTTTCTATCCAGCTTCACGGAGGCGCTTGATTCGGAAGACATCACAGATAGTCGAAGAACGATTCAAAGAAGTAGCGATAAAGCGGTTCGAGCACAATTGAGAGAATTTAGAGAGAAGAGTACCTTTTTCTGTTGTTTGCTCGATCTCAAAAGGCGAAAGTTGTTGAGAGAGAAGAGGGTGTTCGATATTTATAAACCGAGGTCAGAAGACGAACCGGCACCGCTAAGCGCCGCTCCTCTCCACCAATCAGAGGCAGCGGGCCTCGATACAAAGCCCAAAAGCCCATCTGAAAGCCCACGGATTAAAGTTCTGGGCTCCGAGAAATCAGGCCCACTCAACGAGCCTAGCGGAAGAAGCACAAGACCTCGAGTCGCCTAACCCAACTCGGCACGGGAGCTCGACGCCAACAACTGTGATCGATGTGAACCAGATTGGACCTTAGCCTCTATGAGGGAAATCTCATGATCGACTCGATCTGAGTGAACAACGACGAATTCGACCCGGTCCTCTTCGTCGACTTGGGGGGGGGGGTTACTGTTGGGTGTATATTTGGGCTCAAGCCCAAATATCCTAAAAGAGGAGCTAAGGTCCAAGACCATGGAAAAAAACTCATCACAAGGTCCAAGAAAAAGGGAAAATTTGGATAAGAACTAACCATGATTAGTTCTCAAACCCCTTCTTAGAAGAGTATAAAAGGAGGTGAAGAGTCACAAGAAAAGCCATGGAGGGACCATTGGAAAAAAGAATTACATCTTAGATAATTAATTGTTTTCTGCTTAAGCTCGAGCTCGACCCATATATCTCAATATTGGTTCGAGGTGTCCTGTAATTCGACCCAGTTGATACATCTCTGTAATCCGATTTTCTATTATATAAACGAGATAATTCGACCTCCTCAAAAAATATATTCGATTCGATCCTAGTTACAACAGACACTAGATAGTGAAACAAAGTAGCAACAATTATTCACCTTACATCCTCTCCTATGCTGTTTAATTATGAAAAAAGAAGGGCAACAATACAAAGAAGGTTGGATTTGTCATTGGTTTTGAAGGGATTTTGGGTTGAGAGATTTCTTCTTTGGCTTCCGTAACCCTAATTATGATTGTGAGGACTCCGCCGCCGAAGAAGCAGCGCTCCGACGACGGAGGCACCCCCGCCACCGCCGGTAACCATCTCGTTATCCACGAAGATTCTCCGCTTCAAACCTCTCATGATCATTCCGATCAGTACCTTTGCACCTACCAATGCCGCCAAATGGTCCTTACTCGTATTTTGAATCAGCATTGTACATGTTCTAATTCTTGTTGATTTCTCAAGTTTAGGGTTTTCTCTTTGTTCTAGGTTAAAGCTGATGTTCTAGATGCCTTGAGCAAATCAGAGACTCAAGCCCAGGAATCTCAGACCAAGTTACAAGCTCTACATGACAACTTCACCCAAGCAGGTGGGCCTTTCTCTCTCTTATATGGAAAAACTCTGCTTATGGATTTGGCTTCTGATTGTGCATACGAACAGACGCAGAAAGAAGGCAATTACGAGATAAATTCCTCTACTCAGAGCAAGAACTGGCTGCTGCTAAAGGCCGTGAGAAGGTGCTCCAGGACCAGCTCCTAATGGAGATCAACAACTCTCAAGAGCGCTATACCAAACAACTACAATCTTCCCATGAACTGGAGGTTTGATCTCTCTGTGGACTATTTTTTGTCATTCTTGTCATTATCATCAACACAATCCTTTACCCTCTTCCGCACCAGGTAAAACTTCAAAACGAAATGAACCTTCGAAACAAAGCCGAGTCTTCTGCTGCTACAGCTGAAGAAAAAGCCAAACTTTTGGAAGATAAACTAAGTCAGCTATCTGCAAGTGCGGATAGGGAGAAAAAACGTCTCAACAGTGATATTTCTCACTTGCGTAAAGAATCTAAGCTTTCTCTATCTAGAACTGGTGCAGATGTAAGTGGCTACGTGATTTCTTGACTAAGTTATTTTTTTTCCTCATAGAATCACTCAAGTTGAACCTGTTTTCCTTTGCTTTTAGCTTGAACGGATGCAATGTCGTGCACAAAACGCAGAGACGGAATCAGGCATTTTAAGATCAGAGCTGGAGCATCTTAAACAGAAATTTGATGAGGTCATCTATATTTGACTTGCATCTGTAATAAAACAACACAAGTGATAAGTTATCAATTGTTTTCTTAGATTTCTCACTGCCTAATTTGAGTTTTTGTTTGCAGTGTTTACAAGAAAAAACTCAAGTAGCCGAGGCGCTGGCGTCATTCACTTCTCAGACAGCATCTCCTTCAGATAACAGTGTATTGGTTAAACATCTCCAGGAGGAACTTAAGCGCTCTGTAAGTTTGACCAGTTCTTAGGTTGTCTGTCTAATGATTTTACAATGTCGTTCCAGCGTAAGAGGCATCATTTACTGAAAATTGTGAATGTGGTAAGAACATTGATCAAAACTGTCGTTTTTGTTCATTACTCGTTCTTGCTAAACATGAAAAACTACTGACGATGGAACCCAAGCTCCAGACACTTCCACAATAATCTCTATTTTTCTGCTGCTAACTTTATTTGAGTCCCTTCCAATCTTAAAGACTCTCTAACGAGTTTCACTCTGCTGAAGTTTACACAAAAGATGGTCTTCTTATTTACTAAGGTTTTCTTAGAAATATCTGAAGTCAAAAGTTTACTTTGCAATCCCTTAGAGGTACCAAAAAAATGATTTACTTGTCAGAGTACACAACTTCTGCATGTCTATTTCTAATATTGATTGTAAATTCTACTTGCACACTTCTCATCTGTTGAGATATACATGTACTACTTGTAGATTGTATTTTCCACTTCTATATTTTCCTTGAAATGTCTTTTTGTTTATGTATTTCTTGATGATATTTATTCTTTATAACTGTATTAGGAAGCTGAAGTGCGAGAGGCTAGAAAGTTGAAATCACAACACTTAGATGCTGAGTTGTTGAAAGAGAAATTATTGGAAGAAAAAAGCCGTAGGGAGAGGGCAGAATCAGAGTTATCAAAATTGAATGAATTGCAGCTAAGCATGGACAAGTTGGAGAATGAATTGTCATCTTGGAAGTCATTGCTAAATGACATTCCCGGTGTATCCTGCCCTGATGACATAATTATGAAATTCTCGACGCTGCAAAAGTATGTCAAGATTGTCATAACAGAGTTTAACTTATCACTATTCTTTTTCTGATATTCTTTTTGGAATAAGTTTGCCTGCCATAAAAGAAGTATGTGCGGTAGACTGAGGTGGTTGTTATGAGGCCATTTTCACGGCTTTGCTTAGGTGAACTAGATATTATTTGTCATAGACATTTGCAACAAAACTTTGTGCAGATGTAGCTTTATATTTTAGAGATATTCTGGCTTGTTAGTGAAAGTCGAGCAGGTTAAGTATCTATACTAACTTTTGGAATTAGTTGGGAGGAGAGAGTACTGAATTCTAGTTTACCAAACTCTCTGAGGTAACAAGTATATCTATGATACTTTCTATTGACTTGTGTTACTGTCTTTTGAAGGGAGGTGCTGGATAGCACTAAAAAGATTGGGGAAGTAAGTACACGTTGTAAACAACTGGAGGTGGCTCTGGATGCTACACAACGTGGCAGGCAGAATGCTGAAACTGAGGCTGCATTAGCTAAAGAGAAATCCGAGGCCATCAAATCAGATGTGAGGAGGATTGAAGTAATGGTAAGATTGAATTTAGTTGCTTTTGCTGTGTACTAAAGGGTCACAAATGCATTTCATATTTCGCTGGCATCTATCGATTTTTGATTCTCAAAGGGTATAGAATAGCATTCTCAATTGGTGACACTCTAGTGTTCATCATTTTATATTCAATATCCTGGTGTATTGATGTTTACTTGGTTTCTCTATGAATCAGTCTTTGCTTGGATATATACTAGTTCACCTCTGTATTTCATGTTGAGAAGTGGTTTTTGCATTCATAAGAAACTGATAGAACCAATGTAGTTAGAGTTAATATTGATAGGATAATATCTTAAGTATAAGAAGCTGATACAAACATGTTTCATTGCACTCTTGCTAACGGAGCTATAATTTTATAATGACAGCTTTCTTTGGTCACAGAGGAGAAAGAACAGTTGAAAGCTGTTGTTAGTGAATTCAGGAAGTCAAACAGTGGAGGATCTATGTCTGGAGCCACAGATGGTGCCCTTGTTCAGGTTTTAGAATATCACTGTCCTAACTTACAAAGATTTTCCATTTTTTTTTTCGTAGCATATTTCTTAGTTTGTTTTTATGTACAGGGGCTTCAGACTTCTCTTGCAAAGAAAGAGAACTATCTTAAGGATTTGGAGAAGGATCTAAGTCAACTGAAGGATGTCAATAATCGCCAACGGAATGAAATAGAACTTCTAAATGAGAAACTAGTCACTGAAGCAAGGAAAATTAAGTCGCTGGAAAGGGATAGCGATCGTCTTCATTCTGAGATCTCTTTGCTTGAGTCAAAGGTACATATGCCAGATATGTATGCTTGCAAATTTTATGCAAGATACTTAGTTGTAGTACACTGTTGAAGATTAACTCTTGGCACTTCCACAGAAAATTAAACAAGGATTCTTTCTTTGATCAACTCTTGGAACTTTTACCTGCCATGGTCCAATTGAATTTTAAGAGCATTTAAGGGTGGATGGTGAAAATTTACTGCATCTTTTATTTGTCTTAGGTTTCATGAAATGTTTCATTATTGTAATAGCAAGCATGAATGCTACTTAGGACCTCTAACTTCTACCCTAGAGTTTGGTCGGAATAGCAATATTAATTTGGTTTCCTTTTTCTTTGCAGCTGGGTCACGGTGATTTTTCTGCTGCAAATACAAGGGTTTTGCGCATGGTAAATACTCTTGGTGTCGAAGATGAGGCAAAACAAACAATAGAGGCTTTACAGGCTGAGTTACAGAAGACGAGAGGAAGACTCTTAGCTGTTGAAGAATTGAAGAGTCAGTCTGGTAAATTTCTGATTGTCGACCTTTTCCTGTTTTTCACATTAGGCTTTGGGATTGCCACAAGTCTATATTTTTTGCATCATTTTCTCGCAAATAAAATGGAGGCCAAAAGTCTTGCTGATGCTCTGCCTCAGGAAGACTCTGAGGAGAAATATTTTAGTGTTTCAGAATTATTATTGTAATTTACATAGTAAGCTTTTCTGACAATTTATTATCATGAATATCCAGGAGATGCTGGGAAGCTAGTTGACTCCCATATAACTGGAAAGATTTCTCAACTAAAAGAGCAAATTGCTACACTTGAAAAGCGTGAAGAGAGGTATGTAGTTGATAAAAAATTTAGCACATGCTTTGTGCGAATATGAGCTTACCTTCCCATATTAAAGCATGTGGAGCCTATGAAACAGGTACAAAACTGTTTTCGCTGATAGAATATCCGTGTTTAGGAGAGCTTGTTGCGAGCTTTTTGGTTATAAGGTATTCTACTTGCTCAGATACATTTCATGGCACTCAAATGGCTTAGTTTGCTGAGCATTACAATGGGTTCCTGAAGGCAGTGACTACCAAATTCTAAAATGCATGTTCAACTTGGTGACTTCATAAAGTAAAAGAGAGTTCAGCTTTTGCTGTCCTTCATTGTGTTACCTTCCATGATTCATGCACATTAATGATCATAAATTCTTCTTCTCATAAAGAGCCTGTTATCTTATGAATTCTTGTTGAAAACAGATTGTAATGGACGAACATCAGCGTCCCAATGGAATACCGGTTACTCGGTTTACTCTTCAGTCTATATATGCTCAAAGTGATGATGAAAAACTCGAATTTGAATACGAATCTGGAAACACTAGTATTCTAGTAAGTGATTCTTGCAACTTCACATGTAGCATTTTAATTTATTTATTTATTTCGATTTATTAACATATACTGATTTAATTCCCCCCCAGGACAATCAGTATGCCTCTCAGGGTGAGATAGTGAAGCAGGTAAAATGCAGGCCTATTTTTCCTTAGTAACAGCAGTCTTTTGTTGGTGAAGTTTACAATCTCATTCTGTGTGTGTTCCATGCAGGTAGAAATATTCATCAGGAAGTTTAACTCGATTCCAGCTTTTACAGCCAATCTAACAATGGAATCATTCAACCGCCGCACTTTATATTGAGAGCACTGAGTCCATTACCAACCTCGGTTTTGTATATTTCTTAAGCTCGTTGAATAGGAACATGAAACTAAAAGCCGCAGCTTAGAACACAGAGTCAGTACAAGACTTATCTATATATGTATCTCTGGTTCGTTATGTCCTGTGGTATCAGTAACTCCATTTTGGTATAAAAGAGAAGTGGCTTGGATTTACTCAGAAAGAACTTAAGAGTAGATCAGTGTTTCAGATGAATGCTCCCATGAAGCATTTCAGAAGAAAGCTGGAGAATCTTGTTTGGTTGAAGAACAGAAAAACCGGTTTTTTTTTAATCGCGATAATCCAGAGTTCCATTGAAGAATTTGGTAGTAAAAATTTCTCTTTTTCTTAAAAATTCAAAAACTCCTGACTTTTCTCTCTCAAACTCGTTAGGCTATTTGATTTATTTGAAGGAGCATTAAAATACTTCATAAGAACCATTTTTAGATAGGAATAGGAACAAAATTTAGTTTTTTTCTACGTTTATCAAATTTTACTAACAAATTTCCAACAATTGCCGCTTTGATCTTAATTTATATTGCAAGTCATATTTCGTAATGTCTTCGCTAGCTGCTCAGTTCCATCATGTAACTCCCGAGGTTGCATCCTACATTTTCACAGGAGAATAGGTGTTCTATTTCTGTAAATACTATCTATCAGGAAAATAGGTGTCCTTATAACCCTGTTTCAAGGAAACGGTACCACACTTTTGTTTCATGTTGTAGTATGCAGCCTCACAAACTCATATTTTGTAAAGCATATTCGGGCATTATACAAAAGCATAACATATTTCATAAACCTGGGTGCAACACATACACAACAAAAGTTATTCATAAACCTGGGTGCAACACATACACAACAAAAGTTAAGGTGTTATAAGGTTTTTCCGACTTCTTCAAGTTTTAGGAACCTAGACTATCTATATTGGCGAATGCCGATTGAACATCAAGATTTGCGGTTTCCATGGATAATGTGGGACATATGGAAAACTCGAAACGAAAAAGTTTTTCGAGGTTTAGATAGAGATTCCATGATAGTTTTACGAAAAGCGGAGACAAAAGCTTTGCTATGGGAAAATGCACAATTAGTAGAGTCTTCACCCACGGGAAATGTTAACGACAACTTACAGGGCCACCCGGACTATCCTGGTTTGAAGTGTTATATCGATGGTTTTTGGAAAGAATCTGATAAGTTCTTCGGTCGTGGTTGGTATGCTTTTCAAGATGCAGAGACAAGGATTATGATGAGGGCAACAAACTGTCGACGGAGCATGTCCCCTTCGCATGCAGAGTTGGAAGCCCTAGGTTGGGCTATGGTGTGCATGCTCGAAATGCAGAAGACAGAGGTAGCTTTCGCAACAGACTGCTTGGAGTTGGTGAAGATGGTGTCTACACCGACGGAGTGGCCAGCGTTTGAAGCCTATTTAGAAGAATTGAAGAGTTTGAAGATGAAGTTCTTTTTTTCTCCTTATCTCATATTCCGCGCACTTTTAATTCAAAAGCCGATAGACTTGCGAATGGTGCCCGACTAGCTAGTTCTGAATTGTTTTTTGTAAGCCTTTCACCACCAGCTTGGATTACCGGAACATGGTAAGTTAGTTTATTACCAAAAAAACAATAGAAATGAGAGCAACTTAGAATGGTATATACACATGTATGCATATACAACAATATTTACTTTCTAAAGACCATTAAAAAGTCTGGTCCAAAAAATATGGTTTTTCTCAACTTAAGTTGCGCCTTGCATACAACCTCAACCCTAGTGGGTAGGTCAACACTACGACGGCCTAGGAGCCCAAATTTTAGGGGGGCTAAACAAAATATTTGTTTAAGTGTTTTGTTGTGCTGGACCGATTAATTTTTAGGATTCATTTAATTTTGGTCTTTAAAATCTCTCTTCTCTCGCAATCCCAAACATAAAATTCTTGTCATGATTTTCTGCTTTTATCAAGCATCGTATCAACCGAATTGGCTATTTCCATTTTGCGAGTCTGTGTGAGAATTTTATTGTATGATGGGTAGGGGTGGGCAAACGGGAATATGAGGCGGGATTTTATGGGAACGGTATGGGAACGGGATTTTTGGGATAGAAAAATATGTCCAATTTATATCCCATTTAGAATTTGGGACGGTAACGGGATAGAACCGGATGAGACGGAAACGGTACGGGAATTCTCATAAAATAACTTGTCTCATATATTCAGTTAAAACAATTATAAAAATTGTAAATATGTATTCAACATGCTTCTTCAAATTATCAAAAGCATGTTCATATTTAAGATAAAAAGAAATACATTGTATTTCATAAACATTAAAATTTAAAATAGAAAAACCATAATCTAATCAAAATGAATCCAAAACTTAAAGTAAACTACATAAATATCTTAAATCAAAGCATAAAATTCAATACTATAAAAATTCTAAAAGTAGCCACGTACGTAGCTAATCCTCTAGTATCATTCTTCATTCACGGCAAATGATTGTTTCTAGAGCTCAACACAAGAATAAAAAACAAATAAAAGTAGTTGTTGGTTAATAAAATTAATATGGTAATGCTGAAAATATCAACGGATGGTGCTAAAATGATGAGACTATGTATTAATATGACATAATATATTATATGATTCTATAATAGATACAAAAATATATATAATTTAATTTATATAAATCTATATAAATGAGATTATGGAAAATCTCGTTCCTGTCTCATCCCATATGGAAATACGGGACCTATATGGGAATTGAAAACTTGTCCCATAAGAAAATACGGGACCTATATGGTACGGAAATTTGGGAACGGATTTGAGACGGAACGGAACGGAAATTATGTCCACCCCTAATGATGGGTATATATTTTATTCTTTTATGGCCGGTCCTTTCTTGTTTCTTTTCTTGTGAAATTTTAAATTTCGTTTCAGGTCATCAATTTCACACTAAAGTCTTTCAACTTTTTCCATCTTACACAGCCTCAATAAAGTGGGTAGGGCGATAGTGTGACGGTCTAGGGGCACAAAATCTAGGGGGGTCCAAATTTTTTTTTGTTTAAGTGTTTTCTTGAGTTAGACCGACAAATTTTTAGGATTCATGTAATTTTGGTCTTCCAAATCGTTCTTCTCTCGCAATCGCAAACATAAAATTCTTGTCGTTTTGACGAATTTTCATTCATTCGTTTCGATTTCGTATAATCTTTCGTGTTCTGCTTCTATCAAGCGGCGTATTAGCCGTTTTCATTTTGTGAGTATGTGTGAGAATTTTAATCTTGTATGATGGTATATGCTGGGTGTATATTTTATTCTTTTATGGCTAATCCTATTTTGTTTTTTTTCTTATGAAATTTCAAATTTTGTTTCAGGTGATAATTTCACACTAAAATCTTTCGACTCTTTCCCTCTTACAATATAGCAAGGTGTCATATCTCCTTTTTAATTAATTTTGATTAATTGGCATCTCATATCATGACATCTAGATTTGCTAGAAGAAAAAAAGAAAGTTATAGAAACAATTTATTCAATCACAAAAAATTCTATGTATAAGGTTGTTATAAAAATAGATGCTAATGTTTCTCAGTCAACTAAAAACGTGAATAAAACTCGATATTGATATTGATGCAACTGGTCCAGTCAATTGTGTGAACATGATAATGCGGTATCCCCATTGAACGGAAGTGTCAATTTTGTAGATAAGATCACGAAACCCCAATCACATGTCCAAATGCGTTGGATACATGGTCATCTTCTACATTGAATCATTTTAACCTTTCACCTCCATCCATAAACATAGATGATAATTTCCAAACATGATTTTCTTCAATTCATAACTAGTCAAGTAGTTCGGTAGACGGACCTATCTCATTTTGGATAACGTGTAACCTTTGGAAGACTTGAAATCCCCTTATCTTTAATGCAGGAAGATGAAATCCCATTGATATCTATCGACGAGCCCAAGTTGAAGCAAATGAATAGTCATCAACTCATTCATCCTTACCAAACACGACCATCTCCCAACAACCACCATCATCGCCATCCCTTGCATCCTAGTTTCCACGGCCACATAAATGTAATCATGATGCTACTTATCATCCTTCAATACCGCAAACAAGTTTAGATTGGATCATTCGCAATGCCAACCATGAATTCATCTGTGATGCCTTTTCATTCCTTTTAAAAGCGAGTTTGACTATCGAAACCGGAAGTTTGATTATCTCGTATTTTCATTCCTTCATGCAATGAAAATACGAGATAATTTTTGAAAGCGATCCAATGTACTTGTGGAATCACTATTATATCATCGCAATGACATAACAATGGAAAATTTATTCCATGACATCAATAATTTGTGTAATTTCTTTGCAGGTGTTCACTTCGTTCATATCAAGAAACAACTAAATATAATAGGTGATAAACTAGCTCAAATAGGCCAACCTCAATATTTTTTTGTTGTATTTATAATTCTGATAAATATGTACAACATGATCTATCATGAGCTATGTAAACTCTAACAGTTATTAATAAAAGAAATAATTACTAAAACAACTCTTTTAGCTACACCTTTTACTCAAACAACTTTTTATTTTTTGAGCTCCAAAGTTTGAGCTCAAAAGTGTTATAAAAACTTTTAAAATATCTCTTATCCGTTTAATAACGAAAATACCATTGTCTTTTGAGAAAAAAATAAAAATCAACATAAAAAAGAAAAAAACCTAATATTTCACAAAAAACGAAAACTCTTCGTCTTCTTCCTCTCCGACGACTTCGATTTGGCGATTTCGTCTCCATCGACGAGATTTGTTGCGTTTGACGGTAAGATTTGAAACGAATCATGATTTTCTTCCTCTCTATCATTCACGAGTGTTTTGGGTTCGAATTTATGAACTTCAATATGTTCGTTCGTTCACAAGTTTCGAAATTCTGGCGAAGGAAAGTTCCGTCGAGTGGTGGGATTTTGTATTCGTGCATTGTAGAGAGGTAATCACTTGATTCTAACCAATTTTGTTTGGGTTTGTTGAAGTTTTGTAAAATCACATTCTGGTCCAGATCTGGATTTTTCTCAGATCTGCATTCAAAATCTTGTTTTGGTCCAGATTCCGACGTTATGGTAGACTTGTTTCTATGAGATGCAGACGTTATGGTAGACTTTTTGCAAAGAGATACAAACATTATGGTATACTTTTTTGACTCTGGAGCTGCTAATGAATGAAATATTTTTTGGCTAGTTAGGATTGTGTTTCAGTCTAAGAGGTTCTAATCTCCATGAATTTCTTTACAGGTATTCTTTGTACGTGCAATGCGTAACCGCATGAAGAGTGTAAAGAACATCCAAAAGATCATGAATATGGTCTATACACCATTCTTTGTTTGTTGTATTTATGTAGTATTTGGTTGATCTTTGTATTGTTTAACATGCTTATTCTCATATGCGGCCTAATGGTTATGTAGCATCAAGTCTTCAACCTCACCCGTATATATGGCAGGTAAGTCCTTAGTGGTAGATTTATTTTTGTGTAATGGCAGATTTATTTTTGTGTAATGGTAGATTTATTCTGTTCAATGGTAGATTTTCGACTCTGAAGCTGCTAATGAATGAAATCTTTTTTTTGCTAGTTAGGATTGTGTTTCAGTCTAAGATGTTCTAATTCTCCATGAATTTCTTTACATGTATTCTTTATGTAGTGCAGTGCGTAACCTCACGAGGAGTGTAAAGAACATCCAAAAAATCATGAAGATGGTTAATGCTTCATAGCTAAGAACATTTCAAAGGAGAGTTGAGAACTGCTGTGAACTTTGGCATAAAACAAGAAGTGTAATAATTCACATAAAGATGTAATCTCACTAGAGAAATGAATGGAGCTTCACTTTGAACGAATCTCTCTTTAAAATGGCTCTAGGACCTAATAGTTTTAGTGTTTATTATTTGATGGTAGACAATTTCGTAAACGGCAAATATTGTAGATTTATTTTTTTAAATGGTGGTAGATTAATTCTCTGTTCAATAGTAGATTTGTATTTCTTTAATGGTAGATTTATGTAAGTGTGTTATTATTCTGTGTTTTAATTTGGATGAGATGTATTTTTGTTTGATGGTAGATGAGTGAATCATTCTTATATATAAGGTTAAAATGATTCCACAGATTTACCAACATGACGATTTTGGTATTATGCGTTGAAGTATAATGAGTGTTTAACTCTTGGGTATAGTATGAAAGACTTGCGTGATTCGAAAATACATGGTATTGGCCTCAAACGTACAAGTGATATCATGGATGAGTTACCACGTGATGAAATTGTTCAGTTATCAGATCCAAACCCTTGTGATGGATCCGGTGATAGGGTTCCTTTAGAGAACATATTCAGGTTTTGTAAAGTGAGAGACACCGTTACGGTAGATTTATTTTTATGAGACACATACGTTCTGATTTATAATATTTTTTATGGTAGATTTGTTTCTATAAGATACGTATGTTATGGTAGACTTTTTGCAAAGAGATTCAAACATTATGGTAGACTTCTAGTTATGTTGCAGGTTTTTTCGTGCAAATTTTTTTCTCTTTTAGGGGTAAAACCGACATTTCGCGTTGCCTGCAAATAACTCGACCACCTACCAAATAAGTGTACCACAACTATAGTTTCCCAAACGTGAAACATGTCTACCACCAAGCACGACAATTCTATCGGTATCATAATAAGTCTACCAAATGTCTAACTGTTTAAGGGACAAAAATGAAATTTTCCATTATCTGAAAAAAAGTCTACCACCGAACATAACAAATTTACCGTAACTATGTTGGAAGAGATGTCAGATAACAAGTCTACCATCAGTCAACTTAGGCAAACAAATCTACCACAACAACCGCTCTCAACCAATAAGTCTACCACTGTTGATCCTACAAAAATAAGCCTACCACTCATTATATCTCTACCACTACTACAATAAGTCTACCACAAGTATCCACCTTTATAAATCTACCACTGCTACAAATAAGTTTACTGCTATTATCAACCATTTTAAATCTACCGCAACTATCAATAAGTCTACCATACAAAATCAAATCTACCGTCGAATAAAACAAATCTACCATGCAAAATAAGTTTACCGAGATAAATCTACCGTTCCATTATTAAGTCTACCGCTCAAAAGCAAGTCTAACATTAATGATCTTAAGTCTACCGCTCAAAATATAAGTCTACCGTTCGAAAACAAATCTACCACCGAAGGTGACACAATAAGTCTACCGTTCCAATATAAATCTACCGCTCATCAAATAAGTCTACGGACTCCCAAATAAGTCTACCAAATCGATTATAAATCTACCATCGTTGAGCGGTCGACTTTTATTGTTAGGCGGGAACTTTTCCCCCCAAAAACGCCTACGTGTCCTGGTTCATTAATGGCAGTTTCGTAAATATGTTTTTTTATCAAAGCAAAAAGGGTAAACGGAATCGGAAAACTGCCTAGTAATTAAATATCTAAGAGGGTGTTATTGGATGAATGGTTTGAAATCAATTCCATAAGTTTTAAAATCTTTGAAATTTTAAAGTCTGATGGAATTTATTTGGGTGGATTCTAAAAATCTCTGCAGTATCTTTGAGATTGTTATAAACTCATGTAGATGGATGTCCATTATAGGCCCATGTTCTAGAATGTTTTAGACTTCCTTGTTCCCTAAGTTCTACTTGTTCCCCAAGTATTTGTACTCATATATATACTCTGTATTATTCATGGAATAACACAACACAATTCTCCTTTTCTCTTCTCTTATTCAGAGCACGTTATCAGCACGATAACCTAACCACTGGGTAAAACCCTAGCCACTTGAGCACAAAACCCTAACCCTAAATAAACAAAATCTTTGCCGAAATCTCTAGCCATGTCGTCTCCGATCTCATGCCAATCTCCGATCTGTTTCTTTCCATCAAGATAAGTTTCTTGTGTCATATAATTCAGTCTCATGCTTTGTCAATCATACATAACATATAAGTTGTTTAGTATTTACTTTGTTTTGTAATTTAGTGGAGCATGTTAAATTTGACTCGGTTTCTTTGATTTGTTCATTGTTTAATTGTTAGTATGAATCGACAAGTAAATTAACAAGTAAATTTCTTTTGTCAAAATTCCTAGCTAACATCTCTGATCGCCACAACGACGTCTTCGTTTTAAGAGTTCCGGAGAGATTCCAAGCTAACATCGATGATCCTTTTTGTCTAAGTTGTACCTTACGACATCATCGTTCACACTCATCGAGATAAGTAGTTTCGTTTTCTTATTGCCATAACTAAAAGTATTATAACTATTATATAAGTTTTCAATTACATGCTTATATTCATCGCTCGATTATTTGTTTGATCCATAGATCGTGATACATGTTAAAGTATTAGCACTTTGGTTAAGAGATAGCCAAACATGTTTATATTACTATTTTATTATTTGATACAGTCGTACTACCTCACCCTTATAATCACCGCATCATGCTTATGCACTAAAATATACCATTATTCATGGTTTGATAATTCCTCATAATCTCGAGTGAATCATGGGGCATGAATAAATAAGTGCATCAATTATGAATTGCTTATTTACAATGGATTATGTCTCGACAATCTATGAGAGTTATGAGATATCATACCCACTGGATTTTGTCCACGATTGACATAGGGTATTTGATATATTGGTCTAATTATTGTGAAGAGGATATACGTTTGTTTATCACTTGTTCTCTTATGGTTTGGTTCGGTTAATTTTTAAAACCGGATATTTTATTGCTTCATCAAACCATACAGAAGTCGATCATAATCGATTCGTGAAACTCTGTTTTGAGTTAATAATTAATCGATCTTGTTGAGTGATATGCGATGTCTAATGTGACATTCAAATTTGTTGATAAATTGATAGAAATTGTTGGATTTTTACAATGAATTCATAGTCGATTGATTTTGATCCATTCCATGAAATGAATGCATCATCTAGTATAAAGAAAAGAAAACATCACATTAAGCCAAATAAGTGGCTATAAGATTATCTTGAATGGTCAAGAACGAAGTCAATGAATTTATTTCGAGAACTTGTATTCTCACCTGAAGTGAAATAATACAATAGAAATATAAATCTTATTGAATGCTCCATAAGAGCTTATTGAATGCTTAAGAAGAGCAATATATGAATGTTCTAGAAGAGCACATAGTCTACAAGAAGGTAATAGTTGATGAATTATATTCTTTTAAGTCTCAAAAGTTAGAAGGATCAGATTGAGATAAAATACATTACCCAAATTGGATTATATAGTGATATTCAATTCGAGATAGATGAACCTGAAGTTTCATATCATCTCGAGGGGAAGAAATAGAAAATCTCACATAGACTACAAATGAATATAATAAGTGACATATCTAGAAGATTATGTTCACTAAGTTCTTTGAACAATTCTCAAAGAAAAAGTGTGATAACCAGAATGTAATATTACATAAAACTAGCTATGTGATTGGTTAAATCTAGCTGTATCCAAGATTACAAGACTAAAAATCTGTGAGTGAGTATAATTCAACTATGTTCAAAATTACTTGCAAATTGATATTATATTTAGAGAATATCTCTAATGCGAAGTTGGTAAAGCAGACATAATGAAATTTTCATGCAAGTAATGTTGTCTTGTAGAGATAAAGTCGTGAACAAGAATTTAAGAAGTATTATGGATTCTTCTTGAGGCTGAGAAAATATATATGAGTTATTGATAAGAAATCATACTCATATTTGACTCGTTTTGATATATTCCATGAAGAGAATATAATATCTTACATATAAAAGAAAATGATTAGACAATAAAATCCTAAAGAAAGTAGCTACCAAACTGATCCCATCAGTCACCATTTTCTGACGACACCCACCATTGGCTTTGGATTCTCTAGGTACTCGATTTCTACATTTTACCTCATATCATACCTATATGATTTTAGTCAATTTATTCTCTAGGATTTTATATATTAGATTATGTCATGATTATGTTAATTGCTTTATCGGCACATGGTTCACCATCAAATCCATGTTTGATAGATTAAAGAAAGCAATTTTAGTTATCATATCCCTTGAAGGGGGTAAGTGATTAGCAACGAAACGTAAACCAGAAGTTTACTAGCTAAGAATGAAAAGTAAACGAGAAGTTTACTAGTTAAGAATGAAAAGTAAACCAAATGTTTACTAAGAATTTATATGTTTGGCTTAACCGGATTGGTCATCCTGGTTTAATGATGATGCGAATTATGTGGACATTAAGTGAAGAACCAGAAGATTCTTCCTAATTATTTATCATAAATTGTTTGCTCATAAAGCAATATGATAATATGGTTTTCACCAGTCAAAGATTATTTGGACTCTATCAATATTTCTGAAATATATTCAAGGAGATGATTATGGGTTGATCACCCACTTTGTGACAGTTCTATGCATCGATTCAATGGACGCATTGACTCGATTGCTGCATCCTAGAAGGTTGCGTTTTTTCCTTGTTATAAACTAGCAACCTGGAGTTTGCGAGGTTACTTTCTTGATTAAATTACAAGTGCCATAATTTATGTTTGACGCCTGATTATTATGTCCATTGGGCTAAGTGTTGAACATCTTGAAACTCATGTTCATACACAAAAATTATAGTAGCATTGATTTGCATAAAGCCAATGAATAAGTTATTGTTCTCCCCATCATTATTGGTTTAGGGTTAGAAACCAAATAGTTCTCATCTGAAAGATCTTTGAATGTGAAAAATGCTCCACCACAACGCTCTATGATGGAACCTCAAAAGAGGATAAGAATATATGTTGGAAATGAAAGATAATTAAGTATACAGAGTCATCCCTGAAGGATTTATTTGTAGACTCTCATTTTAATGAGTCAGTTTTTCCAACATTAGGGGGGAGAAATTAAACAGCTGGAGAAAGATATATGTATCTATGAATTATCATTGATCCTCAGACTAGAGAATTTGTATGAGAAGTCCAAAAAGATAATTCATAAGCAGAACTTAGCGTATTAATTGTCAGGCCCATTTAGTAACCCAAATAGAGTGATGAAGTCACCTACCTCAGTTGTATATGCTCCAATTAAAATTGATGTCCCGGAAGGAGTATATCAAACTGCTAGTGAGTCTAGAGATCGCATGAAGAGTGATAGACTTATTTGGTTCCAAATATACTTATCCTCGAAAAAGAAAATGAGCAAGAATTGAAAATGACCAAATCGAGGAAAGAAAGATTTTGAAAAATCTCCAGAAGAGATTGGATGATCTCTTGAAGAGACATAAACATGACAAATGAAAAAATCAAGTATTTGAAAATGAAGAGTGATAGCTAGCTATGTCATGTGTGTAATAAGATGGAACCATAAAGCAAATCGACGTCGTAATATTTTTGCATGCAGTGAGCAGTTGATATGATGTAAAGAGGATCATAAGAAAAATCTATTGAATAGTGTACACAAAGTAATGATTGGCCAAAAGAGAAAAGAAATAGACATATAATTATAATCTCCAGCAGAGAAATATTTGGACCAGCAGTCCATGCACCTGAAGTGTAGAAACCAACGAAAGATAAATCAATCTTTGCGTGAAAGAATAGTGATTATTACAAAGACATAATGTATAATGAAGAGATGTTTTCTCTTGTGATGGATGCAATTATATCTTATAAGTTTGGCAATAAGAGATGGAACACTGGATAATGACATTTATAAGGAATCCTTGAAGGATATAAATATGAAGGATATAATTCTTAAATGATTGATATCAGAATTATGTTCCCGGGAACTCTATTCGATGGAATGAAAAGAAAATATGTAACATGAGGTATAATCATGTAGATCCTTGCAGGATTTTATAGAAAAATGTGCATATAAGTTTGGTCCCGAAGAACCATACATGAAATGTGATTAGAGCAATTTAGTGCTATATTTTATGATTGAAATATGTGTTTTGTATGCCAAGAAAAGCATGAACAACATGTACAAAATTTATGTTTAGAAGATTGTACATGAAAAATATTTAGGCATAAAGTTCATAAGAAAAAGATGTTATGGACCATAAGTCCAATGATTCGAAAGATTATATGACAATCATACGAGTTTGGTTTTTTGATTCAAAAGAGATATATGATCGGAATTCATCTCCTGAAGAAGATGTTTCCGAGGGGGAGAAATATAATGATATGCGTGAAGGTACTTTTTTTCCCTTATCATAGTTTTTATCCCATATGATTTTTCTATGAAAGGTTTTTAATGAGACATCAAAGAACACGCAAATGATAGACACGTATAGAGGAATGTTATCATTATAATGAGTTATAAAAGTCTATCAATCTCCCGAAAGAATATCATACATTAATGATATCGAGAGAAACAAAGAGAATGATCTAGATGAATCATTTAGAAGACCGATGAGTTGTAGAAGAACGGTGATTTACATATTCTACATATCGTTCAAGCGAAACTTTGACGGACTTAACAAGTTTTTGAAGCATCACGAAGATCTCAAGTTATGCACTCATCAGAGGGAGTAGAAGCGTGTTGCACTCTTTTTCCCTTAACCATGGTTTTGTCCCAATTGGGTTTTTCCTGGTAAGGTTTTATTGAGGCAACATTCTATGCGCGTTATGATTATTTTACTATAATGGCATCCAAGGGGGAGTGTTATAAACCCATGTAGATGGATGCCCATTATAGGTCCATGTTCTAGAATGTTCTAGACTTCCTTGTTCCATAAGTTCTACTTGTTCCCCAAGTATTTATACTCATATATATACTCTGTATTATTCATGGAATAACACAACACAATTCTCCCTTTCTCTTCTCTTATTCACAGCAGAGATTTGATTTTTAATTATTTATTCACTAAACTCCATTCTCAAGTGATTTCAAATCCATTAAAAAACAAAGACTTACAAAATCTTTTAAAGTTGAATAACAGTGGATTTTAATTATAAATTTGAAATCTTCTATTGAATAACACAAGATTTTAAAATCCTTAAGACATGATTTTACAAATATCATATCCAATAACACCGGATTTTAAAATAGGATTTAGAATTATTGATTGAATACCAGTGAATTTTTGTTAGATTTAGTGGGAGTTATTGGTTTATGGATTTTTTTAGTGGATTTGGAAATCCAAACAAATTTTAGTGTTAATAGTTTTATGATTTTAAAATCCATATTAAAATCCGGTGTTACTGGTTCTATGATTTATATATCCTAATTAAAATCACGTGTTATTTAATCATACAGATTTACTTATAGATTTGATTTCACTTAGGATTTTAATGGATTTGATTTCACTTAGGATTTTAATGGATTTGAAAGGATTTCATGTCAAAAATACAAAAGATCAAAGATTTACAAAGATTTATAAATCTTATAAGATTTACAAATTAAATAACACAGATTTATAAATCCACGGATCAACTAAAATACTCACCTTCTGTTCAAATCCATCATTGAATAACACCTTATAAGAAAATCATTCTAGTAATTAAAACTTTCCCTTAATAAAATACTGTTAAAAAAAAAAAAAAAAAAGATAAAAAGTTTGTATGTGGTGGTGTTAATTGGGGATAATTCCATTTCCAAGGCCTCGAGTGTTGTTGACTGTTGAGTGAAGGAGGCAGCCACACATTCATGGCCGTTGTACTTTCCTACTGCAAACCTTGGCCTCCTCTTCGTCTTCGTCGCTGCGTGAGATATCTGATCCAGAGAACTCTATTAGGCGAATTCAAGGCTACGCAACTAGATAATGATCTTTCTGTTTCTGCAGGGTAAAAAGGATGATGTCCCGAGTTCAGGACGAGCTTCCACAGTCACTGCTATGTTTTGGAAGTCTAACAAGTTTCCGCAAGTAGGAGAATTCGATGTTTCTCTTAAGAAGTACGCTCTAACTGGAGTCGAGGTATTCTCCTTTGATCATCCCACCCACGGGAACTGATTCTTCTCCCTCTAACACTGTGATTTGGTTTCTGAGTTTAGGATGCTTCCGGAAATCAATCGAGGCAAAAAGTCATTTCACTTTCGGTTGTTTCTTCGATATCAGAGATTCAAGCAGCTGAATGGGACGCATGTGCCTTGGATTCTTCGGAACCTGAAAGCTATAATCCATTTCTGATGCATGGATTTCTCTCCAGCTTAGAAGAGACTCGCTGTGCTGTTCGGGAAACTGGTTGGATGCCGTTTCATGTTGTTGCAAAGGATGAATCTCACCACATTTTGGGCGTTGCTCCACTTTATCTCAAAAGGTGAGCTTTTCTCTTTCTTTTGAGACTTGCTGTTGATGACTCTTCCTTCTCCTCTACTGTCACAGCCATTCCTACGGTGAATTTGTTTTCGACCACTCTTGGGCTGATGCATACCGCAGTTTTGGCGGAACATATTATCCTAAACTCCAGTCCTGTGTTCCTTTCACCCCTGTTACTGGCCCTAGGATCCTCATCCGTAACAATCCTTGCAAACACCAAGTTTTTGATGCTATTGTTTCTGCCATGACTGAGCTGGCTGCTAAGGTATGATCAAAACTGGAACATGTGGACTTTCGTAACATGATTACACTTGTCATCTCATGCTCTACACAACTCTAATGCTTTGACTGTGCTTTCAACATATGCTATCTGCTCTCACATTACTTATTCTGTGCATTTTGGCAGTTACAAGTTTCATCTTTGCACATTACCTTTCCATCTGGAGCTGAGTGGAACAAACTCAAGGAGAAAGGCTTCTCGCAGAGGATTGGAATGCAGTACCACTGGACAAACCGTGACTATAAAAAGTATTTCAAGTTTCTTTGCCAAAATTTATTTTAACAATCACTGGACTGCTTATAGTAGTTGCTTTTATATTAGGATTCACTTGTAGATGCTTTTGGAGTTTTTTTACTCTTCACCAATCTTACTTCAACTTAAGACCTTGTTGTTTAACAGTGTAGGTATACGTTCCAAAATTCCTCATACATTATGATTGAACAACTGACTGTTGTAGCTTTACATATATGCGGTGCGTAATTTGTTGAGGGTTTGGTGACATAACTAATATCTGAGACCCTTTAATACGATATTTCAATTTTCTAAGTCTGTGAATCCATTGATTTGATTCGGCTATACTTAGAATCATGCATTGGTTTCTGCCTGGTCATTATCTGCTGACTTCCAACCTTTGTTCTCTTAGAAGTAACATATATGACTGATGCTAACTTGTATCTCTAATGCTTCAGTTTTGATGAGTTCTTGATGGACATGAAACAAAGCAAAAGGAAAAATATACGGCAGGAACGCAAAAAGGTTTGTTAGTTTTCCACTTTTTATATCATCATAGTGATCAGTGAAATCAACCTAGTGGATCAAGAAATACAAGGAACCACTTGTGGCTCTATGCAAGTCATTTGAGCGAATGATCATCTACTCCTAGAAGATATAAAAATCAAGAGTCTGGAAATGACTGAGAGACGCCTTGCCTCAAATTTATATATTGTTTCATCCTTTATTGGCTTGGAAATGGAAAAGTAAAAAAGAAATAGATACACACTTGTTGTGCGAGTAGTTGAGATTTATCCTTGTCTCATAAGTTCCTTTTCCCTTGTGGAGAGTTAAATAAATTGTTATTCCTTTGTTCTTCCTATACAACTCATTGGACTGTAACCTTATTTCTTTATCCTTGTGGCACTTTGAAGCACGCTGCTGACTTCTAATGCTCATTTTCTCTAGTAGATTGTTTCCCAGAACTTAAAGATGAGACGGCTACAAGGAGATGAAATAAAGGTACGCAACTGGACTGCTACGAGATGACCTATATTCTGTAATTGATTATTTCTCGAGGTATCTTTTCATTTTAATGGCTATTATCAACCTTGGGATCTCAATGTCTGTTACCAGAGCTTAGAATTGATGGGACATGCTACGAAAGAAATTTCTTTCTGCGTTATGATGCTTCTAGAATAATGTGTCCTGAAATTTAATTGTATCTGGCCTAAATCAATGAAATTTTCAATCTATCTTTTGTTCCTAATTTTTTTGCAGGCTAGGCACTGGGATTCCTTCTATGATTTCTACAAGAACACAACTGATAACAAGTTTAGTCCAAATCATTGAGACAAATTGCTTTACTTATCATCAATCGCATATAAATACATACATACATACATACATACATTCACACATACATACATACATACATACATACATACATACATACATACATACATACATACATACATACATACATGTGTTCTGTGTATAATGCACATAGACATGCAATGATCTGTCATCTTCAAGTGTTCTGCACCCACATCGTAATTCTGATAATACATATGCTTGTACTTTCAAATGCTTAACGTTTCCCGGATATTTGTAGATGGGGAACACCTTATCTAACAAGGGAGTTCTTCCACGACATGGCATCGAAGTTGGGAGACAGGGTATTGCTTGTTCTTGCTGAAGAAAACGAGGAACCTGTTGCAGGAGCATTGAATCTTATTGGAGGAGATACTTTATTTGGGCGGCTTTGGGGATGTCGTCCTGAATCCTATTATCCTAGTCTTCATTTTGAAGCGTGCTATTACCAGGTTGGTCTTGTTGTTACAAAGTCTCGGAGATTTCGTGTGGGAAATGATAACAAAAAAATCACAATTATAATTGGGATTCAAACAGACAATTTTTTTTCCCCATGGAATCTGGTTATTGTTAGTTTCGTACTCAATTCACCCGTTTCTTCAAGTGTGCAATAGAGGTTTCTTCATATTTAACTTGGTCTTTCTGCAATACTCTGATATGAAATTTTCCACAGGAATTAGCTTAAACAAAATATCAGTGTTAGTATGTTTGAAGGTCCTAAACATTAATTGTCAGATCATGTTTTACAATGATGGTCCCAGGCAATAGAAGCAGCAATAGAGCTTAATCTAAAAACAGTTGAAGCTGGAGCTCAGGGTGAGCATAAGATTCAGCGTGGTTACCTTCCTGTTAAAACATATAGCTGCCATTACATATTCGATGAAGGTTTCAGGCAAGTTATAGACGAGTTCTTAGTGCGCGAAGCAAATCAGGTATGGTTAGAAGTTATGGTGGTTTGGTATCTAATTGGATCGTTGCTTTACTATAAACAATGCAACTTTGTACATTGCAGGTGGACTATGTCATCAAACTGTTGCATGAATCTGGACCTTTCAAAGAGACAACAGAATAGATGCACTTCTATCTTGGTTACAGCAAAAACATTCTTGTATATTCACATATTAATTGGCTCATTTTAGTTTCTGATTTGGGGGTAATTCCGCTTATGATCACCATTCACCAAGTACACCAAATCTTTCCTTCATTAGAGTTTACACTTTCCTTGCAAGTCGGAGTGGAAGAGAATTACACTTGTTTTCTTAATCATCATAAACTTAATTTAATGAAGGTTAGGCAGATAGATTTGTAGGTACTCAGGAACCTAAAATACCTAGACACCTACTGGACAAATATAAAGAAGACAAAAGGAAAAATGATATCGGCTTGTAACATTACATGTGGTTTATTTTCTTAATTTTAAAATAAATATTTGGTTTAGAGTTGCAAACCAAACAAAACCCAGTCCCTTTCCTCTACTTTCCCAATATTCTTCCCAACAAATTAACTGAAACAAATAACGTAAATGTGGGCATGAGAGCAAAGCGAATTGCTCGTCTGGGGTTTAACTTTTATATGCACATAATCATCACATCGTATAAAATGGGAAACTCTAAAGCTTGTGTTTCTCCATTCCTTGTCACCTGAAAGCAAATAAGTTTCAATTATATCCAAAAAACTAAAACAAGATGCAGAAAAACAACGAAGAGACTAAAGGACTTGCCATATTCACTTTAGGGGATCAATGTGAGGGTATAGTCCCAGAACATGTTCTGGCATGAAATCATGCCTTGTTAGTATTCCAACAATAGGCGGTCTCTGCGATACAGATACATACGCGTTAGAAGCATAAACAAATTTCCAGAGAGAGAGACAGAGAGAGAGACTGACCCCTGGTGTTTTGGGCACCACACACAAGTGGCGAAGGCCAAGTTGCCGGAAAAGAATAGCCGCTTTAGCTAGAGACAAAGTCTCAAGCACAGTGTAAGGAGATGTGTTAGTGATAGGATGGAGATCAACATACATCTCCATCTCCTCATCATTTATATCCAAATCTCCAATCTTGAGCCCCTTGCCTAGTCCTGCTTTGCCAAAGTCACGGGCTTTGCAACTTCTCAGAATTTGGGAACCATATGTTCTTCTCTGCTTCGAGAATTTCTTCCCTTGGAGAAGGACGAGCAGATGGGATCTCAAGGCTATCCCACATAGCTCGGAAGCCTCCGTGAAAGGTGGCTCATCAATAACAGGGAACCCATTATGGCTTGTCATCTTCAAAGCCTGCCATATTACCCCAACCTTTTCAACTCTTGAAAAGGATAATAAAGGTCCAGAAACTACATCCTTTGCAACTAAATTGCGCATGTACGGCTCTGCGTGGTCTTCCATGTAAGGCAGTCCTTTCATTGTCACTATCTGGTCATAGACCCCTCTGTTGAAGCAATCAGCTACAGTTTTTGAGATTAGGAGTACAAGCATCACCAATGGCAGCATTAGGAGATTATTTGTAAGCTCGAGAAGTATGACACATAGAGAGACCGTCATTCTCATTGTGCCTCCAAGGAAGGAAGCAGCTCCAAGCAGAGAAAACAGGCCCACATCAAGCTGAGATACTGGACCCAGAAGTCTACCCACTAGGCGTCCGTAAGAGGCTCCAGCAAGAATAACAGGAATAAAAAGCCCAGAGGGTATGGCTATGCCATATGTTATAATACCAAGGCAGTATACAGCGACAAAGAATATGGCAAGAGTGGAGATTTGGAATTCATTTTCAGATCTGGACGTGAAAAGACTGCGGATGGCATCATCATTGGTGTTGAGAAGTAGGGACGAAAGGTCATTGTAATGGTTTGGAGGACACTGGAAACTTTTGTAGATACCGGATCGACCTACGCTTGGGCACTTGCCCTCTGTTCCAATAGGACACGGAGTGCAATTTGAAAGCCACGGAAGACCAAATGCACAACACGAGCTCAGAATGGAAACTGCCATAACAAGCATAATTTTGAAACCCGGACCTTTCCTGCAAGTCATGGAAAGAACAGAGCAAATGCTCAATTAAGTGCAGCCTCAAACTTCATCTAAAAATTACGTTTAAACTTCCAGGCACGAGCTCGTAGCACTAGAGGCAAGAAAATGAATTGGTGGAGTTAACTCGCCAGGAAGTGGCTTTATGAAAGAGTTAAGACATGACCTACTTGTTTATTATCCCATATGTGCGAAGGACTATGTCCACAAGGTAATTGTAAAGGCTTCCAAGCAAACCGCCAACAATTCCAAGGAATATTACTGCTAGCAAATCTGGAGTGCTATAAAGCACTGGTCCGGAGTCAACTTCAAACATAATGAGACCTCCCTTCCCAAACAGACCACATCTCCCAGATCGACAGAGCTCAATCAAACTTCGAAGCACCACTGCTACAACTGCGGTAGTGAAGAAGGTCCGCCAAAGAAGGGCACTCCTCCACCTAACAAATTTTTAAAAAGTCAGACATAATCTTTTCCAAGTCAGATATAGCAACAAAGGCAAACTTCCTAGTTTCCACTTGCATATAACAGTCATGTTTCAAAGTAGACAAAATTAGTAATCTCTTTGTACTTTTTATGTAAGTGCTCTATAGCTAGGGAAAAGATATTCTCAGTTCTAGATACACAATGTTCATTTATTGCATCATGAAGCATCAACCCTAAGCTGTTATACATAACTTCAGGCTCTGCTTGCTACAGTGATCTCACTTGCATAAGGTATAACTCCTGATATACGTAAAAGGAATTAATAGATGAGAATAACATAAAATTACCACGACGCAGCTTCTTCAAGGGCAAAAAGCACTCCCCCAACTGGAGCACGGAAGGCAGCTGCCACACCAGCAGCAGCCCCGCAAGTGATCAGGTCTCTCCTGTCTCTATCGTTTTTGAAGAATCTGAGCCACTTCCAAGTCAACCGATACTTTCTGGAACCACCTTGTCCAAGTAAATTAGCAATGCAAGCACCAGTATGCACCATAGGCCCTTCCTTTCCAACTACGAATCCGGCAGCAACTCCAAATATAGAGCCAAAGATCTGCCATTACAAAAAAATCATATTAGAAAAAGGCTAGAGAGTCTAGCAGAAAGGAGTTCTGGCATACCATTATATAGTTTCTACACCCAGAAACCAATGCTCAATTCAAGATGAGCAAATACACTTGGAAAGATATTGCTTTTGGAACTTACCTTAACAAAGAGGGTGCTGGGAGCTAATATTGAATAAGCATCTATACCATTGAGATATGCTTTAACCTCAGGTATGCCAGAACCTGCCGCAGCCGGAGCAATAAAAGCACAGAGTGCAGCAGCAGCAGTTGCCAAAATCAAGTTGCAACCAGCAAAGGCAAAAAATGCTTGAAAGTATCTGCAGTTGAATTTAAAAGAACAAGACAAGTTAAAACACAGCATCAGGTGGAGAGAGTTAAAATAAAAAAAGCAGCTAGACTTACTTTTCCTTGAGCATGAGATTACCGGTAAGCAAGAGTTTAAATCCAGCTATGTTCTCAACGGCAAGGTTATTTAAAAAGCCAACGAGGCCAGTAGCTAAACCAATAAGGAAGGCAAGAGCCCATTTGAGAAACGTATACTGAAGTATCTCAATCTTCCTCCTAGACCTCCAGTCTTGCTTGAAAAGATCATTCTCAAAGATCCTGCGAAAAGAAGCTTGTAAGTCAACATCCTGATATGCTACATAACAAGACACACCAAGCTCTCCTACCAAATAAGAGTCAGAGGACCCAGAAAAGCTTTGCACTTTACTCAGTGGGTATGATGTACCGAAAGCTAAAAAGTTGCCCCAGAATGCAAACACTAAAATTTGAAATGGGACCCACAAACGTAAAACAATCCAACAATCTTAACGCATAACCAAATATGAGATCGATAAAGCTTAAAAACTAATCGAGATAATGTGTGGAGAAAGAAGAAAGAAGACACAGACTCGTAATCAAGGCTTTCGATGGGACAAGTGTTTGCCCCGACAATAGCGATCTGCGAAGTCGTGTTCTTCCGATTCCTGGCGAGAAGAGGCTGCTGGAATCCGACAGAACCATCATCGAGAATCCCCGAGATCTTCCTATCGAAAGCATAATAAGCTCCTTCCACCTCTATGTCATGGTCTTCGCTCCGATCATCCATCCCCACCACGATTGATTCGATTCGATTAGACCAAATTGGGGAAGAGATAGAGATAGGCTCTGTGTTTTGTTTTATTTTATTATTATTTTGATCAATCAAACCCTCTCGCGCTCACGCCAATGTTAAACTCGATTTGTTTATTGTTTTTTTGACGTAAGGTCAGGAGTTTTGTTTTCTTTTGTTTTCCACATCAGTTTCCATGTTTTTTTTTTCCTAATTTAAGCACAACCAAAACTCCCTTCTCTTCGTTGACCTACAAAGGAAAAATACCCTAAAGATTTCATAAATATATTTTCTTCTTTTTTGTCGGCACATAACTAATTGTCATGACTTATCCCCCTACGATGTCCAATAATAACATAATTTATCATTAAAAGGAATGCGTATTTTGATTGGAAGTGACACGATTATGGGAAGATGTTGTTGGAACACATTTTTTACACAATTTTTTGGTAAATTTTTCGGTGGAGATGTTTATCGAAATGGACACGATAGAATCCTTGTTACTTCTGATCTCTTTGTTTCCTAAAACCCAAAACTCTTTTTAATATCAATTTTTTACCATTTATTCCGATCCTTTTTCTAGCTATATTTTATTCACTTTTCACTAGTTATATCTATATTTTTTTTTATATAATTAGGAAGTGTTCGCGTTTGGGCCTTAATCCTCCCAAGGTTCGAAACCAACATTTGCTAATATCATATAACATGGCGTCAAACATCTTTCTCACCCGGGGCTTGAACTAGGGCTGGGCATTTTACCCGGATCCGAAATCTGAACCCGAATCCGACCCAAAAAACCGGGTTCGGTAAGGTGTAAATAACCGATCGGTTTTCATTTTGGTTAAAGTCGGATATCCGATCGGTTTCGGGTATTATCCGAAACCCGAAACCAATCCGATCTAAGCGTATTAGACAACACTAGGTTTTAGGTATACTCGAGTGACTCAAGTCGGTCGCAACCCTAGCTAAACCTACCCACTCATTGCTTTCTAGCCCTACTCTCTTGCATGCTCGAGCCGTTTCGCTTCACCACTGCAAAATCGAGGCTACTTTTGTCGAAATCGAAGACTAGAGAAGAGGATTTAAGCCGAAGCAGACTCTCAAATTGGAGACACAAAGGATTCACGACATCTCTTCTTCTGCATTGTCGTGCTTGCGGATTTGTCGTGGTTATGATTTGTCATGTTTCCCGTTGACTCGTCGCACATGGTCGCGACATCTCGTGCTTACGGATTTGTCGTGCTTCTGCTGACTCGTTGCACATGGTCGCGACACCTCGTGCTTAAGGGATTTGTCGTGCTTGGTCAATCCCTATCAGCTTGGACGTTTCTTCGTCCGAGGGTAACAGACTTTTCTTCGTCTCAAGGTAACAGACGTTTCTTCGTCCGAGGATAAGGTTGGTGACTCACAACTAAGCACGCATTTACCTTAGTCATCGAGGTGCTTAACTAGGTATAAGCCAAAAACTCAACATACTGATCCGACCATCACAATGGGTCTTTGTCGGGGCTTGGCTTGGCCTTAAGCGAGGGTCATTACATTCTCTCCCCCTTAAAAGAATTTGTCTCGAATTCTCATGGGTTATATGGTCTGACTTCTTTGGTTTATCGGGTTCTAAGAAGAGTTCTAGGTGAGATTTCCAAAATCCCGTCTCATCTTCCCATGTAACAACAATCCTATGAGCCTTTCCCGAAAATACTTAAATATGTGGGATATCTCTATCATTCAACTTCTTCATTTTTCTCTTACCAATCCCTAAAGATCCTTGTGGATAGGGGATAGTAGTCTATGGATCTATTCTTTGTTCAGGTTTTACTACAGTGCGGTCACGAACATACTTACGCAGCATGGGAACATGGAACATTGGTATAGTCCCATACTCAAGGGCAGATCCTATTCATCGGCATGAAATGATCTATCTCGGTTAAATAATCCACGATTACCCAAATCGTATTGTTTCTACTTCCCAATGCCATAGGTAACCAATTACTAACCATAGCTACCACATCCTATTTCCATTATGGA
The DNA here is from genome assembly GCA_900128785.1 of Arabis alpina. NCBI lineage: Eukaryota > Viridiplantae > Streptophyta > Magnoliopsida > Brassicales > Brassicaceae > Arabis > Arabis alpina. The sequence goes on from LT669795.1 coordinate 28,254,115, forward strand.
ATCAGGAAGCTATGTAACAATCGTGCTCGTAGTTGATGTTCTATTTTGGCTCGTTAACAAGTTTCTCACTGTGCCACCCACAGTGTAACATACCGGTTCATACCTGGCCAATGATATTACTGGTGAATATTACTATACATCTTAGTAATTTCGAATGGATACTAAGTAAAGAATGATAAGTCTTTCTAAGGATCTAATCTATCAGGCCTTGTCCCTTCGGCACTGTTATTTCTTTTATTCGGAAGCAATGTCCCATCCGTTGCCAAATGATATCCACTCGCGTTTGGTCCCTCTCTCAACCCTTCAATGATTTTGTTCAAATTCTCTTACTGTTCTAGCCTAATGTGTCGTACTAGACTTGCCTAGTTTACTTCCTGTAAACCCATGGGCTCTCTAGTCTCTCCTTCTGAGATTGATAAACTTATCATCTTAAATTGAGCGATAAGGGTCATTAGGTTTCTCTCCACATCAACCTTTACTTTACGGTAACTCAATGCATCTACTACAACATTTTCCTTTCCTAGATGGTACGTGATGTTCTGATCATAATCACTTGTGAATAATCATAATCATAATCATAGATCAAGTGAATAAATACTTTCACCTCATATGATCTGTCATCAATTGTATTGTCCCTCGATAAAGATATGAATGTATCTTTAGAGTAACTAATACTTCATCCATCTCTAGATCATGTATGGATAGTTCTCTTTGTGTTTTTTCTGAACTGCCGAGATGCGTACGCAATGACCTTATTGCCTTACATCAAAACACATTATAATCTTGACTCACATGCATTGGTATACACTGTATGGCTAGTTTAGCTCGAGTAAAGCTAAGACTGGTGTTGTCACCCTCCTTTAACAAACTAAACGCCTTTTCCATTTCCTCATTCCATACAAAGACCCCGCCTTTACCAGTCAGACGAATCAATGGTTTGGATATGTTGGAAAAATCCTTTCACAACTTTCGATAATATCCAATTAACACTAAGAAACTACATATTCCTGTGGTGTAAGTCGGTTCTAGCCAGTCTTGTATCGCAACTATCTTCCCTAGATCGACCGAAACTGACTGTTCTGATACCCAGTGTCTTAAGAATTCTATATCCCGCTTCCAAAAGCTACATTTGCTAAATTTAGCAAAAAGCTTTTGAGTCCTTAAGCGTTCCAACACTTTCCCTAAGTGTATTTCATGCTCTTCTCTGCTTTCTTAAGGTAGGTAAGTATGTCATCCACAAATATGATGACTAACCCATCTAAGTAAACTCGGAAGACTTTGTTCATTAACCGCATAAATGCTAAATCAATCTTTGAAAGTCAACTTACTCCTTGAAGCTGATATGGCAATCATCTATCCTAGGAGACGAGTAATTATCCTTGATTGTAACATCATTGGTTCCTTTGTAATCTGAACACTATCTCATGCTACCATTCATCCTCTTGACGCATCACACTTGTGCTCCCAAGGTGATGAACTCGGTCTAATGAATCCTTTCTCCATTAGATCCTCTAACTAGTTCTTTAAATCTACTAACTCACCAGGGTCCATTTGGTAAGGTGTCTTAGCTATTGGAGTCATTCCCGGTTTCAAAGAAATGGTAAAAAGGATCATTATGAAATGGTGGTAACCCTTCCTAAGGGTTGAACACATCATCGTATCTACACATTACCACAATCTCCTCTAGCTTTGGCTTCTCTGTCGCACTATCACTAACAATGTTCAAGGGTACAAAGTAGCCTTCACATTCGTCAAGGGACTTTTCGACTCTCATGGCCGGTACAAAGGACGCTCCAGAATTAGGTTGGATGACAAGGTAGGTTTAAGAAAAGTTTCAGGATTATCTAAAGGTTAATCTTTCTCAGCCACAATTCATGTGAGCCATGAAATCCGACAACCAATATATCCCTAAGATGATTTGAAATGATCTAAAGAAGTAACTTATAAAGTTCACTAAGAACGTGCGGTTTCCAACAGGAATTGAAAACCCTTTAAAAAAAACTGAAGAATTGAGGATTTGATCCACGGGGGTTGGACAAAACACAAACCTTTATTGCTGTAAAGATTTTCCTAAAAATGCGAGGTGACATCAGGTGATACAAAACTATGCATTGTTCCTGCGTCAAACAAAACGTGTGTGGGAACACCACAAACACATAATGTTTCCTAGATATAAGCACAATAAAATTTCGTTTTATATTTTCTCATATCATAAGAAAATTAACAAGTACTAACTCAATCACTCAACCAAACAATCAATCAATCAATATTTGAGTTATAACCCATGCGTATTTGGATGTGACCTTTAAGAGGTCATGAAGTTTTAGGTCTAAAACTAGTATACCCTAATATAAATGCGTGCCAAAGTACCTGGCTGCGTAGGCTCTGTAATCCTATCAGGTACTACTGGTGTTTGTCGTGCTTTAATCTCATTTTCTATCTCAGGGATCAACCATCTCTAACTGTCATTCATTCGTGCTGCCCCAGGCCTCTCTCTACTCGAACTAGCCCCGAACCGATCGGGCTAACCTTGGTAGTGAGATCTCTGGCCTGCCAAATCTGCTAACTCCGCCAAGTGTCTTTGATGACTTCCCAATGTTTCCTCGATTTGATCGTCAGACGAATTCTCTGATGGGTCTGACCCTACGGAACTATACGATCCATCTGAGTCCGGAGGAGGTCAACCATAGTAACGTTCTGGGTGACGATAATCAGGCTGTCCACGCCTTATAGGTGGTCCCCATGAATGTCCTCCTCTAAGTCTTGGCGGTTCAGCATGGATCCGCTGATGTCGTGGATAGATTCATATCAGTGGTGAAACCATCTGCGCCAAAAATTTAGGTAAATATAAAACCATCATATTCTAAAAAGCACAGAACGTAGCCAGTTTATCCTAATTGTCTTTTGCGACACATTTGACTCGATAAAACATTTAAAAACCAAGTCCCATTCAAGCATCGTAAAACAATGCTCTGATACCACACTTGTAATGCCCCCGTTCATTATCTAAACCGAGACGCCACCGATGAACGCTTAGACATCTGATCAGAGGTTTTCGGAACACATCCAAAATCCATAGACCATACTTCCAAGCATCCATCCCCATCGGATACGCCTCAAGGCAGGCCAACCCAAGTTATACCCAATGGTTAGTTCGTCCGGACAAGGACTAATATCGCATGAAACCCAATATTTTCAAAAACATTTACTTATATATATCTTTTACATAGGTTTTCAAACATTATACAAAGGTTATATTCTCTCATGAGTCTAAGACTCCAAAACATAATATAAATAATAAACATTATTCATTTGCAAAAGACAAGGAAATCTACCACTGGCAGTCCCAACGTTCCCTTTGCTCCTGAGTGGTTTACACGCTAATGGTTACCTGCAAAACAAATGAGTCGTGAGCACTAGTTGCTCAGTGAACCTAGGCTCCCCTAAACGATAATCATTTCCCGACCTAAACCCAAAATAACAATCAACACGCAAGTATGCATAACAACTAATGAAACTGATAAGATATGCATTAGTGTTTTAATTCAATAAGGCCTACGCGTCGACTATTCCCCTCACGTGGAATCAGAAGGCATCGACTGGTCCATGACCACAAAGGCTAAGGACCGAGGATCCTTCAACATTCATGTGGCCTAATCTTTAAGGAACCACAAATGGAATTTGCATTGTCATGCAATACACGGCGCCATGCTGCAATCCGTCTCTCCGTGTCTTCGTGTACTTAACCGAAATCTTTATCGGTCAAGTCACGGCCTCAAGTGAATATCATACAGCGTTCATTATAAGTTTATAAGTTTTACCAACATTTAAGTTATATGTAAACTTATAGCTTATATCATAGTTTCATACTTATATGTTTTCATGCTTATGATTTATACGAGTTAAAGCACTTAGGCATAACTTAACAAGTATAAATATTTCATGCATAATGAACCTCTACTCAATATTTAATATAAACACACAATCAAACAACTAGTACGATTATACGCTAACCGCATAACCGCTTCATGCAACAAGCATCCAAACTCATACACAAACAAACATCATTCAATAATAATAATCAAGAACACACTTAGCACAATTTCTAGATATTTATCATGAACCTCTACGATTATAAACATAACAAATAAACAAGCATGACGCTCTATTTGTTTTGCAGTAAAGCAACAAACATCACCAAGACTCACCTTAGACTTAGGTGAAAGATCAAGGTTTTTCTCAAGGAATCCTACTCTCGGATATGCCTTTAGTTTCAACGAATGGTCTAGTTCGGATCAGAAAATGTCGTGGACTTTTGCTATATATTTGGAATCCTGGCCGAAATTGATCCTTAAGTATTCCAAAAACTGCTCGATAATGGTTCACGGTGGACTAGTGGATTGATAAGAAAACGTGGATAATGTTTTTAGACTGATTTTTGCAGGGGTTTGTTATGTTTTTCTCTAAGGAAAATGAGAGAAGCTTAAGTTCTATATATAAGCTTAAGCAAGTAGGCAACTAGGTAGGTGACTCAACACTGCATTGTCGTGCATGCGGATTTGTCGTGCTTACGATTTGTCGTGCTTACGATTTGTCGTGTTTCCCGTTGACTCGTCGCACATGGTTGCGACACCTCGTGCTTACGAGTTTGTCGTGCTTACGGATTTGTCGTGCTTCTGCTGACTCGTTGCACATGGTCGCGACACCTCGTGCTTAAGGGATTTGTCGTTCTTGGTCACTCCCAATTAGCTTGGATGTTTCTTCGTCCGAGGGTAACAGACGTTTCTTCGTATCGGGGTAACAAACGTTTCTTCGTCCGAGGGTAAGGTTGGTGACTCACAACTAAGCAAGCCCTTAGCTTAGTCATCGATGTGCTTAACTAGGTCTAAGCCAAAAACTCAACATACTGATCCGACCATCACAATGGGTCTTTGTCGAGGCTTGGCTTGGCCTTAAGCGAGGGTCATTACAAAGGAAGAAGATGCAGTTTGCAACCTTGTGTCTTCAGGGTCAGTATGGAGTAGAGAGTTCAACAGTTGATGCATTAGGTGAGACCATTCTTGCGGTATTGCGTAATATGTACAATGAGTATGTTGAAAGGTACAACAGAGCAAAAGTGCAAGCGCAACAAGCTCATGCTCAGTCGCAGGCGCAAACTTCTTCTCAGAATCAGTCTCAGGATACTCAGGAGACTCAGAACAAGTCTCATGATGTTGACAAGGAGATGTTGGATTGCTACAACCTAGTGGAACAAAGATACAACACATTGCTTATAAAGATTGGAGTTAGAGATACAAATGAGTTGGAAGCTTACCTCAGAGAGACGGTAGAGAATCCGGAAGTGGTGATGGGTATTGAGTTTGATGTTCTCTCTTGGTGGAAAGTTAACTGTGGCAAGTACCCTATTCTATCAGATATGGCTAAGGATTTATTCGCTATGCAAGTATCTTCGGTTGCATCTGAAAGTACTTTTAGCACTAATGGGAGAATAATTGAGCCATATAGGAGTTGTCTAACTCACTATATGGTTGAGGTATTGATGTGTACGGAGCAGTGGATGAAACAAGACATCAAGGTTGAATCAAGGGTGCTTACATATGCACAAATACTTTCAGAGGTTGAATACGAAGATGATCTTCAAAGAGGTACATTTCTTGTCTTCTTGTTTTCGGTTAAGTTAAGTTAGTTTTGTACTCACTTGTAACTGTGTCTATGATTTTGTCTTTACAGAGTTTGGAGCTATGAACCTTGAACCCTAAGCTATGTAAGTACATATCAAACACAAACTCACATTTAGACAATGTTTTTTTGGCTTCTTAGTAGTGACTTTCTTCTGAAACTACTTCCAACAGGACCAAAAGGAGAGTGAAAGACATTGGAGTTGTTGTTGTGTTCGTCTTGTTCTATTTTTATCATTACACGACTGATTTTGCAGTTGTGTTTCGGCCTTTTTTATGGATTGTGTTTGTCTTGTTCTGTTTTTATCATTACACAAACTGATTTTGTAGTTGTGTTTCGGCTTTGTTATGGATTGTGATTTGAATTGTGTTTGTTTTCAGTAGTTCTGGTCATTTTAAAGCTTTCAGTTTATGAATGATTGGCCTAAACAGTTTATTCTCTTCTCTTTCTCCATTTGTTATCACATGTTTTTTACTTACAAGTAAGAAGTTCGGATGTAATTCGGTATATCCGTACCCGATCGGGTGTGACCCGTTTCCGAACCGATACTATAATATACCTGATCGGTTCCTAGACCCCTTTATCGATATATCTGAAAATCCAAAATACCCGACCCGTACCCGAACGGGTACCCGAATGCCCAGCCCTAGCTTGAACTAGGAACACAACAACACCAACCTCTGCGCTTAACTATTAGTCCACGAGATCCGTTGGTCACTAGTTATATATTCACCCAATTTTCTTCTACAACGTTCGTATACACTGAGGATTAACTTCTTTAACATGATGTCTCGTTGTTCTTTTTTTTTTTTTTTTTTTTACTTATTTCGGTTTTCCACGCTTTAACTTGAGATATATTGGTATTTTTCCACTTTTGATAACTTGAAACGTTGAAGAGTGATTAGATAATTCTACATCATCATTTCTTTTCCTAGCTTCAACGATTTTGTTACTCGTGAAAGAGACTTTCCTCCTATTAGTTGAATTCACATACAAAAAAGATCCTCATACATATATATTAAAAGGTTACAAATGAAACATCTATGGATCAAATCCCAATATTATATATATTTGTAAATATATCGAAACTCCAAATACTTTGTTTTTTTATCATATCAGATAAGATATCGAATGTTCAATCATCTGTTAGTTTTTTTTACCGTGTGGATAAACTTCTTATCAATTTTTTTGTTTGTTCATAAACACTTTTTCGTTCAAGTAAATAATAGTACATTTTCTACATCTACAAACCAAAACGGGATGGTAGTGCTAATAAAAGATTTTTTTTATTTCTGGTCGCGTGTATTTTTCACAAGTGAATCGGCCTCCACATTCTTGTCTCCGGAATGGTAGACAATTTCAAACTACCAAAGCAAGTTATGTAATTCTGCCAATTTACGCTATGCTGATTGGAATGTCGGCCAATCATTCGGGTGTGCGATTATGAGAGTGAACTCACAAAACAAAAACGGTACATGCGCTTTTTTGTTGCAAACTATTCGTTGTCATAATAGGCTATTTACTTATGTATGAAAATGTGAAATACTCTAACAGTCCCCATGGAACCTAAGAAGATTAATAGTGTTATCTTGCAATTCCAGGATGCCCACTCCGCAAGTTCGGTCACCTTCTTTCTATGATTTATGTAACATGTAAATAAAAATTTAAGAATTATTATGAATTTAGTTTTTCATCATTACAAAAGTAAAGAGTTGAGAAGATTACACTATAATGTATTTATATAGCCCATATAATTTAGTCCCTATGATATAATTCTAATATATATACATTAAAGAAATTGGGGCGGTGGAAACCGTGTTTAGATTGTATCATTATCCTATATAAATTAGCAACGACTAAACATGATTTATGTGTAAAAGTTCTCTTCGTCTAATAGTTAATTAAGGGCTTTAAAACTTCTACACTAAGAAGTATGGGGTTTAAATCCCAGAATATACGATTTATTATTATATATTTGGAGATTAATGGAGACAAGTTTGCAGAACACTTTCATCTTCTTAGTAGATTGACATGTCTTCAGTCTTCTGGTCGTATCTTCTTAAGTGCAGCTCCAAATTCTCTGATTCCAACTCCATTGAAAAGCTAACCCAAAGGCCTTTCTTCACTCCAAGTTTTATCTAATTCCAAGTTCATTTGATCTTCTGTTTACTAGTAAATTTCTGCGTATATATTTTGTCCAACTTGAGATTATGTTTTATCTTCAAGATATGATGACTTGGATTGGTTCATTTGGCTTCATCGATGACTATAACATAGAGAATACTCATTTTAATTTTTTTTTGCATTCTTTTTGATGATTTAACATGTTAAGACCTTAAAATCTATATATACGAGAAAACTATCTATTTTGATAAATAAGCATAATAAAAAGCATAGAATATATATTAAAATCGATGGTAAAAATGGTAAAATATAGGATATATCATACTCGAGCGTGCAATTTCGGTTCTCCAAGTGGTTTCTTTTGTGTGATTGAGGGCGTGTGCTAAAGTCTAAAGAGACAGAGAGTTTGACAGAATTGAATCCTTTAGGACCTTTACAAACTTTTCATAATCCAACTAGCAAGTGTAATAAACAAGTTACAAAGGCCGTAATGCACGGAAACAATATATGTAGTCTAGTCAATGAATGCATAATAACTTCAAAATGAACCTTATGACATCATCCTCCGGCAAGTATAGTCGAACAAACTCTGGAGTGTGCCTTTGGCTGATGCTTCATTCGGTAGGTTCAGAAGCCTAGAAACACGGGAGAACCCCATATCATGTTTCATTAGAGAGTAAGGCTCTGATTCTGGTTTCGGTTCAAGATCAAGTGTTTGCTGTTTCTGACTGGTTTTTGTCAGTGCCCATTGCATAGCCCATATGGCGAGGGGACGCATGTATGTCAGTGATCTATACTGATCATTCGTGTTCCAAGCTTCAGGCGTCTGAAAGGAGTAACTGTTTTAACACATACAAACATCATATTAGACACTTGAAGGATCATATGGATATGTCTTATTAAAGAGAGAGAGAGGGAGAACAATATCAACATAAGCTCACCCGAGTCCAGTTTCAGACCAAGCAGCCTCATAGACGCCACTTGCTGTCTGAAACGCCATTTCAGTTAGACCTTCCTGGATCATTGTTGCAGAAAGAGCATACGTAACACCAGACCATATCTCTCGTGATTGCATCGATGCTGTATCAACTTTCCCATCGGGATGCATCCCATTTACGGCCCCACGTTTCCCATCTTTAATCTTCATTACATTGAAGTTGTAAACTTTCTCTAGCGCTGTTCTAGCCTTGTCCTCATCTACAATAGGCAAAAGACCACATGCTCTCGCGTACCTGCAATCACATCAAGTCTTATTTGTAACGGAAATTCCAGAACACTACTTGCTTCTTAAAGAAGAGAGGGATACAAACCATTGACCAGCTAGTTGATCAGCTTGGATAGACGAGCTATAGCGACTTCCACTGTTGTCGTAGTTAAAATATGATCCATTCCACAACTTCTTATCATACACAAGTTTTGCTTTCTGAAACTTTGACCAGAAATAGTCCTGAGAGTTTTTGTCACCAACAACGCGAGCCAGGGCAGATGCAGCTTGCAGTGCAGCCACCCAAAGTCCACCACAGTATGCGCTCACACCAGAAGCAGACCATGTATCGTAAGTCTGATCTGGGAATCCTTCGTTTTCAATCATTCCATCTCCATCTTTGTCAAATTGAGCCATATAGGCCATTGCAACATACACTGAAGGCCAGACCGCTGCTGCAAACTTCTTGTCACCTGTGGCAACTACGTCCCGGTACACCTGGAGGACGAATTTGGGGTTCAAATCTTTCCACCGATCAGTATTGTGAAGATTATATCCATTGACTTCGAACCAAGGGTCGTTGATGCCTAAGTCATGAGGAACTGCACCAAGAACCTTCCTCTGAACCCATTGTCCCTCGCTAAGAGTTTTGACTTTAGTGGGATCGTGTAACATCACCGCAGCAGCAAAGTCTCTCTGGATGCTAAGCTCCAGTTTTGGAAACAGCATCACCAGTGCAAAAGACGCATAGAAGTGGACATCATAGGTGTTCCACATACGGTATTCGATACCTTCTAGGTAAAGGAAGTGCCCAATGTTCTCTTCTCCTTCCTCGAGTAATTTTGTGCCAAATGCAGAGTTTGATGCTGTTGATGCATGAAGTTGCTCAAGCGTAGAAGCCATATTTTCAAGAACAGAAACAGCTGTATCATTCTCATGCGGTACATCGATCATGTTCTTCAGACCTAGTTGGGATTTATCAAGTGAGAACTTCTTCTCTCTGACTCCTGCCAAGCTATGTACTGGGGATGATCCATCTGCAGAACATCGCGTTATAATGTCTTTCCGGAAGTAAATTGTATCATCTAAAATTGTCCAAATCTACCTGTCCATAGAGTTCCTCCCGAATTAAGGTAATAGAGCTCGTTGAAGAGAGTGATAGGGTACCTACAAAAAGCAAACATGTTGGTGATAATTTATGATCACCTCTCCATCGATCCAGCGTATAGAAACTGAAGAACAGTCTCACCATGCAGGCAGCCTTTTATCCTCAAGTATTGGTTTCTGCCAGGCTTCGATCCAGGACTCCCATTGACTATGTCCTGTTTCCGTATAAGACTGTTAGTGGAAGCGTCATTCCAAAGTGAATCAAAGGAAAATGCATTCTAGAATTAGGACTTCACCGAGAATAGCGTCATAAGAAATTTGTGCTGCAGCATCACCATGAGTGCCATAAAACTTTGTGTAACGCCTGGAAAGACTCCTTTTAGAAAGGCTGAATTTAGCCATAATAACCATTCAGAAATTACATAGCAAATCTTACCTAGAATATATTTTACCACTAGGAAACTGCACTTCAGGGCAGTCCCAAGCCAGAGAAAATGTGACAACGCGTGACTCTCCCGGTGGAACTGTTGCAGAGGCTGCTACTGCTGCCCCGATCGATGACCCGTGCTCTGATTGCACCAAAGCCTCAGGAGCCTCCAAGTGATCGAAAGAACCATGCTGTAACAAATAAAGGGGTGGATATAAAAGATATATCACGTTGCAGAATAATACAAATATATGCAGGGATATTTAACCTCTTTGATAGCCTGCCACATATCTTTTGCTGTGGTTCCATTCTGCTTTCCAGATGCTGTGAAAAAAGGGCAGACTGAGACACTAACACCATCAGTCGCCTGAGCTGAAATTGCATATGACAATGGTGGTAATCCGTTTGCTGTTCTGTATCAGAAAACAAAGTCGAAAACATTCAGTTTCTGATACATTTGTTGCTTTTTAAGCGGAAGACCTTACTTATGGTGTAAGAGAACACCCTGGACTCCGCCATTCATCCTATTATGATCATCAACATCAGTGTTAGTATAAACAACCACACAAACTTCGAATGACGTGCAAGTTCATATCTCTTAAATTGTAAGAGTAAAACCACACTAATAAGAATACGGAATTACATTAGCTTGGAGTTGTAGTGGCCACCTGAGAACTCTGAGTCTCCTCCAACGGAATTCTGAACCAAAAAACCAAAAATTGTGAAAAAGGAACACGGCAAAACAAAGCCAAATAATGTAATCTCACCGCCCAAGTGAAGAGCAATGTCACGTCTGCAGTGGTATTTCCGAGATTTTGAAGCTGGTGAATAACTCATCAGTACCATGGTAAGCTCTACAGCGTTAACGATACCAAAAAGAAAAACTGGACATACTGTGAAAGTGAAAACAGACGCAGGAAAGCTGCTTTCTTTGTAGTTGTGGGGTATAAAAGGTGAAACTTGACGACAAACAATTCTAAGCTCTGGATCAGGTTCACCTACACACCAATCAAATATGAAAGTTGCAGCCTCATACGCAACAATATTTTACAAGTGTACGTGAAACTTATATACATAAGCATATTACCCTCATACATTGTCCAAGCCCTCGGATATAAAGCATGATATGTAGACTTGTCTCCCTTCAGATTCCAGTCCCAGGAACCAATTCCAGATTCCGACTCTTCTCTGTTCAAATACATAAATCTCAATAACGAATAGGTAACAAGCAGCATAGAGTAGTGTAGTAGCTTACTTGCCAAGCGTTGAGTTCCTAGGACTTAACACGCTTGAGTACTTTACACCGTTGGCACGCGAAACAAATGCCTGCATCATACAATTCCAGCCATTTAGGCTTTAGAATCAGAAATTCAATTTCAACATTTGAGTGTTAATGTTCTACAAACAGTTTCCTCCAGCTATATTTGTAACATACCGAGAACTGATTAGCGAGAACTGGTCCATCTTCACATTTTGGAGGAAATAGCTGCCATCTCTGGAATTCACCTTTAAAACTCCTTCCTATGCTGCCAGAACTGCAAGTAATCATAGACAAATAAGTAGACATAGAGTGAATAGAAGTAGTTTGACAGGTTACATGAGTGATAAAAAGGAAAACATACCCAATACCTCCAAGGGGAACACCATGGGAAGACGTCACAGTGTGCTTGGAGAAAGGATCAATGAAGGCCAACTGCAGTTAATAGATTATTACAATATGTAGCAAAAAGAAAAAGCATTTGCGGAAAACTGAACAAGGAAAATCTGTCTACCCTTCCTTTAGCAGCTTCTGCTCTAACAAGAAACCATAAACGAATGCCAACAGGAGCCTACACGAACCAAAAGCAACTTTCAAAAAACAAAGATGTGTGGTTGCAGGTTTCACCATTCTAGTCTCCATATCAGAATATTACTACCCGAATAGAGGAGATGATGCAAAACATGATAATAGCATCAAAGGTACCAGCTGTAAAATCTCTTTAAGAGTGAGAGCGAATTCAGGGGGAGCCTTTGAGTCACTATCGATCTTTCTTTGCCATGTCAAAGATGCAGGTACAGCCGGATCAACCTGAATAAGAAAACTTAACATCCCTTTGATATCCAGACTTATTATCCTTTACAAATGATTCTCAACAAGAAAATCTCTTAAAAAATCCATGAAACTTGAGTGATGCAGACCACATATTTGAAAGATGATGAATAAGAAACTGTAACAGAATCCAAGCAAATGAGTCCACACACAAGAAGAAGCTTACCTTGAAAGATTTTCCATCTTCTTCACCACTATCCGTCATCTTCTACACTAGAGAAATCAATAACACTTTTCTTGTACAAGTGAAGAATATGATAATATATTTACTTTTAGTATATAACCACACTAACGATTAACACAAAGGAAATAATCTACATTACGATCGGGGAAAAAGGGAGAGTACCGAAACGATTAGTCCGAAGTTGAAGCAGTGGTGGGGATGAATCGAACAAGTGATTGCAAAGTTATATTGAAATTTAGAGAATGAACCGAAGAAGAAAAACTTTGTACAGTGATGGAGACTTTTTCAACAGAGAGCCTTTATATGTTTTGTTTTTCTTCAACAGATTTAATTTAATAATATATCTCCTGAATAATTGGATATGCCCCCACCACCTTTTTTTTTCAATTGGTTGGCCACATGATTATAAAATTATCTACTTCGCATATTAATCCTCATCTCTTAAGCAATGTAACACTTTTTTTGTAACGAACATCTTAGGATTCGCACCTCGCAGACAAAATAGGATAGAAAAATATTGCGTAATTAGTATACTATATGTACTTTTGCCATTACTATATAGGAGTATTTTGTAATAAAAAAGACTAGGATAATCATTAACGCACAATGCCTCCATGGGAACTGTGTGGAATGGTATGTTGTTTAGGACAACAAGTAACAAAAGCAATGAAACAATGTCTAACACGTTACTTGCATTGCATCATCATGCTTCATATGTGGACCTACAAAACTCGGGACCTCCACGATTGTATCATTTTTTAATATATTAAAAGTAGTAATCACTTAAAACTTAATTAATGTGAACAAAACATACCGACATGACTTGAAAATTGAAATTCATAGAGAAGAAAGAAAACACAACTCTCCATTTCATTCGTTTGTACGACGGTTTTAGACCTTGAATGGGAACTGGTCGATGTGAGGTTTATCCACATTACATGTGTCCATTAAAGAATTTAATTCATTTCGAAGGAATTAGAAAATTCCACTGTTGTTTAATTATATGTTTTCTGAATTTATATTTATGTGCTATTCAATTAATTATAATTTAATTCTTTTAAATTCATCTGTCATTTATTTCTTTTTGCAATTTTTATTCTTTTAAATTTTAAAATAATTTAATAAAATTCTAGGATAAAGAACCAATTCTTGCAATTTTTGTTGGAATTTTGATAGAAATTTATTAATTCCTCCGCAATATTTTAAATCAATTCTTCTAGAATCACTCCTTCAATACTAGTTCCTTAGTTACTAGGTAAAAGACTCGCATATATGCGGGTTAAGAAAAAAAAACTTTTTGTACAACCCGTAAAAAATCAAGCACGAAAAAAATCACTCCTGATAATAAAAAAAATCGAAAACGTTGATATTAAATCAATTTTAGCACTTACATTTTTATCTTGATCTTTTTGTTTATTTTGATTTTCTGTTAAATTTGATCAAGTCTTTCTAAAATAATTAATTTCTTTCTCTTCATGTTTAAGTAATTCAATTTTCACTATTTCACTATTCTATTTTTTCAAAATCTTGTTGAATTCTTTTCTCATAATCTTAGTTGAATTTTTCAATTTTATAACCTATGAAAAAAATACAAAATACAAAATCTGAAAAAACACTGAAAGAAAAGTCTCAACGTTATTAAATTGTTTAGACTACTTTTATTATATTATCTTATTTTGAATTCAATTTTTTACATATTTACAAATATTTAGTTTTTTCCAATTCTTTATTGAACTATGTTTATTTTTATTATATACCTACTCACTCATATGTTTATTTTTCCAAAACCTTAACGAATTGAATCTCATATTTTTAGTTGGAAACAACTAAAATTACCAATTTTAATAAGATTAGTTTGATAATATTGATTCCCAAATTTTGCAAGAATCTAGTGATTCGTACAATGGAATAATTTTGCGAAAAATCAAGTAATTTTCTCAATGGATATTCTAATATACATTTAAAATCATTTTAGTTTAAATAAACGTAGGTTTTGCATACAACTATTTAGCCACATGTCAAAAGGTTTATTTATTTTAGATCAATAATATATTTATTTGAAAACTAGTAAAAAGTAAATCTACTTTAAATATGATTTTGAAAATTTTGACATTTGTGTTTTAGTTAAATTAAAATAATATAACACAACTAATTGAAATATGATTAAGAAATTTTTGAAATATGTGATTTAATTTCATAAAAATCTTATTATACGTGTCAAATTTTTTTATCAACTGGTTGACATGTGTCACGATCTTGTTAATTATTATGTTTGACGCATCAAACTTTATATAATAAGAAAATCTACTTTAAATAGGATTATGAAGATTTTGACACTTGTGTTTTAGTTAAATTAAAATAAAATAACACGTGTCAAAATCTAATTGAAATATGATTAGAATTTTTTTGAAATATATGATTTAATTTCATAAAAATAAAATAATACGTGTCAAAATCTTATCAACCGGTTGACACGTGTCACAATCTTGTTAATTATTATGTTTGACGCATCAAGCTTTATATAATAAGATATTGTCGATCATCATGATTTAAATGATATGCAATTCATGATTAAACAAAAGATATTTTAGCTGAAAAATGCCATTTGTTTTGTTGGAAAAGAGTCAAAAGACTATTCAAAATATACCACAAAAGACTTTTTTTTTATATATTCTACCACATTTGACATTTTGTAATCACCATATTTGGTACTGTTTCACGCAGCAGAAAAGATGATAATGCTCTTGCTGAAGAGAGAGAGTGATTTGTTCCACCACCGTCACCAATCTCTGTTACCGTTTTGGTCCACGACCACCATCTCCGTTTTCGTCCACCACTGTCTATGTCGTCGTCTTTATCCACGACTACCGTCTCTGTCTTTGTCCACCATTGTTACCAACCATTGTCCTCCGAAGATTTAGTTTAGTTGATAAATCTTTTAAAAAAGAAGTCTCAGCGAGCTTTCTAAGTTTTATTTCATTCAAACAAAAAAATACCATTTTTATGCTAAACTCCAAACGTCTTCTTGATAACAAAATTCAAAGATGCATGATATCGGTTGAACAATTCATGTTTCAAGTTCATTTTTCATAGGAGTCGGGCCAAAGTTAATCTGGAACATATGATGCCTTACAACCTGGTTTTGTGATGATCCATAAGGAACCAAATATCATTGTTTATTTAGATAGCCAACATCAACGAGATCTTACTATTCTATGGAGGCTAAAGAGAGTCATCATCGCTTTGTTGTGCCATGTCAAAATAGATGAATATATGTGAATAACATATGCACACATATTACTATGATATTCAAGATTCCAATATATGCCCTGTAATTTAGGTTTCACTTTACATATGCATGGATCGCATCCATAGTTCCAACGAATCCACTAAAATATGGTCAATATATTCGATTTACTTGTTTTTCAAAAATTCGGTATAGCTTTTCTTCAGTTAGAGTTCTAATATAATCATATGCCATTAATTCAATCACCGTAAGAACTTCAATAAATTTTCTTTACACAATATCCTGATTTCAGCCAAATCTCAAACTAACATCCCTTTGAACTTCGTATTCATATATTCGTAGAAACATAGCGACACTAAATTATTGATGATAGTAAGTCAATGATGGTTGAATTACAAGCTCCTTAAATAACTCATTTTCCAAAATTTACAATTCGATTCCCTCTTTATAGTTTAGATTGTGGATGCCTTATGATCGCAAGTTCGCAACTCACATATACAAAATCCAGAAATTTTAAACATGAGATAAGGTACGTCATTAGGTAAACATAAACTTATATTTAGAATTTAAAATCACCAAACTACTAGGTATCTAAATTAGTAAATTTTGTTACATATTTTGATGAGTATAAGGATTATGTGTACTTACGAACTCACGTTCCTTCTACCACGCGATCAGATGCATATAACGTGGACGTGCCATGATCGACTGATGAGATACTAGTGAGATTCATAAGAGCCATCCTTGTAAACTATCTTTGAATTGATTAAACATCTTTTTGAAGAAACGTTAAGTTATATCATGGAACGCAGGGTTGTAAGTTGTAACAGAGCAGCCAATTTGCACACCCGCGTAGCTGAATCGGTTTATACATCGCAAGCTTGTCTCACATCTTCTTTAACATGTCGTATTACACCATCTTTGAGTCTCTTAGCTTCTTTCACAAGCCATATTGGTTCTCAATCCATGAACATAAGCTACTCCATTAAGTGTGTAAAACTGTGGCTTCAAGTTCTCCTAGTGAAGATGCGTAATGTCGTTCGATCATTTTCATGGTTCTTACCACCAGCATAGAGTTCGCAACCTCCATTTTCTTTATTTTAGAAAAAAAATTCGATTTCTTCGTAGTTTCATATGAAACTAAGTATCTGTTTGGTACACAAGATGACGTTTCCACACATGCTCTGCCCAATCCGCATAATTTTCTCCCTTGAGTTACGGTATTTTGATGAGATTTGTCAGAGACCTTATGAAACATGAAAATAGTAAGGTGATAGGTGCGGTTTCGCGGCACTTTCTGTCCAAATGACACTTTGTTGTCCCTTTTTGTATCGCTCATGTCGTCTTTTCGTCTTCTGTCTTCAACTTTTAGATTTTTTATCAGTTGTGTGGCTAGTACCTTGCCATAGGATGAGGTGAGTACAATTATCAAATTTGCTTCATTTTAGTAGTGGTGGTAGCAAGTAACAAATGTGGGGTGTGTGTTGTAACTGGGTTCGGGTCGAACTCAGGAACGAGGGTCGAATGAAGTTTATTGTTTTGGGAGGTCGAATAATCTCGTTTAAGAATCGAATCAGAAAATTGTATTGGTCTTTATTGGGTTACAAAAGAGGCTCGAGCCTATATAAGAATATTCGGGTCGAGCTCGAACTTAAGCGAAAACTAATTAATTATCCAAAGTGTAAATCCTTTGTCCTCTGGTCCCCCTGCTTGTGTCTTTTCACCTCCCTTTTATAGTGCTTTGGTGGGTTTTGGGTACCTAATCATGGTTAGATTTAACCCATGATATTCTCTTCCATTTGGGCCTTCTAATGGGCTTCATTTCTCTTGGACCTTAACTCATGGTGTATTTGGGCTTTATACCAAATACACACCCAACAGTAAGCCCCCCCCCAAGTCGGCGAAAGAGATCGAATCGAATTCGTCGTTTTTTGACAGGTCGAATCGAATTCGTCGTTTTTAACAGGTCGAACTGACCTTGCGATTAGTTAAGGTTTAACTCGGCTCGCATCGGTTTTGCCTGTCGGTATCAAACCCCCTGCGCGGACTGGTCGGGTCGAGCTCTCGGATCTTCTTTGCTGGGCACGCCACATGGCCCTGAATTTTTTGAAGCCCAAGACTTCGGCCCATGGAATTTCAGACGAGCTAATGGGCTTTGCCCTGAAGCCCGCTTCTTTTGATTGGTGGGGAGATGCGGTTTATAGATGTCGGTTCGCCTTCCTCCCTCTGCTTATAAATATCGAAGTTTCTCTTTCTTTTCTCGCCATTTGCATTTTCTTTGGATCGAGCCGTCAATAAAAGAAAAGGTAAATTTCTCTTCGACTTTCTTCTTGTGTGTTCGAACCGTTCTTCAGCAATCCCGAATCGTTCTTCGTCTGTCAAAGATATCTTCAGATTCAAGTGCTTCCGTGAAGCTAGATAGGAGAAGGATTCGACGCGATCCCGACGTTACCCTGGCTCGTGCATCGGACGGTCGACTCGATACATTTATCCCGATGGGCACTCCTCTTGCTGGGCCTTCAGATCGGCGTGTATCGGACGCGTCGTCCCCGAGGGTCGATCTGCCTGAGCACCGATTTGATGATGTTCCTCAGAAGGTATCTGGAGATTCATCTGGCGACGGATCCTCGTATGCTTGTTCCGGGGGCGATTCGAAAGTATCTGAAACATCGAATCGAGTCGAAACAGAAGAGGGCACCTCCGGAGGAGAGAAAGGGAGTTTTGTTGATTTTCGAAACGCTGAGCCGAAATCCCCGGGTCCCGGCCTCAGACACGGGATCAGGCTCGACGATTCAAATGACGTCGAGTCGAGTATGAATTCGAGCCGTGTTTACGCTCTAACTCCGGCAGGTGGATGGGAAGGGATCTCGATCGTTTATCCCCAGGCCAATGATCGACCCTGGAGTCCGCCGTCGGGGTACATGTGCGTGTACGAATGCTTTATCAAAAACGGGGGACTTTGCTTCCCGATACCGAGGTTACTGCTCCAATACTGTCATCGACGTCGAATTTCTCTTTCTCAGTTGACGCATGGTTCGATTCGAGCCATGATGGCTGTGGTGGTTCTTGCTGCAGAGCATGGTGGGGTAGTCAATCTTGATGAGTTCGAGGAGATTTCCTCATTTAGCCCCATCGGAAATTCGGGTCGTTTTTACGTATCCCCTCGGGGCGGCTACCAGCTCGTGAAGGGGCATAGCAGCCAAGTTAACAGACATCGATGGTCGCGGTACTTCTATGTGGAAATCAGTCGGAGAACGATTGGGGAATTTAGTAAACCGATTCGAGTCGGATGGAATTTTCGACCTGGTAAGACCGAAATCGAATTCTTCAAATTTCTGAACTGATTTTAATCTCTTTGTCTTTGTGCAGTTGAACCTGTGAAGCGGAAGACTCCTAAGGATTCGGTCGTCACGCTTCTTCGAAAAGACAAGAAACATATCTGTCACTGGCCCGACTTCCTGTCCCATCGAATCGCTCGGAGCTACCCTCGGTTCTCGACAGGTAATAACTCGATTGTCTTTTGCTTTTGTATCCGGCTCGCTTCTAACCGTTCCTTTTTGCAGGTGATTTCTACCTTCCGTTGGAAGATAACTCTCCTGAAGTTCAGCAGGGTTCGAACAAGAAAACCGGTTCGAGCCAAAGAAAGAAGAGTTCGAATCCGTCAAAGAAAAAGTCTGTGCAGGTTCGACAAAAGAAGACTTCGATGGTGAAATTGAACCTCGATGTAGTGGACGCGGACGAGGAGTTCGAGCTCCCAAAGGCTGCTCCCCCAACCGTAAGAGAGGGCCTTCGACCCGAGAAAGCACCGATCACTCATGGTCGGGGTAAAGGACTGATGGGGGGACTGCTGGCGGAGAGTCGACGGGCGGAAGAGGCTCGACTCGAGAGGGAGCGGCAGAAGGAAGCGGCTAAGCGGAAGTCGAGGGCCGAAGAGAGGAAGAAAGTTGAGGCCGAAGCGAAGAAGAAGAAGAAGCGCGCTGATGAGGAGAAGGAGATGGCGAAGTCCATCAAAGAGAAGAAGAGATCGGCCCATGAGGCCTTGGGGTCCGGGGATCGAACCGAGAAATTGGCTCGGTTCAACACCGTTGGTCTTCCTGTGGAGGTTGACCACCTATATTCTGGCGTTGTGGTTCGTGTCGGGGATGGTGATGGATCGAGCTCGTCTCCGTTTGATTTTGCTTTCGACTTCAGAGGAGGGGGGAAGCATATTTCCCAAGTCCCCTTGGCCTGCCTTCAGTTCGTTCGATGCGTACAAGGCGGTCCTGACTTCCTTTCTCCGCCTGCTGTCGATCCTTCTTCCATCGACCCGGATACTCGGTTCGCCATGTCGGCCATCTCGGTGAGTTTTCTTTTGGATGTTAAGTATGGTCGATCCGAGTTTGGTCGAAACTCTCTTACCTTATTTGTTCGATCCTTGTGCAGATGCTCGCTGGCTACAACTTTCTATCTGATGCGCGGTTCGACTTAGATCAGAGGAACCGCGAGCTCAATACCTAAAACGGCGATCTGGTCTCCGAGTCGAATCAATCGAAGGAGGCTCGAACGAGGGCTGAGTTGGAAGTTGCGAAGCTCAAGGACCTGCTGAACCATTCTCAACAGGTGAATGGCGAACTGATTGCCAGCAGGGATGACCTCAGCTCGAAGGTCGATGCCTTGACCTCAGCTCTGGCCGAGGCGGAGGAGGCGAAGAAGGTGGTGGAGTCTCGAATCGAGGGGGAGGTTGCGGAGCTTAGGAGTTCCTCGAAAGATGCTGTGGCTCGAGCCGTTGAGGAGGTTAAGAAGAAAGCTAAAGATAAGCTTCGACGCAGCATCGAGATCATGGAAGAGAGGAGCAAGGCCCAAACCAAGGCTGATCGCCTCGCATCGCTAGCTAGCCAGGTGGTTGGAGCCATCAGGAGGATGGATAAAGCAGCTAAGGATGGAGTTTTGATCGATGCGGCCAAGAAGGAGAAGCTTGAGGCTCGACTCGCTTCATATACCGCTGAGGCGGAATCGATCGTCCTTCCGTCTCTCCCCACTGACTCTTCTGATGAAGAGACCGAGCCGAAGAAGGGTGTAGAAGAGTGAGGTCGATGGTCGACCGTCGGTGGCTGGGAAGACTCATGCCCTTACTCTTGCTGAGATTGAGGAGGCAGCGAATGCCGAGGCGGAGGATGGGAACCAGCTTAGGGTCGAGCTCTTTGGTGACCAGAGCGAGGCGGAAGGCGATGCTGGAGAGACTGCTGCGACCAAGGAACTTCCTTCGATCGATGCGCCCGCAGTAGATGCCGCCACTGGAGAGCTGATCGCTCCTCTCTTCGCTGATTCGAACCTCGAAGAGCTAGAGACTGTCTCCTAGATCGCTTGTGATCGATGGGATTTCTTTTTTGTACTTGTCTTTTTCTTTTCTTTCTGAAGTTCTTTATCGAGCCGTCACGGCTCGGGTTGTAGTACTTTTTTTTTTGTTATAACTTCGAACGTTTTGTTTCTGTCGACTCAGGTTTTAATCTGAGAAACTTATATTTCCAAGTGTTATTTTTTACTTAATTCGTTTCCAACTTCGAACGTAGCGGCTTTTTAGATGGGCTGAATATTTTGTCCCAATTCGAGAATTCGATGTGAATGTGGCGTCGAGCCGTTGTTAGCTTAGGATTTCGATTCGAGCTTAGGCCTGTCATCGAATGTCTGAGATTCGGGCCCAACCTTTATGCTCGATGGGGGGTTGGGTCCGGCGGTGCGAGCCTGGGCTCGGCTTATGTAAGTATGATCCGTCTTGCGTCTAAATGTGCGGGTAGTTTCCGGCTTAATTACTTAGGCATTCTTAGGAGTCGTGCGGGTCCGGCCCCGGCTTTTGGCTCAGGTCGACGTTGACCTGAGTTCGATTCGTTGGGAACCGAAGCGACTATGAGAGTGTCGCGCTTTGTGTAGTGACCGAGGCCTGGCCAGGGCCTCGATCGTTTTTTTTTTTTTTTTTTTTTGGTGTATAGCTGGACCTTCGAGAAGGCTGCCTACGTACCCGAAACGGGATCAAGCCATTCGTAGTTCGAGTCGAGTCTTGAGCTCGATTTTTTTTTTTTTGGTGTATAGCTGGACCTTCGAGAATGCTGCCTACGTACCCGAAACGGGATCAAGCCATTCGTAGTTCGAGCCGAGTCTCGAGGCGTCGAAATCGATGCGACTGGAACTGGCTGGGAGGTGTAATGGTATCGTTTGAGGGACATCGAATTCCATGACCTTGGAACTGCGACGCCTTCGAGTGTCATGAGCTCGTATACGCTGGGTCGAACGACTTTTGAGATGAGATATGGACCTTCCCAGTTCGCTCCGAGTTTACCGGCTTGATACTCCTTGGTGTTTTCGTATACCTTTCGTAGCACCATGTCTCCTTCGCGGAAGCTTCAACCTTGTACTTTACGATTGTAGTACTGGGCGGCTTTTTGTTGGTAACTCTGGATTCGAAGCAGTGCCTGGACAAGTTCCTCTTCCACGAAGTCGAGGTTGTCGAGGAGCGCGATCTCGTTGGCCTCGGGGTGCTTGGGCATGGTGCTCCTGCGGAGGCTATTGATATTGACTTCGGCGGGTGCCATAGCCTCGAGCCCGTAGGCGAGAGAGAAAGGAGTTCGATCTGTCGATTGTCTCAGAGTTGTTCGAAATGCCCATAGGACGCCATCGAGCTCATCGGCCCAAAGGTTCTTCTTTTCATCAAGTCGCTTCTTGAGTTCGCTAATGATCACTTTGTTAGTTGCTTCGGCTTGGCCGTTTCCCTGCGGGTACCGATGCGTTGATTTGTTAAGTCTGATCTTCCACCTCGCGCAGAAGGCTTTGAATGTGTTGGAGATGAATTGCGAGCTGTTGTCCGTGACGATCTCGTATGGTAAACCGTGCCGGCATATAAGGAATTTCCAAACGAAATTATGAACGTCATTAGCTCGAATCATTGCATACGCCTCGGCCTCGACCCATTTTGTGAAGTAGTCGGTGATGACTATGACGTACCTTTTTTGGTGCGACTTGGGGAACGGTCCGATGATATCCATTGCCCAGCTCATGAAGGGGTAAGCGGCGGCTGACGTGGTCAGGGGTTCGGTTGGTGACTTGATCATAGGGCCATGCCGTTGGCACTTCTCGCAGCATCGAGCATGGTTCGCACAGTCTATGAGCATTGTCGGCCAGTAGAGCCCGAGTTTTTTAATTTTGAGGGCGAGGGTTCGACCGCCTGAGTGGCTTCCTCCAGCCCCCTCGTGCGTTTCGGCGAGGGCTAGATAGATTTCGCTCCCCGCGATGCATTGGAGTAGGACTCCTGTTGCGTTCCATCGAAACAATTTATCTTCGAGCATGACGTAATGCGCGCTTCGAGTTTTGAGGCGTCGAACTGCCCATTTGTCTTCCGGTACGATTCCTTGTGTGATATACTTGATGATTTCCTCACGCCACTCGGCGCTTGACGTCGAGGCTCCTGGGATTGAAATTGGTTCTGAGTCAGGCTCAGGCTCCGCTTCGAGTTCCGTGATGCTCATTACGCTGCTCTGGCCTCGGGGGAGCTCGATGCTGGGGTCCGGTAGTATTCCAACTGGGATAGTTCGATGCCGTTCGGTACCCGAGCTCGATCCCAATGATGCCAACGCATCTGCCTTAGAATTTTCGGCGCGAGGTACCTTGGAGAGGAGGAAACTATCGAAGTGATCGAGTATGATTTTCTTTGTTAGTTGCAAGTATGCACTCATTCGATCGTCTCGAGCGTCATACTCGTGATTCAGCTGGTTTGTCACTAGCTGGGAGTCGCTAAAGGCATGTATGCGTCGCGCCCCCATTTCCCTTGCAAGCCTTAGACCCGCAATCAGGGCCTCCCATTCGGCCTCGTTGTTCGAGGCTCGGAATCCGAGCCGAAATGACTGCTCGAGTATGTCGCCGGTGTGTGACACCAGTAGGATTCCAATCCCAGAACCGTGTCGAGATGCCGATCCATCCACGTATAGGTTCCAGATGTCAGATCGTCCAACCGACTCGATGCTAGGAGGTAATTCTGTGACGAAGTCTGCCAGAACTTGAGACTTGGCCGTTGTTCTGTTCCGAAATTCTAGGTCGAATTCGCTCAGTTCGACCGCCCAACGTGCCATCCGTCCTGACTGGCTCGGGCTGTGCAGTATAGCTCGGAGCGGTTGCGTCGACATGACCGCTATCGTATGGGACTGGAAGTAAGGTCGGAGTTTTCGAGCAGACATAACGACGGCTAACGCGAGTTTTTCGAGTGTCGGGTATCGAGATTCGGCACCATCCAGCGCTTTACTGACGTAGAAAATCGGCTTCTGATCGCCTCGATCCTCTCGGACAAGTACTTCACTGACTGCGGCATCGGTTATCGATACGTAGAGGTACAGGGTCTCGCCCAGCTCAGGCTTTGAGAGGATCGGTGGGGTAGTCAGATACTGCTTTAGATCCTGGAAGGCCGATTCGCACTTATCGTCCCAGGCGAAGCTTTTGTTGCCTCGTAGGAGTTGGTAGAAAGGTAGGCTTCGATCGGTGGATCTCGAGATGAAACAATTCAAGGCTGCGATCCGACCTGACAAGCGTTGCACCTCCCTCTTGTTTTTTGGAGAGGGTAGATTGGCTATGGCTGCGATCTGTTTTGGATTCGCCTCGATTCCGCGCTGTGTTACGATGTAACCGAGGAACTCTCCGGAGGTCACCCCGAATGTACACTTCGCCGGATTGAGCTTCATGCCATATTAGTTCAATATTTCGAAGCACGACCTAAGGTGCTCGACGTGGTCGCCCGCCTTTTCCGATTTAACTAGCATGTCGTCTATGTAAACTTCCATTGTGTCGCCGAGCTGCTCAGCGAACATTTTGTTTACGAGCCTTTGGTAGGTCGCTCCGGCGTTCTTGAGGCCGAACGGCATGACCCTGTAGCAGTATGTCCCACGCTCTGTAATGAATGCGGTCTTCTCACGATCGTGCGGATGCATCTCGATCTGGTTGTAACCTGAGAAAGCGTCCATGAATGACAGCAACTCGTTTCCTGCTGTCGCTTCCACGACTCGATCTATGTGGGGGAGGGGGTAGCTGTCCTTGGGACAGGCCTTGTTCAGGTCGGTGAAGTCCACGCAGACCCTCCAGCTGCCGTTCTTTTTCTTGACCACGACCGGGTTTGCCAACCATTCGGGGTAATGAACCTCGGTTATTGAGCCCGCGTCGAGCAGCTTCGTTACCTCCTCGTTTACCGCCTTGGCTCTCTCTGAACCGAGCTTCCGCCGTTTCTGCCGAATCGGTTTGAAGGTTGGGTCAACGTTCAATCGGTGGCTCGTGATTGAGGGGCTTATTCCCTTCATGTCCTGGGCCGTCCACGCGAAGGTTTCGGCGTTCCCTGCAAGGAATTGCATCAGCTCAGATCTTATCGGATTGATTAGCTCGATTCCGATATTGACGCGTCTTTCGGGACGGGCCGGGTCAATTGCGACCGACTCAGATACATCTTTCCTCGGCTCCGAGGCATGCGACTGCTCCGTTGTTGAGATGTGCAGGCTTACCCTCCTTAGTTGCTGCTGTGTAACGAAACACGTTCGGGCCATCTTCTGGTCGCCTCGTATTGTGAATACTCCGGTCTGAGTGGGAAACTTCAAACATAAATGATAAGTTGATGGTACGGCTCGAAGCGAGATCAGCCATGGGGTGCCCATAATCACGTTGTATATTGCAGGTCGATCCACGATGAGGAACTTGACTGCCTTGGTTATGCCACCTGCGTACACGTCCAACTTGATCGAGCCGATGGTCATTGTGGTGACGCCATCGAATCCAGTCAGGGGCTTCACATTCGGCTTGATCTAATTTTCGGGGATATTCATGCTTACGAGTGTCTGCTTAAAGATTATATCGACCGAACTCCCGGTATCGATAAGGACTCGGGATACGTCGCAGTCTCCTACCCTAAGTTCGATCACCAAGGGGTCATTATGAGGCATAGCAAGACCCTTCGTATCGGCCTCAGAGAAAATGATCGGCATATCAACTTCGGCTCGCACTAAGCATCGCTGTGCTTGGGTCGCCAACTTCTCGTGTTGTTTGAGCGATCGAACCGACCCGTGCACGAGTTGAGCTCCTCCCATAATCATCAGGACCTTTCTCTTTGAGGCTGAGGGGGCGTCGGGCGATACCTGCTGGTTGTTGAGTCTCTTCGGAGGGACTGGGGGATTCGCATTTCCCACAGGTCTCTGTTTGAGTTCAGGCCTTGGCGCCTCGTTCTTTTCTGCTTGAGTTTGAGGCGATTCGACCCTTATTTCGCTTTTGTTGTATTTTCCCAACATAACGTTCATCAGGCTGCGACACACTGAAGTCGCATGGCCGTACTTCTTGTGGAAAGTGCAATAGGACTGGCCTTCCTTAGAATCTTGGCCTCGCACCCATTTGTTGGATTGCCCCTGGCTCGACTGACTCGACTGGTTGCTCGAGCCGACCTGGTTCACTTGGAGCTTAGCCTTGTAATCTTGATCATAGTGTTGTCGGGGTTCCTGGTAGTCATCCTCGATTCGTTCTTTTGCTGACTTAGGTTTAGGTGTGGATGGCTTGAGTGCCGATTGCTTTTTCGAGTTCATTGCCCGGTCCTCTTCGACGCGAATGAAACCACTCGCGCGGTGCAGTACGTCGTCAAGTCGGTACGCTTTATGCTGTACGAGGTCCCTTCGGAACTCTGACTCGTGCCACAAGCCCTGTTTTAGCGCGCTTATCGCTGATGAATCTGGGACGCTTACTTTGGAGAGGACCGCCTTAAAGCGATCCATGTAGTTTTTTAAAGTTTCTTTTGACCCTTGAGGCTCGAGGTCGTAGAGGTCCGAGTCTGATGCGGTGTCGTGTAGATCCAATGAGTAGTGTTTGACGAATGCGAACGATAGTTGAAGGAAGTCATCGATCGAGTTTGGTTCAAGACGAGAGAACCATTCCAGGGCTGGGCCATCCAGGTACTCGACGAAGATTTGGCAGTTCGCTGCGTCCTTCTGATCAGCAGGGAAGTGCTGTCAGCTCATAGCGTGAGAGAATGCTGTCAAGTGTCGCTTCGGGTCGGTTTTCCCTTCGTAGGTCGAAATGTGAAGCTTCCCTGTGACCCGAACTGGGACGGACTTAATCCGTTCAGTGAAGGGGGTGCGTTGCGCGTCCTCAATTACTCGGTCGAGCTCCGGCGCCGAGCTTAGCGCCTGATGGACCTGTGATTTCATTGTCCTGAGTTTCTCCCTCAGGTCTCGAATGTCGTCGTTTCGATCGTCCTGATCTTCCCTCGATCCCGAGAGCCTGGAAAGGGCCGAGGGCCGCGCAGGGTGCGAGGCCTCTGTAGATCCGGCAATCGGATTCGCGGGGGTTGGTGGAGTGTTTGCGCCTCCCAGCCTATCGAATATGGACGGTATCACGCTAGCGGTTCTTTGACGTGGCCCCCCGATATGCTCGGGGCGAGATGGATAGATCGACGTCAATAGATCGAGGCGTTCGTTAATTTTTCGGTTTGACTCCTCCTGTTGGTTGACGTGACTCAGGATCGTGCCGATTACATCTGTGAGATTGAGCTCCGCTTCGTTTATTCGAATCGGTGTCTGTTCGACCTGACTTGCTCGTGCTTGATTTTGCCTTAGAGGATGCGAACTTGACTCCGGGTCCTGCCCCGGGCTTTGCGCGCTGAATGCGGCCCGAGGTGTGACTTCTTGAATTTCCGCCTGAGCATTGGGGTTGCCATGCTCGTTTTCTGTACGATTCGATTCCATTTTGCGTAAGAGATATCCTTTTCCCCTACTTGGCGCGCCAAATGTTGTAACTGGGTTCGGGTCGAACTCAGGAACGAGGGTCGAATGAAGTTTATTGTTTTGGGAGGTCGAATAATCTCGTTTAAGAATCGAATCAGAAAATTGTATTGGTCTTTATTGGGTTACAAAAGAGGCTCGAGCCTATATAAGAATATTCGGATCGAGCTCGAACTTAAGCGAAAACTAATTAATTATCCAAAGTGTAAATCCTTTGTCCTCTGGTCCCCCTGCTTGTGTCTTTTCACCTCCCTTTTATAGTGCTTTGGTGGGTTTTGGGTACCTAATCATGGTTAGATTTAACCCATGATATTCTCTTTCATTTGGGCCTTCTAATGGGCTTCATTTCTCTTGGACCTTAACTCATGGTGTATTTGGGCTTTATACCAAATACACACCCAACAGTGTGGATGAAAATGTTGCATGTAGACACAATTGTGTATGAAGCAGAGAAGTTTGCAAAGTTAGACAAAGAGAAAAAAGAATGCAAATGACATGAAAAACCTTGCTAAACCAGACGAGCAACTTCAAGAATTAAGAATGACGGTTCCATGTCCAATGAAAAGAAAAGGTCGAGACTAAGCCACAAGAGGTGAAGGAGAAGATAACAAGCGGATCAACAACGCAATGGAAGCACTTAAACCAAGAAATGATGCAGATTTGTGGGCATTAAATGAATGGCAAGAGTCATTTTTGTGTTTAAGCACACAAGTAAAGCCATGTTCAGGAGCACAATTAGAATAAAAACAAAACCTCTTGCAGCCTTAGCAAACATTCTCCTATGAGGCAGGAGCACGTTAGATACCTAGAGAGTTGAAACTGTACAAGAAACACAAGACCAGACCAGATATATACACAGAGATGGTTGCAATGTTATTAGAGGCGGAGTCCATGGTTCCTAGGACTTTGAGGAACACTGCTAGCTCTCCCCCAGAACCTGCGTTCCTCATTGCAGCTATTACCACCACCCGAATTATGTTTGCGACTGTGACCTGGACCCGATGGTTCCCAGCATGTAGGTCTAGGGAAGTCTAACGGTGGTCGTAGCCTACAAGTGAAGTAGTTAGGAGGTTGTGAGTAGGCATTGTGGTGGTGTGAGATGTTGGGACTGCTCTGTACTTTATGCAACGGGTAAAGGCGGCTCAATTGGTAGTTGTTGTGAAAAGCCATATCAGGGTGGTCATGAGAGTAACCATCTGGTGATGATTCTGACTTGGGAGAGGAGCAAGTAGAGAGTGTAAAAGAAGGCCTGGGAGGAGCAATGGGACGAAGAGGAAGAGTCTTGGTTCGAAGAATGCCATTGATGGCTTCGATGTAGCGTTGCTCTATGGATGGTGGTGGCTCCATAGAGTTGTCGATAAAGAGTGGATTTGCTGGAAACAAGAAGGTTCTGAGTTTAGGTGTCTCGTGACGATTATACTCTTCAATCATGTGTTTGACATCTTCATCAGACTTGACGGAGACCAATGCATCTAAATCTTCTGGAATGATCTGGTATTTAAGCACACACTCCTTCTCTGTGATTTCCCTAACTTTCTTGGTCAGTTCTGCAATTATTACATAGATTGAAATTCAATCAAAGCCAGGAGAGAAGAGTGTTGATCGATGTTAGCTTACCGGAGAATGAAATGTCAGGAGAGACGGCGATGATGCGAGTTTCTCCGCCGACGTATTTGAGAACACCATCGGAGGGTCTTGCGAGGATTTTGCCGCCAAAACTGCACATGAACTTCACTTTACTCGTCGACATTCTTGTTGGGAGGGGACAGAAATTAGGGATTGATTAATTATGAATCAAAAACTTCTAAACAACAATTTTTTTTTTTAGGTTTTGTACAAATAAACTCAAGGTAAACAAATTTAGGATCGAATGCAAATTGAAACCCCCGATAATAAATATATATAAAAATGATTCCCTAAGCCTCTTCCTTCTTCGGATAAATGTAAAAAAGATTTGGAGATATTGAGAAAATGTAGAAATCTTTATCTGGAGATAATAATGTATTTCGGTTTTTGATGAAGAAGGAAGAAGAGAAGAAGAAAAGAGGTTGATCAAATTGGCATTCGGAAATTTCTGACAACAACAGAGAAATGTGGAAGAAAAGGTTTAAAAAGCAAGAAAATAGGAGCAGAATCATTCACGCCGTAGGATTTATTTTGAGTTTTTTTTGGCTATTTCTGGATTTAAATAGAGCTCTCTCCTTGGACAAATTTTTGACCATCTTTTTGTTCGCTCATCACCAAATGTGTCCATGACCTTTGAGACACATTAAGCCGTAGTTTCATTCCACTCAATCCGCTTGTCAGGGTATTTCCCTAACCAAAAATTATTTAACACTGACAAAATATAGCAACCAAAAATTCACTAGAACCCTGCAGCAAGCCTTAAAATCATTCCTCGATTAGTGAAATCTGAAAAACTTTCGAGTTGTAACTTGATGCTTTCTTTTGCACAAGGTTTCCGTTTTCCACAAGTGAACATTAAAAGATATGCTCTTATATGTATAATAAAAGCTGTCATTAGCTTCTACTAGCAAGCAGTGTTTATTACCTAAAACTTAGCTATGCTGTTTCCCGCTTTTTTTGCCCTTCTTCTGTTTCTGCTTCAACTGCGTCAACCCTGCTGCTGTGATCTTCACATTCCCGACAAGAGCAGCCATCAGCTCTGGATCCGTACAAGCCTTCATCAGCTCCTTCTCTCTCACTGTCGCCTCAGACATATGTGTGAACAGATTCATTGCCGTTTTTGCAGCTGTCCAAACACAAAACAAACATCAAATACAATCCAAAACCGGATTTACATATTTGGGAGAAGATGGGCCTGTTATATATTACCCTTTCCTTTCTTCATGCTCCCTGGAATCGCTTTGACTCTGTATTTATATGACTGGAGAGCGTTGTAGGGGCCGCACACAGGGACCGCATATAAAAGTATATCGGTTGGCAACGGGTTACCAGTTAGGTAATCCACATCAATCAGTTTTTCTTTCTCTTCTTCGCCAACCTCATGGATATCCTCTTCTTCCATTACCACTTTGTCCATGTCTGGAGTTTCTTTCGCATGACAATCCCTAGCAAGATGTCCAACCTTCTTACACCTATAACATATTTTTACAGCATCATCTGTCTCTGCACACAACAAGACAACCATCAGTACAATATGCTGCCACTGTAACGAAAACGTATGTGAAGAAACCATTTCCGACAGATGCCAAGAGTGAAAAAGTTTACCTTCAGAAGGTTTCTTCTCTTCGGTGACTGCGGCCTTTGCACTCTGTGATTCAACATCATTCTTCTGTGGCTTTCCAGAAGACTGCACAGAGAAGACAATTCAATTTTTCCCAAATTCAATACTAACTAGCTAAGAATTTATGGTCTATGACAGAAATAATTGGAGAGTTCAGAATGTACTTACTGCCAACAACGCCATCCGTATTTTTCTTTCTTCTTCGTCTTGATCAGCATATTTCTCCTTCATTTTTTTTAGTTTTCCCTTTTGCCCACGGCTTACTTTTTCCCCAGCTGGCTTGTTATCAGGTATGCTCTTGTTGGCAACACCTTTTTCCTTTTGTTGCTGCTTTTCTTTCCCAGTGTTAGCACTGGCGGCTGTGTTACCGCTAGATACATCTTTTTCCTTTTGTTGCTGCTTTACATGACCAGTGTTATCATCGGCGGCTGTGTCACTGCTTTGGCCCATCTTAAGCTTTCTTCTTTCAGCTTTTGACATGTACGGCTTATCTCTAACTACTGCGTTTTTCCCTTCCTGTTTCATTTTCTCTTCCACTTCTTCCTTTGATGGCTCTATTGTATGGTTCTTTCCTGCCACCGTTGCAGTACCAAGACCAAGGGTTCTATCCAGAAGATCTTCAAGCTGTGAGGTAGCTGATGCAACATTTTCTCCAGCAATACCAGATGGATCCATGTCAAAAGAAGAAGTATCTTGATGCAAATCTGGATTTGATTCCTGTAAATCAAAATCCCCAGGAGCGGAAACCTCATCATTCTCTACTTCGATCTCTGACTCTGCATGCTCATCAGGAGCCTGCGTCTCCATTACCTCATCGTTTGTTCCTTCCTCTTCACCTCTTACCCTTCTCTCATTCAAATGGGCTCCCAAGGAGCTCTCATCCAAACGAAACAACAATCCAAAACCCATGATAAGTGGGTGTGGCGGAAGGAAGTTCTTCTTACCACGTATCATGAAACTTCCAACTGTAAGGTATTCTCCAGTAGGAGCTGTTTTACTGACCTGATGAGGATAAACCCACCATGCGCTAGTAACAATCTTGGAATCCCAGGCCTGACTGTGACAAACCTGCATCGAATTATATACAAATGTCTGCCATCAAGACAATGCACAATAATCACACAAATCAAACAACTAAATTGGTAAATGAAATCGCTTACCGTAAAACATCCAGCTTGGTTTAAAGTGAGAGGCGGTACATTTTGTTCAGGTTTATGATTCTTTATCACAGTACTAGATGCTCCGTGAAGCTCTGCGTGTACATACCTAAGAAAGCATGGTGGAAAAAAAAAACTTATGATAATATTTGAATATTTGAATACCAACACAAAGAAAAGAATTCTATACATGACACTTACAGATCTCCTTTTGACATGTAACGTTTCACTATCATCTCATTTTGCTGAGCATCACGACCACTGATGACCAAGTAGTTCTCACTGCTAATGAACCAATTGAACTTCTCAAACCAGTGGACTTTTCTCATGTGTGAAATAGTTGCAACCATTTTTTCCTTTAAGCGAGAAGAATGCAAATGATTAGTTGACTGCGAGAAAGAAAACACTAAACAAGATTAACAGCAATGAAGTTGGAAGCTTACCTGAGAAAGCTGGTGGCGTGTCTTTTTCTCAGCTGCTTTAAAAGCCTTTTCATGGGCAGAAACAGTCTTCTCCTGTTTGGTTTCTTGTTTCTTCTTCATCTCATACCAGCGCCGAGCATTACCGTGCGCAGAAAGTGATAAGTCAACCTCCACCTACGAAAACCACATATCGTGTTCCATATGTCAGAACAAGAAAGAAGATGAGCTTTGTATGTTAAATGTAGGGAGAAATCAACACCTTTTCCACTGGGAGTGTCTTCTCATCATCATCCATTTCATCGAGATTGTTGCACAACAACAAGGTCATGCAATTCTTCTCTAGATTAAGTTTGTCAATGAGTCCAGCAACAGGATTTCCTAATTTTTTTTCCTCCTTGACCATGCGAGCTAGATCGTCCCAGCCCATACCCTTTGCAAGCGCTACACGAACTGCTAATATGGCAGCATCTACATCTTCTAAGTTGTACTCAATTAATTCAGCCATATTAACACAATGGTTAACTTCTTTCTTCAGGATTTGAACACGATTTTCCTACAACATGAGTACAGAAACATTGCAATTAAGATAAGTTTAAAGATGGAGATAAGTTTAACAGCGATATATGGAAATGGAAATGGAAATTCCAACCCAGTACATTAATATATAACACAAACCTGATCCTGCCGTATCTTATTGAGTTTCTGACTGGCAGAATCCTCTTTTGCCTTTTGTTGAAATTCAGACCTTTGGCTCTCAATTTTGCTGTAGAACTCGTCTAATGCCGCATCAAAAGTTTCAAACTTTTCATACACTCTGGATTTGAATTGATTCAATAGGATTGAACAGAACTCATCATACATCTGCAGACAAAGAAGCAAAACAAAATACAATATATCAAGTCCATAGCCATTTCTATAAAAAAAAAGGGAGGCATTGAGTTAAGTGTTGACCTTCTTAACACCTCCTGATTGAGAAGGCGTGTCATTTGCTAATATTTGTTTTTGCATTAGAATGTAACCTTCAGGAACTCTTTGACCATATATAATATCTTCAAGCCAATCTTCAAATACGATTACTGCTTGAACTATTAACTGAATCACACTATCATCTAACTTGTTGTCTTCTGAAACTTTTGTAGTTGGAATCAGACCAGCATCCAGAATTATGTGCTCGGAGAGCTGTGGCCCATAACCCAAAGCGTCACCAAGAATATTCTTCAAGGTATTCTGTTTGGCAGCTGTAGAATCATTTGACTTCCCACCCTTCTTGCTACCATTCGGATCCTTTGATTCAGTAAGTGTTGCTTGTTGATCCTTAAGCGAGAAAGCAGTAAGTGCATCCTGCAGCTTTGAAACTGTGGTTCTCTCAAAGACTCTACATATCTCGATTGGGTAACGGTGGCGAGACATGATAGCAAAACCCTTATTGTCATCTCTGCAAGAATGGAAATGAATAATTCACTACAAAAGACTCAAAGCAGAAGATGATGACAGTCAACTTGGTAAGTTCAAATTTGAGAGTAAATAGAGAAAGAAACCTATGTGATCGGAGGAGAGTCATGATCATATACTCGGAATCTGTAAGAATGATGTTTCCTTGAGCATACAACTCCAATATAACATAGTGTGCATTAGCACCAAGGCCGAACTGGAAGACAATGATCTGGTGGCAAAAGCCAAAGGAGAAGCAACTTAAACGAAAAAAGCAATGGAAACAAAGATATATAAGAAAAGAAACTCAGAACTGTACATACCCTATCGTAACCAAGCTGGCGTACATCCTCAAGCCTCCTAGTGCGAATATGCTTTCTCAACTTCAAAGTAAAACCAGATGGAGTATTGCTCTTATCCCTACAGACCCCAGAAAATCAATCAGCCATTACAAAAAAACCTTAAAAAGATATAGATGGTGAAGAGATGATTTTACCTGACATAAGCTGTGGTATGCAAACGAACACCACTTTCCATCAAGAGTAAAACCTTCTCACTTTCTCCAGATTCAGTGATGCCGCTGCTATTCAAGAGCTTGAACATATACGTCTGCAATCAAATCAAACGAAGAGTGTATCGTTCATAAACCCTAAAGAAAATCAAAACAAGGAATGGATTCCGTTGAGGGAATTGGTACCTTGGGAGAGATGTCATAGACGTTGGAGCATCTCATGCCGATGAGCCGCTTCAAGCACTTGACCTCTGCGGCCACGTCGGCCGTGTTCATCCGCACCTTCACCATGTCTCTGGTTTTTCAGTGTCGTTGATCTCAGACTCCAATTCCTGGAAGAAGAAGAAGAAGAAGAAGAAGTCTAATAACAAAGAGAAGAAAAGGAAAAAGAAGAGAAGGTGTGTGTTGGGCCGAAGAGATGTTGGGCCTTTAAGTCTAATAACAAAGTCCATTGTTTTGGGTTTTTTTTTTAAATTTATCAAGAAAAGGCATTACAGGTGCAAGTGTGACTGAGAAGAGCCGTGTTTACATTTACAAAGGATTCCAATAGATTGTAATTGTATTCTAGCTATTTTTGAGCTGTACATTCTCTTGATAATCTTCAGAGTAAATCTATTGCTTTAACACATCTTGTAACTTGTAAGCATATCGAAAGAGAGTGATCCTTTTGTATGCTTAGTAGATCCAGTACCTCTTTAGAATTCATCAAAATAGCAAACTTCATTGTAGTTTAATATCCAAAGATGATTAACAGCATGCATGAGCTTCAGCTCCAACTGTTGTGACAGTGATTACCTCGACCCCACACTAGAACGTTATTTTGATTCATATATAGGAACCATGCTATGCCTGCCTATACGCTCATTCTCATTCAACCAAGAAAACATATCTACTTACTTGAGCTAGCTAATACATCTGTTTCTTCAATTCTTTTCTCCAACTTATTTTCTAATGGAATATGCAATTGATTATGATAAGATATTCAATCAATCAAATGTTAAGACGAAAAAAATATATAAACTATTTTGGCTACCCGAATAATATATGAACTATAATCGATTGTCTTTTATATACTTAAACTTTCAAATTTTGTCGGTTTTTAGATCTTCGGTTGTAACGCGTTAATCCGTTAACGAAAGACGAGAAACAGCGTTAACCTTATAACAGAAAAATTCTTAAAAAATACATGAACTTAATTTAATTTGCTTAGAAAATACACAAAGTTTTTCAAAATCAAGAATACAATAATATTAGAACAACTTATATAATTGAAACATGTTAGTTCATGTATTTGAAATCCTTTGGCATAGGTTAGTGGCAAGGTAAGGAATCAGAATATCGCAAAGGGCAGCAAAAGAAAAGTTATGATAAGAAGTTAGCGCTTGAGGAGCGATCCTTGACGAACGGCCATCAAAAAAATCTTAAAGAAATATGAGAACCTCATACAGAGGAATTGACCGATAAGTTGCAAATGGATCAACGAAAAAAATATTGAAGGATCACAAGAGGAAAGAAACCTCACTGGATTTATGAAGCGGATGAAGACGTAGTCGGAGGTGTCGTCACCACCCATCAACAAGGAAAGTCCACAAGACAACGACGACCTTCTCGGAGAAGCAAATGGTAGCAGATTGATTGTGAGGTAACATATCCAAATTGAAACTTTAGACAAGCATGGACCTAGAAATCGAAACCTTGGTGACGTCCCCAAGAAAATCACACATGTGAATGAGATATTCCTCTTAAAATTCAATCATTAAAGAAGACACATGAAATATATGAATTCTGAAAGTTGGAGTATACAAAAGACAAAATTAAATAGTTGGTGTATTATTTGGATAGCTAAATACATTTTTTAAGGAAATTCAATTAAGTTTACATATTTTTCAGGAATGTTTCCGTTAAAATGCCGTTACTCGTCTTCCGTTAACGGATGAACACTGTTAGAATCGATGGTGTAAAACCGATAAATTTAAAAGTCTAAGTATATAAAAGACAACGACAATAGTTCATATATTATTCATATAGTAAAAATAATTGGTATTTTTTAATCAAATTAAATTAGGATGTATGAGGAATTTACACAAAACAAAAATATAATGAGGCTTTATTGCTTTCATCTATGACAGGTCGAGGGAGGAAACCTGATGGTTGTAGAATTAGGTTTCTTTTAAAAGGAAGGTCCGAAATCAATCAAAGGGACGTCGTAAATTGGTTTCGCCATTGAAATTAGGATTGGAGAAGCTTGAAGATGCAATTGCTGGCTCTTACTCCGGCAGCCGTTTCCAGGTCGCCTTCCTCCTCTTCGTCTTTCCCTCGTCTTCTTTCTTCTGCTCAGGTGATTTCCGATTTGCGCTTCTCACACTTGTTTGTATCGATGTACACGAATCTCTAATCTGACTCTCTTTTTTTTGGCAGATTTTGAGCTCCCAACGAATCGTAGCTAGGTCTCGTAATCCATTTCGTCTGGGATTATCTCCATCTCTCTCGACTCGACGATCCCAAGGTCTGAATACTTCTCTCTCTCTATCTTGGTGTTGATTCTACTACTCTTCTTTGTCGTCCTTCTCTGACCAAAATTTGTATGACCAATTATCAAATAGATTAAAAAGGTCGTTGAATCGGATTACGAGAGTTTGATGTAGATAATTTGGTTTGTAAACAGATGCAAATCACATTTTGCTTCATAGAGAGATATGTTTATGCTTCTCTTGTCTTGCTAAATTTGAGAAGCTCGAGTTTCATGTTGTCATTGCTTTCGTTTTATGTTTGATTGCCTTAGGTATATATAATTTCGTTTCTACTTTGCCAACCATTAGTCTCTCTCTCTCTCTATCCATTTCCATATATTTGAAACCGTATCATTGCTTCTTGTGCGTTTGTCTTCTCCTGGAAATATATGTATATGGTTGATTTCTGGATTTTTACAGTTGTAAAGGCAGTGGCAACCCCTGACCCAATCTTGGAAGTACCCCTCACTGAGGAAAATGTAGAAAGCGTCTTGGACGAGATCCGACCATACCTTATGTCTGATGGTGGTAACGTGGCATTACATGAGATCGATGGAAATATTGTCAGAGTCAAGTTGCAGGGAGCATGCGGTTCATGCCCAAGTTCTACCATGACTATGAAGATGGGTATTGAGCGTCGTCTAATGGAAAAGATCCCTGAAATAGTGGCTGTCGAATCAGTTCCGGATGATGAGACTGGCCTTGAACTTAATGAGGAAAACATCGAAAAGGTTAGGTTGCTTAACTTCTCTGCATATGTAGTTGTGGTTATAACTTGCTCAATTCCATATGTTTCCTTCAAGTACTGTTTTTCCATTCCTTGAATTGAATGATGAAAACGTTAGATTTTGGTATAAGCTCTATGTTGCTTAAGTTCTCTGCATAGCTGGTCGTATTATCACTTGCTGAATTCCACATTTTTGGGTCAAATTCTGTTTTTTTTATTATTATTATTTGCGGCTTGAACTGAATGAGGAAAATATCAAGATGGTTGGTTTGGTAGAAGGCTCTAGGTTGGTTAAAACTTGTCTCCATATGTGGTTGTGTTATCACTTACTCAGTCGAGATTGCAAATGGTAAAGGTATGAGACCGGGACTAAAAGTAAATGAAACTGAATGTTTCTTGTGAAATCATGAACTTCTTGGCCTGCAGGACGACTGAGTACTGCTATGAGAAATGTGAATGGATAAGCAAGTAGATGTTGAGGTGTTAATGCCTTGGGTGTTTATATTGTTTAGGTGCTGGAAGAAATCAGGCCTTACTTGATAGGAACAGCAGATGGGTCGCTTGATCTGGTGGAGATTGAAGAGCCGATCGTGAAGATAAGAATCACAGGACCTGCTGCTGGAGTCATGACGGTTCGAGTAGCAGTAACTCAGAAACTGAGAGAGAAAATTCCGTCAATTGCAGCAGTTCAACTTATATAGAAATGATACACCAGACACGACTCTTGTTGCGTATGTCTAAAACTTTTGTATGTATAGTGCTGTTGTGTACTGTATTGTATAGATACTGTGTTTGACACTTGATATATTTTGGTCAACTTAACCACGCTTATTCCAAAACAATCTTTATATCAACATTTTTGAGTTTTCGTTCCACATATTCATCCAAAACACCGTGAAAAGAAAACAAGTTAAAAATATTGGTTTCGTCTTAAACAATTTTGTAATTACATAAGGTTCCTTGAAGCAAGAAAGAGCTTCTTGGTTGTATTTTGGCAATGAGACGAGCTTCTTATACACTCTTCTCCTTGGCTC
This sequence comes from Arabis alpina, assembly GCA_900128785.1. NCBI lineage: Eukaryota > Viridiplantae > Streptophyta > Magnoliopsida > Brassicales > Brassicaceae > Arabis > Arabis alpina. The sequence continues at coordinate 28,292,977 of LT669795.1, forward strand.
TCATCATCTTCTACCTTTCCCTTGATCAGCGTCTTGTCGTAGCTTCCCAATTCGAAGGCTTTGATGCTGAAGAAATCGACGACTCCTCTGATGACCTTCACCACTCTCTCCCTCCGCCTACTATCACCCAGTCTCATTCACCCTTTCCCGATCCGGAACCATCTAACTCCGATCTCATCCCCGAACCCGAACCTGAGTCCGATTCCGGAGATCCCTCGTTGGAGTTTTGGGATGAAGACGAGTTTGAGGGATTGCCAGTGGAGCAAGTAGTGGCACAGACGCTAGAGTCCCCACTGATTGCAGAAAATGCCACACAGACACTAGATCCCGAGACTGCTCAAGACACTAGAGAGAAGAACAAGTGGTACGCGGTGGAGATCGCCTGCGTCTCTTTCCTAATCGCTCTCGCAATCAACCATTTCCTTGGTAAACGTCACAACGAGAGCCTCGCTTTGGCTTGGGCTGCCAAATTCGCTTCCAAGGACACCATTTTCCAAAAGAATTTCAGCTTCTTGGGAGTTGGCGACGGAGAGGACTCGCCTTTGTTGCTCAAAGAAGCGCCTAACGTCTTCAAGTTCTACGCGAGCGGACGTAGGTATTGCCATGGATTGCTCGCTACTATGGAGCTCAAGAGTAGACACGATCTCATCTCAAGGCTTTTTAACTTGGTGCTACCTTGTAAAGACGACATCACTTTTGAGGTTTACATGAACGAAGAAACCATGGATCATGTCGTCTTTGCCATGGCCAGGAAGAAGGCTGCCAAAACGATGCACAAGGAGTTCAAGGATCTTCACAGATTCGCCGGGATTGTGTCTCCTCCCGCCGGGAGGAAGTGGGTGTCGGAGGAGCTAGCTGTGATCTCTGAATCCAAGGAAGTTGCTGGGGATCTCATCACTGACACTCTGCTTGATCAGGTCAGAATGTTTTCTCTCTCGTTGTTTCGTGACTTAGTGAGCAGGAATCGTTTCTTGGGAAGAATACACTTACCATGCCTTGTTATGATATTCACAACTCTTTGTCAGAATTTGGTAGTTCCATATCAGATCCTTCTATCTGATTTGCAGACATTTGGAGTGAATGAGCCTTATTGCTTTCCAGTGAGTGTAAAAGAGAAGCTTTAGTATCATTACCCTTATAGTTCAGTTATGGAGTTAGGTGATGGTTATTGATCCTTCTGTGTTATTCCCTTCTCAAAGAGCAGCGTGCTGCTGCAACTACTGATTGCTTGACCCTACGTTTTTTCTATCAGCAGTCTCCATGGTTACCTGGCTTGGACTCCGTGCTCTGTCTCTGATTGTATCTGAATCTGGGGTCAAATTGGGGGACTTCCAATGGGAACCTTAATTTGATTTATTTTGCTTAATGTTGCACATTGTATTTATCTTTATTATAATATCTTTGCTACACTTACCAAATATGAGCATGCAATGGAACTCTCTAGGTATTTGGTGACAAGGCTATGGACAAGTATGGGAAGAATTTCATCTCGATGCATATATCTGACCAACACCCTGGCAAACACAGGAAGATGCTGCTTTTCAAGTTTTCCTTACCAGATGCCAAACACATGGATGATATTGTCCGGTTGGTGACGCTAATTCCATATTACATCGACCTAGTAGGACGGTACAGGCTCAGTTCCCAGGTAAGGGGGAAGTAACTTATTATTAGTCATAGCCTGGTCTAATGCTTTGAAAAGCTGAGTTAAGCAGGTGTTTCTTTATATTTTATGAAGGCACGGAACAAAAGTGAGAGTGGTAGGCAAAAGGCAGCAGAGGAAGCGTACAAGGAACTTCAGAACGCGAGGCAAGAGGCATTGCAGAAGAAGAAAGTAGAGAGGAAGAAAATGATGGAGGAAGCAGAAGCAAAGATGAGCGCAGAAGTACTAAGGAAGAAAGAGACTAAAGAAAGAGCAAGGCAGGTGAAAAAGGCACTGCCAAAAGTTAAGATGAGCCGTGGTCACTAGCTGTTAAACAAACTGAGGCTTCAAATTTTATTCGTGAAAGCCATTCTCTCCAAAACTCAAAAAGCATAGAGAAAACATTGTCACGTGTTTTGCTTCAATGCTTAGTAGCTTCTTTTGCTTCATTCTCGTCCTACCTTAAAAGTACCGTTTTTGAATGATAATGGAGTTTCTCATGTTGAGGTCTTTGTATATAAATGGCAAATGGCTAATTGTTGTAGCCTTATATCAAGTGGGTTACAATGAAATACAATCAAAAGCTATTAATGGCATGGAGTTTGCTATAGAGTTACTTTGCATTAGAGTATGATTTCTATTTCTGGACGAGCCTTCTGAATCTTTTCTTGATTGATAACAAAAGTGCAGGGCCTAGAAGTGGCCATGTCGTGACAATAGCAATGTATGCTAATAGCCAGATCGATTTCCTGCTGTATCTTGAAAGCTGATCCACTCTCTTCTTCAAAGGGCCGAGTAAACTGTTGTAACCTTGAGGATTGTTGTCCTTAGGTGGATGATAACTTGTCTTTTCAGTTCGAGCAGTATTCTCTTGTTCTGCATCAGCTCTTCTTGTCTCCACTTCAGTTGCTGCAGCAGCAATCATCCCGTCTTCTCCAGTATCCACAACAAATGGTCCTTGATCAATCGAACATTCCAATGGTTCTGGGACAATCTGAGTCTGAAAGAGTGATATGATGAATGTCTTAGAAGAGACGTAAGAGTTGATCATGTCATGGTAATGGACAAAATAGTCATTTCTTGCATACCTCCTGTCTTCGGTCCGCAAAGGGGCTGGAGAGCAGTACTTCAAAATATTCTTGCACAGCCCTAACCCACCTATACATAACAATTTTCACATATTTCATTTCCAATCCTAAGAAAGTACTTATGGATAGAGTCTGAGATGAGTATCTAAGAGCACGGGTTTACCACATGCTTGTTGCCGTAATCCCTTCATAGTAAGCAAGATGACCACCATGTGTTGTGGTTGCCAGAACTATGTTTTTGTTTCCCCTGCAAGTTGAGAGATTGGAACATCAGTTTCATGATACATGGAGACCCAACACAGCGTGCTACAGAAAGATACAACCTAGAAACTCATCAAATTTTGCCAGCTATGCCTAAAGCCGTTCAAATCCTAATTTGGCCACACACATGGACATAGAAACTCTGTGTAACAAAAAAAAAATACCAACTCAATTTAGCAACGGAAATCTTCTGATAGCTTCTAGAGCACCCAAGAGAAAACCCAAACAACAAAACCAAATATGAATGACTTCTAGAGCCAGAAACAATTCCCCATATAATATGATACCTTCACATCCAGTTAAATCCCCTGGTTATACTAATTGTTCCCTTTAACTATCTTCTTAATGTTAGTGAGGTAATGTGGCATTACTAAACAGCTGAATGACTCTTCATAAAGACTTCTCAGTGGCCCTAGAACGAAGGAGAACCAGAGAGCAAGGGAGTCGACCAGAGGAATATTGATGCAGATTAATCTAGTCCATCACCAGCAGAGTTGAATACTGGAGGAAATCATGATGAACGGGTAAAAGCAAAGAGATTCCTACCTACATTCATCCCAAGGAATAGCTTCCCTAGTACAAACTGGATCATCCAAAGCACTGATACAAAGGAGCGGAATAGCAACATTTCCCACAAATTGCGCACTGCTTGAATGTCTATAGTATGTATCAGTTGTCTGCAGCATCAAAAATATTGGTTTTTCTACTGGTTTAATGGAAAGATAGGATATATAAACAAAGAATAAAGAGAATATGAATCAAACTGCACCTCGAATTTGCCAACAAGTCTGGTGGCGTAATTGTCAAACTCTCGAACTGAGCGTGACTAAAACAAGATACGAAAGGAATGAATCTTCTAAGTCAATTTACTTGATTTGGCAAATAGTTTTTGATAATCAGAATCTACCTTCTTAATGCCTTCCCAATCGGCTATACGAGAAATAATGGAGTGGTGCCTGTAGGTAAAACCATGTGTAAGGGAAAACGAGATGACAAAAGCAAGGTGAAAATACAAAATTAACAATACAACACAAGAATTTGGACATACAATTGTGCATAACCTTGTAGACCAACAGTAAGCACTCTGTCATATAATTTTTGCACAAGTCTGCGGTTGATAAATCGATCACATATCTGCAAAGAATAGCATTTTAAACAGTAAGGCATGGTAGTTTTTTTCTTTTCTAGATTCTCTAGACTAAATCTTCAATTTGGGTATAAAATTCAAAGTAAATGTAGTACTAGAAGCACGAATTTGTATAATAAAGAAAATGAATCAAGAACGGAAAGTGGAATGAAGAGAAATATCAAGGAGGATACAACTTGAGATCAACAAAAGCAAATAGCTTATCAAGCCCAGCCATGTTTTTTTCCAAAATATTAAAGTATGTTAAGATGATGTGAAATAGAAACCATATTCGTGACCGTGAAATGAAGAGTGACGTTGTTTTCACTATTAAGTTCAAACAGTTAGCAATATCACATAATGTCAGTTAGATAGATTGGAGGTGAGAGTCTACTGACCAAAAGATCCCAAGGAGAGCACACAGCAGTAGCTCCAATAAGAGGTGTATTAGGCCCATCCTCCCCAAGATATTTTACCTGGAAGAGGTTCGAATTACAAAAGTCAGAATCCCACACGAAAGCCCCTCAACCCACTTGTGTGGAACGTTATGCGCTCAGGACAACCATATCCTTTGATGCAAAGCAAGACTAATTGAATAAAAGGATATACCAGAACGTTGGCACCAATGCTTGTTCCAACAGCAAACAGGGGAGCCTCAGGGAACTGAGAATGGATGTGATCAATTACTTTCCGAAGATCTACTGTCCACCCAGCATTGTAGAAGCAGTCAGACTGATTAAAGAGTCAAAGAGTCAGTCATTCATGATTCAGGGAATCAACCTCACAAATGATAAGCTTATGAAAAAAGAAAAGATTTCAAAGCTACTTAATCTCTTTAATAATGTCATGCTTGTTCCAGCAAAGGTAGAAGATAAAGAAAGAGAGAGAGAATATCACAGTTAAAGATATTCCTCCAAGACCACGATGGTTGCTCACAACAACATTCCATCCTTCCTTAGCCAGCCTGAAGGCAAGATGTTTAATATACTGCGGAAAAAAGCAAGGTTTATTTAGGGTAAGAGATGAATGGGGAAAGTCCTAAAAGGAAAGAAGGAGAATGGTAAAAGGAAACGAACTGCAGCAGTAGAATCACTGGTGAGGCCTGGAACCACAATAGCAATTGGAGTCCTATCACTTCCTGGAGTTGAGTCGTTGACCACCTGAGAAATACCTTCCACGACTGTACAGAGCAGAAGACAAAAAAAAAGGTTTAAGAAAGACCAAGAAACAAAAGCAAAGGTATTGTTGTTAGTAGCAACCATCAGAATGCATTAACCAGTCCAGAGCAATTGTGCCACCATCTGTTGCCTGAAAGAGATTTCTGACCACGGAAAGAGATTCATTTGATAAGGAGGAACATGTTTCAGGAAAGAGATGAATGGTTTATGAGTAAGAAGAACTGACCGCTTATAGGAGAAACGAGGTGAGTTACCAAAAAGGCTAAGGAAAGCCGTTTGAAGATGAGGGCTTGAAAGCCAGAACGTAGGAAAGTAGCTGAAATCGAAAGGACAAATCTTTGAGCTTGAGCCCTGGTATTACTTACTTAAAAGACAAAGAAGATTACCGTCCGTGAAGGAGACGACACTTGGAGACAATGAAGTGGCACAAGTCGGAGTTGGGATTGAAGGTGAGAGAGATAGGATCTGCTTTAGGGAAATGGATTTCGAGGAACAAGTAGATGAAAAGGAGGATGGAGAGGAAGAGGAAGAGGAGATAGTGAAAGAGTGGGATGCGAGAGAGAGATCTGAAGAGGAGGAGATAAGGAGACTCCTCTGTGATTGCGCAATTCATTCTTCTTTGATTGCAAATATGTTTATTCCAATGAGCGGAGGAGACGACCCATTTCTCTGGAACTATGACATTTGACTAATCTACATGAGGAGTGGCACTGTGGAGGAATGAGATATGACATGTGGAGGATCCAGTGCAAAATCGAACAAATTTGGTGTTTTGGTTCCTTCTATTTTCAATGTCTTAACCAAAAAATTCATGAAAAAAAGAGGTTATGACTATAGGCCGGTCTTAATTAAATTTAGTTTCCTCTAGAGAAGTGTATTAAGGAAAGCTTTATATGTCTAAAAGATTGAGAGCTTCTAGGAAAGCTTTGACCAAGTGGAAGATAGAAAACTATGTAATCTCTACAGATCAAATCTCTCATCTTATAAAAAAAGTCTTAAAAGAGAAGCAATCTAGTAGTGATAGGCTTCAGCTTACCAAGTCCATCAACAGAGAACTTTATTTGGCATACAATGAAAAAAAAAAAGAGTATTGAAAGCAAAAGACTAGGGATTTATGGTTGTTATCCGGAGATCGGAACACTAAATATTTTTATGCTTCGGTTACGGCTACAAGAGAAAATAAAAGAATTGTGAAGCTTTTAGATTCTAATGGCTTAGCTCAGATGCGCTCTCGAGTTGTGTTTGAGAATATTGGTTTAATTTGTTGTGTAATTCTCAAAATAAGTTTTGCTAATGGTCGACTGGATGCGGCTTGTAGATTCTCAAGGAAACATTTGAAGAGGAGTTATTTGAAGTATTTCTTGTACCAGTCGAAAATACTACAGAAAATACTATAAGAAGTGCAGAACCAACATTCTGCACTACATTCTGCCTCACTTGCATTAACAACATTCTGGTATGGTTCTTCTTATATTCATTTGTTGGTGTTTCTCTTTGCTTAGTGCCCAAAGAAGAAATTTGAGAAGGCTACCAAAAAAACCTATTGTATATGGAAGCATTACATATTCATAAACCAGAGGTTACTGAAACTTTATTGAAATGATTAGTTAGTATACCTAGTTTGTTTGATTGCTTTCAAAGATTTTACAACACAGGTTTTACTTTATAGAGCAAGTGGAGATTTTCAGCAGCTATCGACTTAAGAAAATCAGGGTCTGGAACTTAAGTATCTCCAAGAAAGGTATGACATCATTGTCTCTGATGAATCACGGATAGAGGTGTAAGATGGACAAAAGACCATGGGCTTACCCCAGTCCATAAAGTATTTTGACCCATATGGTCACTAAAATTTAAGTTCATATTAAAAATGTCCAGATGGGTTAATGTCCAAATGGGCTAATGTCCAAATGGGCTAAAACCATTTGGTCAGTGGGCGGCCCAAGTAGACATTTTTTAGTTTGTTTTCAGAAAATAAACATTTTTTCATTTGTTAAAACGAAAAAGTCATATTTTTCTATTTTGCAAAAACCGATTCTCAAATCTCTAAATCTTCATCTTCATTATTTCGTGAATTGCTAATTCAGGGTTAAAGTTTATACATTTCACTCATTTTATGTTTTAATAAGAAAACATGATTTTACGTTTTTGGTGGGAAAAATAGATTTTACGTTTTTAGGTGAAATACTAGACTTTATGTTTTTGGCGAGAAAATTTATGTTTTGGCGGAATATGAGATTTTACGTTTTTAGCTGAAATACTAAATTATACTTTTTTGGCTGGAAAAATTTACGTTTTTTGCGGAAAATGAGATTTTACGTTTTTAGTGGAGATACTATATTATACTTTTTTTGCGGAAAAAAATTACGTTTTTGGCGGGAAAAATTATGTTTTTGGCGTAAAACAGGATTTTATGTTTTTAGGTGAAATACTAGATTTTACGTTTTTGGCGGGAAAATTTACGTTTTTGACGGAACATTTTTATCTGAAATACTAGATTACGTTTTTGGCGGGAAAAAATTACGTTTTTGGTGGAAAATGTGATAAATTTTGTCAAAAAAACTTTGTACTCTAATACACAAATATTATATGTTGACCATATGGACGGCTCATGTCCACATGGTTTTGTCTTTTGTCCAGATGAGTCAAGACCATATGGATTATAAGACCATATGGGGTAAGACCATACATAGCCCATGATAAAATTTGTCAACTTGGTCAGGCCCAACTGACAGCTCTAATCACAGACGATATAGGCTTGAATGTGGTGATCATTCTGTTGGATGATTTTATTTTTTAGCTATAACTGCAATATACATGATTTCACTTGGAACCTTTGATGGTAAAGCTTATTTTGAAATCTGTTATAAATCCAAAAAAGATAAACCTAACAGTCACCTTTTTGCCCTAAACAAATTCTTTTATTCAGAGATCAGATGTAAATACAGGAAGTCGGGAAGGGCTCAGCTACGGTTTTGTATGTTAGTGGCTTGAGGCGATGACTACAAAAACATCATCAAGGGACCATCTTGTAAGTTTATATTTATCTGAAGGATTAATCACAGCTTGGTCCATACCCGCAAGGCGATAACCGATAATGATTTCATGTCTTTGACGAGCCCTTCTCATTATGTTATAGAAACAAACCTCTTCTTGATCATATATGTAGAATTCTGCAGGTCTTATGCACAGTTCGTTACCCTGCAAACACAAATGAGTCCCCTCATCAGAATCATCTCCATTCTACAGAAGCAAAGCAAGTTCCTTTCCAATGATCTACAAAAAGAAAATACCTTTTCCGCGAAGAGCTCTTTTAAAACACGGTTTATTTGTTTATCCTCTGCAACCATGGCTAGAGCCATACTAACTAACTCGTTCGATAGTACGTAATAACTTATTCTGGATACAGAAACAAGGTTTTTTGTTCTTGAATCCAGAATTTCACTAATCACAATCGATTTATCTGAAGCTTGCTGCATTTTACGGATCCAGCAACAACTGGGGAAGCCAGATATTCGTAGAGTGCTTGACTTTGTATCTTTGTAGGGAAGCCGTTTCGACTGTTGATTAGAATAGGGAAACAACAGCTTACGTTAATAGTCATATATGTCTAAATTCGGTTATGAGATCAAGAGCCATGCATGTCTATAGTTTCTAATATACTTAAAAACTGAAAGCCAAAACAACTAACCAAAGTGGCAACATATATTTGTCTCTTTTAGAAAGATGCATGATATGTACCTGTATATCTCGAATAAGGAGAAGCGTGGCAAGAGATCGGGAGTCTGAATGAACAATAGAGTTCTCCAGTGACTGTTCTGCAAGAATTAAGATCTGCAGTTTGATTGGTAATCATGAAAAAGTGGCATATTTATTCTCAAGCTACACCAACCAGAAAGACAGAGAAAGCAGACAGCTTACGGAGTCAAAAGTCTCTAAAGGGAGGCTTTCTAAATGACGCCTGATTACTGCATTTCCCTGCCTATGTACAAGTTTTATATTCACCAATTTGGATATGTTCAATCCTGCAACTGTCAACTTTTTCTCTCTTTTCTGATCTGGAACCTCATTAAACATCCATAACTCAGATCCAGGCGCAAGCAAAGCTTCAAGCACCTATACAGGGTTTACAACCAATTTATATGTGGAACTACCTTTACTACTTATTTATGCTATCATTCTCCTCTCTCTTTTGATATACCATGTACCTTGATCATATCATCAATGTCACGGCGCCAACCACAAAATAGTATTTTCTCTGGATATTTTGGAGGATCCTGCATTTTTGGAAAGTGACACATTCGTACTTACAATCGGAATACGATTCTATGTAATTAATGAACCAATATAGAAATTTTAGTAAATCATGCTAGCATAACATGATACCTACTAGTGTACACAATATCTTGATTTAAGGGTCAAGAAGACTGGCAATGCATTGAAGCTGTTAGGCAGCATGTCAAGTAAGGGCTACTACCAAAAGTGTACTACAGTAAGTAGATTAAGGGTGTCCAGGCATTGTACTAGAATATAACCAATAAATTAATTCACGCTACATCCCGGAAGATTCATGAAAAGACCAGAAAAAAAGAAAAAAATTACACAGAAGAAATCAAGCATACCTCCGGAAGTGAACCAGGAGCGTAAGTGTCATCATCCTCGGCTATGACAAGTATTTCATCTCCTTCTTCCAGAACATAGTTGTCACTAGGATTCAAAACTATCTTCCCATCCGCTGCAACCTTAACTCCGCAGGGAATCGCATTGGGAAATGAAATGAGGACATCTTTAAAACGGTAACCATCAAGCTGAGGCCACTTCTTTATGTAAAATTCAGCGTTCTCAAAACCCAATATATCCTCCCATATCTGACAATGGTAAAGGAACAGTTAAGAAGAGTTAAAAGCATAAGAATCCATGTAGTATATGTTCCTTGGATTTAGAATCAACTAGATGAAGAGTTAAAAGAATGCTTTGCAGAACCATGTCTATGTTTGGTTAGGGGAATTTTAACCAGACTTATGATGTAGCTTATATTTTTATCCAATTTTCTCTTGTTTTCTCAAGTTTTAGAAAGTTGATATAGTACACAATAAATAAACAATTGCGTCTCTAATTTTTTGCTTTGTCACGGACTTGTCTCATTAAGTTAATTGAGTTTTCAAGTGTTCTTCAGGTTAGGTGGACATACTTACTTGTGCAAGACCAGGTTGAAGAGCGCATTGAATCATTAAGCGTCCAATCACATCATGAGCAACAACAGTTTCAATGTGCTCTCCACCAACAAGCTTCACCAAGGGCTCGTTGTCTAGATCACACATTTCAACGACAACATGCCCCTTCCAACCCTCTTTTACTCCTGTAAGACTGAGTACAACCCTTAAGGCACGTGCATCGCTCTGTTTATGTTACCTCAAAGGGATTAATACTTCACAAGAAACAGTAATACCATAGAGTAACAAGTGACGGAAAACAAGAAACAACCTGGTCCGCATTTTCATCAGATCCTAGTACAATGATGGCCCGCGCACTTGAAACGGACACCTGCAATCGATCAAAGGTTGCACACGGAAGTAAAAAAAGCACTTGAGTGGAAGAAGCAAATTAAACTTAGAAACTCGGGTATTACCTTCTTAAGATCAGCGAGTATAAGTGGACTGCCACTTCTACATATAACTGATGTACCCATTAGATCAAACTCAATTTTAGAAATATCAACCTCCATCTCTTCCTTGTCTCGTTCCGCTAGCACCACAACAACACCTCCACCAATGCTTTTATTTGCTATTTCCAGCTGCTTCAAGAGAGAACCCTACATGCATAATGTTCTCTGTTTCTAAGCCAAGGCAACACGGAAAGGTTGCCCTAGAAAAAATGGATAAAAGGCATACCAATTTATCACTCCATCCAAGAATTAGTATATGATTGCTTTCAAGGACCTCGCTTTTCCCTTTCCGTAGAGAATCTACCATCTTGGAGATAACATCTGAAATGAGACCAAGCATTGTAGCGAATATCAACATACCTCCTGTACTGATAGCCACAGAAACGATTCTTGGTCCGACACCGACTCTATCTGCGTGGCTTCCCGAATCTGCCACAAAAGTCCATGATAGCCAAAGGGCTTCATCGACTCCACAGTCGCTGACTGCATACAATGCGAAGCCACCATATAGTATAAGAAGTAGAGTTGCAAAGAGTAGGGCGAGCAGCTTAGCATATGGATATACAGAAAAACACACATCCAATGAATACACTATTCTTTTCCTGAGGGGAACCTCTTCTTTCTTCCGATTTGTTGGTTTCAGTAGATTCTTGACATAGGAGAGATAGTCAAAATACATGTAAAACAAAAAGGGCAAGACAAGGGTGATAACCACAACAACAGCTCTACTATTAGTGTCTTCCAGGTTTAGAGTTCCACTGCCTGGAACTCTGCTACATCTTGCTACAACTGCCTGTAACAAGGGAGAGAGGAATATCAAGTGCCAAAACAAACAAAAAACAGTCTTCAATCATTTTTAACATGAGAACTATCATTAGAAACTTGTCACACAAAAAACTACAATCATTTGAACTTGATGTTGTAAACATACCTCTAGCTTTGCAACTTTAGCCCGAAGAAACATGGCATAAATAAAAGAAAACGAACAACTGAATTTGAGCTGCAATAAAAGAGTAAGACGAACATGAGCCAATATATAATTAATGGTCAGCAGATTAGTAGTAATTGAGGAGGACCAAAGCTAAGATATAACATACGCAATGAGTGAGAGAGAAATGAGTCCACAACCGAGTTATCCTCTGACTCGGTGACGCTTCAGAGTTGGTCCGATTTGTCGCCGCAAAGTTACTGGTATCACCGTCGCAGTGGTTGGATTCATATCTGAAAGTGGGAGCTGTGGGTAAGGTCTTGGATCTGTGGAACTTTAGGGAGCTTGTAGGGCCATGATTCGGCATCATCGCTTGAGATAGAAACTGAAAATCATTTACAGTTGATGAAAGAGAGTGTCTGTGTTTTCTTCTCTTTTGTGCAGTTTTTAAATGACTAAAGTAAATGGAGGGAGAAAGCTTTTGATCGTACCCGGATCTTCCTTGTGCTTATTATTTACCTTTTTAGATCCAAATTTATAAGACATTTTGGAACATAGTTAGTAACGGAGCTTAGTCAGTAGTTGAATTATTAGATTAATTAAAACAAGGGAGCTGGTTTATGATTAAATGCGATCTAAATCAACGTCGTATTTTCAATAATTTTGCAGGGAACGCCTAACTCGCATTAGCACTACTCGGTTCGCACATTGGTTTATGACCGGAGATTTTAATAAGATTACTTGCCATGAAGGAAAAACAGGAGGTCGTCGGCGACCGGACAACTCCTTTTTGGACTTCAACTTAATGAGACTAAGTCGTGAAATGGTGGATTTTCCATATAAGGGAAATTACCTATCATGGGTGGGTCGCCGGGGTGCAATTGTCATTCGATGTAGACTCGACCGCTCCATGGGAAATGAGGATTGGTATGAGCTTTTCTCTCATTCAAAGATGGAATACCTTCGCTTCATGGGCTCGGACCACCGACATGTTCTTACTCATATTGACAATATCATAATAGGGGGACGAAAAAATTTAGATTCGACAAGCGCTGGCTATCGAAACCGAATTCTGAAGAGGTGGTCAGATCAGGATGGGCGAGTAGGCGGCCAGGCGTGGTGCCAACGGTAGGCGACCGAATAGCCAATTGCCAGAAAACTATTTCACGGTGGCACAGACAAGACCAAATTATCTCTGAGGAGGAGATAGAAGCTTTGAAGGTCCGTTTAGAAGAGGCCCAAAGTAATAATGATGCTATGCTCGAAGAAATTGCGGCCATACAAGAAAAATTATGTACGGCTCTGAGGGATGAGGACATTTTCTGGCAACTGCACAAGAACCATGATGATCAGGTTAGTCAGCCCGGCTACTTCCTTAGCCTTACTTTCGGTTTCCTTGTTTACCCATCATGTAAACATTGCCTTGGGTCCAATTTTCTTTATGGTACTCACATACTCTTTACTCGAACTATACAAGTCACACAGTCCCGAAATGTAAGATCACCATCAAACATACCGGCCGAATCTTCTTTCGTGAAGTCTCCTCCAACTTCACATTTCCGGCAACTCCATTGCCTTAACAATTTTCTTAAAGAATTTCACTTCCTTAGTGAATCTTCCACTTTCATTTCCCCGGACAACTTGTCCATACCACTTCACGAAGTTACTAGCTCATCCTTAAGCTATTTGATCAACTCGTTCCTCGGCAACCCTTGCCTTGCTTAGCCATCTACGGATTTCTATTATAGTTCTTCCGAGATCGGCTTCCTTATTACTTCTACCGTTGCGCGTCTTCTTCCTTGATCACAAACGGTTTCCTAGTCAATCCTTCCCATTTCCAATCATGGAATCCGGATCCATTGACTAATCTTTACACTTAGTCATTTCAATGACTTTCACCGCGTTAAAACAATTCACCATGTTCTTCCCACGCATTCATCCTTGAACCACACAAGGTTTTCCTTTTCACGTACCCTTCTCACTTGATCTCTCTGGGATCAAGTCACTTGACAACTTTCACCATGCTTTTCCTTAGCATTTTCGCGTATAAGCATTTTAGACAAACTGTCCTAGAACCGTGAACGCTCTGATACCAACTTGAAGAGCCCCAACCCAGATTTCCTTACACCGCGAAATCCTAGCTCGGCTACTTCACTAACACCGTGACCGAACCTCTATGAATTTTTGCCTATTTCCTTAAACTCCTCAAAGAGGTTCAACCCAACCAGTTTCCACCACAACTTAGCTAACTTAACAAGTCTAGCTACAGATTTACTTAAACTTACGCTAAGCAACAAAAAGCACAACACAAGATCCGATTTAACACGTACCTTGCCATTGCGACATACCCCATACCTTGGCCACTGCCGATATCGGTCTATCCATGGACTTGAGCTCCGATCCGCACCAAGCAACCGAACCCATTCACATGACTTCTACCGAACAACGCAACTTAACTATCCTTTACCGAACATTATCCATTCCACCACCTCCCTTGTTACTTAGTCACTCAGCCAACCATCCCCACATGACCAAGTAACAAGAGAGGTGGCATGAATCCTTGTTCCATGCACCACATTCAACAGACTCGGTCACTACGACCATCAAACACTCGGTCACCACGACCATAACACTCAGTCTCCGCGACCATCAGACACTCGGTCTCTGTGACCATCGCAAACTTATTACTGATGACACTACTGCCATCGCAGATGGTTACCGACGACGATACTGCCATCACAAATGGTTACCGATGACACCATTGCCATCGCAGCCCGTTACCGATGACGATACTTCCATCGCAGATAGTTATCGATGACTCTTCTGTCATCGCAGACGATTACCGATGACTATACTGCCATCGTAGACGGTTACAAATGACTCTTCTGCCATCGCAGACGATTACCGATGACTATACTGCCATCGCAGACGGTTATCGATGACTCAATTACTATCGCAACCTGATACCGATGACGATACTGCCATCGCAGACGCTCACCGATGACTTCTCTGTCTTCGCAGACGGTTATCGATGACTCCGCTGTCATCGCAGTCGATCACCGATGATGCCACTGTCATCAGCGGCGATATTTGTCTGTCACCGACGATCATCGATGACTACTCGATGATCACCCTTTTTCGTGATTATTCTTCGATGATTACTCGATGAATCACCATCGAATTATCCACAGACACGATCGGAATTACCCACACCCAATCACCGACACAAACACTTGAAGATCTCTCGGTGATTCTCTCTGAATTCGCCTTAGGATCCCTTTCCCAGTTTTTTTTGCGTGCATTCCCCAGTTCCCCGAAGTTTTTCCTTTTGTTTCCCTTATGAAACTGCCTTGGAACCGCCCAGACAACCGTTCCCACTTGTTTCCGCTTCCCAAAGGCTTCGGGCAACCATTCTCTCTTGTTTCACTTGAATTTTAGTGTGTTTTGGCTTAACCATTTCCGCCAAAAACACTTATAATATTTTCCACTCGTTTATACTCGGAACACTCGACCCAGCTCGGATCCGATAGTCCCACTGTGGACTGCCCTGCCCAGAATCCGACCGCGTTCCGATAAATCCGCTTAGCTCGGATTCCACTATTCCGTTCAGTTTTACGTTGACTTTCCGTCTCCGTTGACGTAACGGTTGTGCCCAGTTCAGATTCTGCTCGATCACCTCGAGCACTTCTTTTCACGGTGATCAGTCCGCGGAACACGGGTGTTATAGTATCCCTGGTACATATGAGGAGGTGTGTTATAGCGGAAATGAATGATTTTCTCACTCGGGAGGTATCAGATTCGGAGGTCAGTGCAGCAATATTTGCAATACATCTGGAAAAGGCAATAGGACCGGATGGGATGACAACACTGTTCTATCAGAAGTTCTGGAATATTATTGGTCCCTAGGTGGTGGAGATGGTCCGCAGCTTTATGCGTACAAGAGCTTTGGACCCTCTGAGCAATGCGGTCAATATCTGCTTGATTCCAAAGTCGGAGAGGCCACGTTTGATGAAAGAGTTTCATCCAATTAGCTTGTATAATGTGAGCTATAAGATCATTTCTAAGGTCCTCTGTCAGAGGATTCGACGCTTTCTACCTTCATTGGTGACAAAATCTCAATCCGCCTTCGTGGCAGGAAGACAAATTACGAACAACATCCTCCTAGCTCAGGAAGTTTTCCATGCCATGATGACAAATTCGGTGGGTAAAAAGGAGTATAATGGCCATTAAAACGGATATGAGTAAAACATATGATAGGGTGGAGTGGGATTTCCTGGAAGCACTGATGCACAAGATGGGGTTTTCGGAGAAATGGATCATGTGGATTATGACTTGTGTCAATTCGGTATCTTATAGTATCTTACTGAATGAAGAGCCAAAGGGGATGATCACACCCTCCCGCGGACTAAGACATGGAGACCCTCTCTCTCTCTCCATATATGTTTATCCTCTGTACAGAAGTACTCATTGCCAATATCCAAGCTGCCAAGGCAGCATGAAATATTTGTGGCATACGATTAGCTCCTACGTCTCCTACGTTGTCTCATCTGTTGGTTGCAGATGATAGCCTTTTCTTTGAACCCCTTAAAGGAGAAAGTCTGGAAGTTGAAAACGACGAATAAGATCCGTCATTTCCTATGGCAGTCCCTATCCGGGGCAGTCGCGGTTAATGAAATATTGGCGCACAAGCATCTACAGCAGGAGTGAAAATGCCCTAGGTGTGGTGATGTGGATGAAACCCTTAATCATGTATTGTTTACATGTCCGCTGGCTAAACAAGTGTGGGCCTTGTCAAATATTCCAAACCCTCCATCAGTCTTTCCTCGGGATAACTTATGGGGCAACATGAATTATTTGTTCTCCCGGATTCCATCTCGTGCCGACTTCGAGGCGCATGTCCGGTGTTTTCCGTGGATCATCTGGTACATTTCAAAGGCCAGAAATGACAAAATATTCAATAATATGGACATATCCCCACCAACGATCGTGGAGCTAGCTAGAAGGGAGAGTATGGAGTGGTTTTTGGCGAATGAGTCGTTGATTGTCGGCCAACCGATCCAGGGACAGACTATTTTGGAGGAAGATCGGCATGAGGTGTTTCGATGCTTCTTTAATGGCTCTTGGAAAGAAGACGAGAGTACGAGTGGTGTGGCGTGGATTTTACAGCTACAATATGGCACAACAGACTTGCTAGGTGCCAGAGGTTTGCGGTGAATTTTATCCCCATTACATGCAGAGATGTATAGCCTTATGTGGGCAATGTCAAACCTCCGTAAATATATACATTACTGGTCGGCGTTCTAACTGACTCACATGAATTGGTAAGTATGGTCGCTGCTCCAGAGGATTGGCCCCATTACTGCTCGGCGTTCTAACTGTAGGTGTGGACAAGTTCAACAGTGCAAAATCCACATTTTTTCTTTACAATATTTATTTGAATTTATTTTTGATAAATAAGGTTGTATGAAAATATAAAGGCTTATGCAATGCACCTAATTGTTAGTTGAGGCGGGGGTCTGGTAGTAATAGATAGTCATATGGAAATGCATACTACTGTTAAAGAAAGGTGACAATTGTAACCAAGTAATGTGCTGGTCGGTCTGTGTTGTAAATATGAATTGATATGGAATAATAAATGATTGGTGTGTGCGTGTGTGTGTGTGGTGGTGGCTAAATGAGGTCTGTGTTGCGCAAAATGACATTCTCCTTCCTCCTCCCAATTTCTCACAAACCCTTCTTTCTCCCTCTCCGATCTTTCTCTCCCAACGCGATGCAGGATTCAGCTTCACTCTCTTATCTCACTCAGCGAGAAGCCGCCCAGATTGATGAGACCTTGATGGGTCCTCTTGGCTTCTCCGTTGATCAGCTCATGGTCTCCATTTTCTCCCTTGTTGTTTCCCTTCCCTTGTTTCTCTTCTCCGCCTGATCGTCCTCGTCTTCTTGCAGGAATTGGCTGGTCTTAGCGTCGCAACTTCAATTGCTGAGGTAATTAATCAAACGGATCCCTAAATGTTAAAACCATATAAGAACTCAACTCAATTGAACCCAATCACACTTCATATTGGCATTACAATCTTTTTCTTGCTATGTTCCTTCATTGCAGGTTTATAAACCGACAGAATATAACCGGGTTCTAGCAATCTGTGGTCCTGGAAACAACGGTGGTGATGGTCTGGTGGCGGCCAGACATCTTCACCACTTTGGATATAAACCATCTATCTGTTATCCTAAACGTACAGCCAAATCACTTTATACTGGACTACTCACTCAGGTTTGTAACCACTGCTTCATTTCTTACCTTTCTTTACTGCCTGCTGAAATTGTTTGTTTCTGCAGCTGGAGTCACTTTCACTTCCTTTCCTCTCCGTTGATGATCTGCCAGAGGACTTGTCAAAGGACTTTGATGTTATTGTAGATGCAATTTTTGGGTTTTCATTTCATGGTAACTATTCTTCTGCCAACTTCCAAGTGCTCCTATTTTCATTTGCGTCATATTTTATTTGCTGTTTGAGTCAATGATTTGCACATGTAGGTGCTCCAAGGCCTCCTTTTGATGACCTCATCCGGACATTGGTGTCCTTGCAGAACTATGAGCGAAAACACCCAGTCCTTGTCTCTGTCGATATTCCCTCTGGTTGGCACGTTGAACAAGGAGATCATGAAGGTGGAGGAATTAAGCCTGATATGTTGGTATGCCTTAGAAGAAATGCTTGCACTAATCTTTTCCTTTGAATCATTTGTTACTGTCATACACTTGAGGAAACTACCTCACCATCTGAACCTTTTAACACTTTTTAGGTATCTTTGACTGCCCCAAAATTATGTGCCAAGAGATTTTGTGGCCCTCATCACTTTTTAGGTGGGAGATTTGTACCACCTTCTGTTGCAGAAAAATATAAGCTCGAGCTTCCTAGTTACCCTGGGACATCGATGTGTGTTAGAATTGGTAAACCTCCGCAAGTTGACATATCTGCTATGAGAGTAAACTATGTCTCTCCAGAATTGCTTGAGGACCAGGTTGAAACTGATCCTACTTTACAGGTATGAATTCATTTCTTTATCTTTGTGCGCCTTCTACAATCACGGGTTATAAATTAGCAGAAAGTTATGTTGCTCCCAGTCTTTGTTGTACTAAAGTCATTTTGTTATCTGATGTAATAATACTCCTTTTTCAATTTTGCTCATATTTAATGGGTTTTCAATCACTTGTTCTGCTAGATTACTCACTGATAAGTCATTGTGGTTGCTTATTAGAGATAAGGCATTAGGCATCCTTTTTGCTAAGACAATTCATTCTTCTTTTGCAGTTCCGGAAATGGTTTGATGAGGCAGTTGCTGCTGGATTGAGAGAAACAAACGCTATGGCTTTGTCTACGACGAACAAGGACAGAAAACCGTAAGTGTACTTTGATGTTTCTAGAAATTTCACTCTGTGGAACAATACGTTAATGTCCATATCTCTTAGATGTCATGGTTATCTAACATTACAGTATTATAAAGGTGGAACTTTACATAGCTTTCTGCAATAGGATGAGATGCATCCAGTTATGATTCTTTGATCTTGTTGGCTGATATACACCAATTGGTAGAAAAAGTGCACCTAAGGTTTCCAGTTTGCTGCATGATATGCAGTATCTAACATGTTTTTATTCTTGTTCCACACTTTTTGAAGTAGTCACAAGTATAAATGTTGGTGTATCTGCATGCGCCAATCTCGATCATGGGTGATCTCAGTTAATGTTCTGAGTACAACTTAAGCTGTGTCAAAAGATCGAACAGGCACAAATTTGCATCGGGCACAAGCTTTGCATGTTTACTTTCTTTCTCATTATCTTTTTTCATGAGAGTTAATGTGATGCAGATCATCAAGAATGGTTTTGCTAAAAGGATTTGATGAGAATGGATTTGTCTGGTTAGTACATCCTCTCCTTTATCTGCTGAGAAAATTGGGGTATGATGATCTTTGTGTGCAACCTGCTGTTAATTTATTAAATTGTAAAATGTAGGTTCACTAACTACGAAAGTAAAAAGGGTTCTGATTTATCAGATAATCCTTGTGCCGCACTTCTTTTTTACTGGGAAAGTTTGAATCGGCAGGTGTGTGTTTCCATCTTTCTTAATCTTGTGTTCAAGCTGACATTTGGCAATCTGCTGCTATATAGTACTCTGGTCTGCAAAGGGAGATGCTTCCACCACTGATACGCAAGACTTAGTAACTTGGTTGCTACATGTCTTTTAGCAGTACTAATATCCGTTCTCACTGTACCAAACAGGTAAGAATCGAAGGACCAGTGGAGAGAATACCTGAAGCTGAATCAGAGAATTACTTTCATAGCCGTCCTAGAGGAAGTCAGATCGGAGCTATTGTTAGCAAGCAGGTGCCTATGTGATCTGTTACATTTATCAAAATATTTCAAAAGAAGTTAGGAATTTGCTTTGGACCCTCACCCTTCAACTTTTGGTTTCTATCAGAGTTCTGTAGTACCTGGCAGGCATGTTCTATACGAGGAGTATGAAGAACTGACAAAAAAATATTCGGATGGGTGAGTTCTAAACTCATTTTGATTTTGATATATTTTTTTTTGATGACTAAGAATTAGAGAGTCATGACTCTTTGTTTTTGGCTTGCAGAAGTGTGATACCAAAGCCAAAAAACTGGGGAGGATTCCGACTTAAACCAAAGCTTTTCGAGTTTTGGCAGGGACAGCCATCTCGTTTGCATGACAGGTGCCTCCAATCTTTGACCTAAATCAGGTTTTGTGTAGCATTAATGTAAATTGGGAGGAGAAATAGCTTGAAATATGAGAAGCAGAAAGAGGAAAATGATCTCTTAATTAGGCTTAGAACACATAAAAGTAGCCATTGCCACAAAGTTTGCTAATGTATAATGGTGGAACACAGGGTGCAGTATTCTCTGGAAGATGTAAATGGGAATCCTGCATGGAAAATTCATAGATTGGCCCCATGACTTTGTACTCAACTACTGAAGACGATGGGATGCTGGCTGCTTGGGTTTCATTTCAACCACCACTACATAATGAGAATAAGCTTTAAGTATAGCCGTTGTTTAGGGATTTGTTTCCAAAATTGTCACTAAAATAAAAGTGCTTTTCCATTTTTGCACTGAATAATGTGATATACTTATGTGTGGAAGTAATTACCAACTAGTGTTACATGTGATGGAGTATAACGCATAACATAGAACTGTGGGGGAGCTGAAATAAGACGAATGTAAGGTTGATTGGCTTGCAGTATTTCAGAAATCAGAAATGAGTTTGACATATACTTGACCAATAGTGATTGTTGGCTTAAAAGATACTGGAAAAAGCAGATTATTGCAACGTTTTCCCTCGTTGGACCAGCTACATAATGGTTCTTAAAGTTGGAAGATAATTTCATTCGGTCGTCAACATCTTTTTTGAATGATTACGGAAATGATTACCTCAGGAAGCACATCTGTGGTCTCTTTCCTTTGATAAGGTTACAAATGAGACGTTTTCGAATTGGACCATACAATGAAAACAAGCACATCACACAGATAGCATATTTAAACTCGATCATTACCTAGTATAATCTTAACAGTAAAAGAAGAGCATGTATATCCTACGTATTTAGAACTCCAAGTGGGAACTGAAGTTGAATATAGTATAAAAGGACAGATGCAAGTAACCAAAACAAATTAAGACAATGTCTTATATTATTTATGTGTTTGGAGGGAGAGGGAGAGGGAGATAGGAAGAATGGTGACCATAGGATTGGGGAACCAAATAGAAAAACATTGGGGTTAAGTGGTTTAATGAGTAGGTAAGATGGTCACATCAATCCTCTAATACTCTCTCTAATCCACCACCATCATGATTCGTGATCACATATGTGTTTTGTCACCATCCTCTGCATTATTCAGCTTGGTTATGTCACCTTTTAAGAAATAAATGATGGGTCTCTTGTCATTTGCAATATTCGTGTCTTTTGGGGACAGAGATGGCTTCTCCATTAAAAAGGCAAAAGGAGAGGCCTTCCTTTGGATAAGAAGCTCCCCTCTATCTCTTTCCTCCACCACAAAACCCTTTTCAAACATTTTAACCCAACCAAAATCCACAATCCAATTGAACTGAATCAGCTGAAATATCTCAAATTAATTGAAAATGGAAAGACAGAGAGAGATGTCTGATTAGTTCTCAACAACAACAACAACCAGAGAGCCAAAAGTGCAGCTTATTAGAAACATGAAACCAACTCAGCCTTCTAACTAACACCCATGCTCCCAAACATCCATTGTTCCACCTAACCAACCAAGAAGAACTTTTAAACCAAAAATAAAAACAAATAATGATACAACAATCATGCCTTATGCCTCGAACGCCCCCTCGCAGCCATCATCAACAATCATGCAGTTGTGCCTCCATCATCTTCATCTACCCATTTCATTCCCCCTCTTCACCAAAATGCTCCTCTTTCCTATAAAATTGTCACAAACTTTGGTGCATCCTTCCTTGGACCATCAAGCGACCGATACATGTATAAAGTCTCAACATATTCCCTATTGTCATCATCATCATCCGACCCAATTACCTCCACAACCAGATTCGGCATGGCACGTGCAATATCCCTGCAGCATCCCTTTGACAAGCTACATGCCGACATCCAAACAAACCTCATGTTGTAATAACGATGCATACCAGAGCGTAACGCAACATCCCCAAATGGGCTGTCCCTTATCTCAAGCTTTTGCAGCCTAGGGCAACCTTCAAGGACATGTCTTAGAGCCATGTCACTGTCCCCTGCAAAAGCTACTGACAGAGTACGGATTAATTTCCCATACTCACCCATATACCTAAAAGCTTGATCTGTAAGCAACCCTGACACCGCAAGCCGAGTTAGCTTCTTGCAGTTTTTAACAATGGCACCAAATCCCTCGTCCATAGGCTTTCCTGTCACATGGTCAGGCCTATGTCGACCCATTATGCAGAGCCTAAACACAGTAAGCTCAGGACAGTTCTCTGACATGGCTATCACGGCCGCATTAGTCATGCGCTGGCAAAAATAGAGAATAGACTCTAGGTTCTTACAACCCTCAGAGATTGCTTGGAAGCCTACTTCAGAGACAGGACCTTCACTGTCTTCCCGGGGATCAAAAGGGAAGATCCGGAGCTCTCGGAGTTCCTTGCAAGTTGCAGCAACTGCCAGTAGTCCTTCGTCACATATCGAATCAAGGGCCTGCATTGTAAAAGTTCAAGATATGCATTTACTCAAGTTCACTGGACAAAACTGATATCAAATATATTCATTCCATCCATGGTGACAGGAAATAAGTTACACAAAACTTAAAACCATGAAGACATGCATAGATGAAGAAGGAAACATACCCAGAAAACCTGGAGTTTGTGGCAATTGTGTATGATGGGCTTAAACATGTCAGGAGAAATGTTAGCATAACTGAAGTTGAGGGAGGTGAGATTGGCGCACACCGGAAAGATAGCTGGAAGGTACTCTGGCATTAACTCCCGGAATCCGGAGAGGCAAACTACAGATTTACAAGCACGGAATGCAGCAGCATAATCCGATTCTTGGTCACTCTGAGGTGCATTATCATGGCTGAAGGAACCAGTGCCAAGACTAGTGAGATGTGGAGCTCCAAGAAGCAGGCGATGCAGCTCCTCGAGGGAGACAAACCTGTTGAGCCTAAGTTTCCTCAAGGACGGTGACCTAGCAACGAGACTCTCCAGAGCCTGAAAATTGATAGGGGCTTCGACACAGTCAAAAGCTAGAGATTCCAGATTAGTAACATCCTCGGGGAAACAGGAAATCCAATCCACTTCATCATCTGTGACCTCAGACTCGATGAGATCAAGCACTTTAAGCTTTCTGAAACAAATTGGGAATTGGAATTCAGGACTAAGCTATCAAACATAAAGATTCCAACAGAGATGATACCTGCACTTGTTGGCAACAATAGCGATGCCAGTGGTTCCGAAGCCCTCACAGCAAACCAAGATAAGCTCCTTGAAAGAAGGAAAGGAGTGAGCGAGAAGAGCGAGATCGTCGTCAGTGACGAAGATGCGCTTCAAATCAACCTTCTCGAGCCAAGGGTAAGCCTTAGCCATGGTAGAAACCCAAGGAGCGAAGTTAGCACCCCAATCGGGAGGCATGAGGTTGAAATCAGCAAACCTAGGTTTCCCCTTGAGCACTAGAGACCTAACGCGCTTGAAACGCTCAATGAGCCTAGAGGGGGAAAGCGCGTAACAGTTGCCGATGAAGACCTCGGATCGGGTCAAAGCCTCGACTCGCCACCACGATTTGCAGACCAAGGAGGCGGCGTTGCGGTCGCATCTGGACTCGAGGAACTGAAGCACGTTCTCAAGTACGTTCTCGAGGACATGGTCAGGGAAAGTCTGCGAGGTCGAGGAGATGCAGTTGCGGGATTTGTTGGGCGTAGAAGAAGAGCAAGGGTCAGCGATGGCAGCAGAGCGCAGATCCAAGGGCGGAGATTGATCATCATCATCATCCTCAGACATTTCTTGAGGCATAGGAGAGAAAGAAGCCAAGCTTTGGTTTGGTTTGGTCTTTGGATTCAGATTAGAGCAAGAAGCAGAAGAAGCTTTGGTTTGGGAGTGGAGCTTTCTCTCTCCACTTCGCCTCCATTATTTGGGGCTTTCTTTTGTCTTGTTATATTTTATCCCCATTTTAAATAATTAAAATTTATACCTTGAACTAAAAATTGTCATTTATGTCTGTGTCTAGATAATTATTTTTTGTCAAACAAACAATGCAATAAATCTTTTTTTTTTATCCGTTGTTGATTCCTAATTTTTTTTTTTTTTTTATCACGAACACACGTATCCTATTTGATTACAAAGTTCCAAGAGTATCGGTGAACCAATACGGGATAGACGTGTCAACATAGTCGAAACATGTTTTTTTGAGACGAGCATTC
Organism: Arabis alpina; assembly: GCA_900128785.1. Classification (NCBI taxonomy): domain Eukaryota; kingdom Viridiplantae; phylum Streptophyta; class Magnoliopsida; order Brassicales; family Brassicaceae; genus Arabis; species Arabis alpina. Next base: position 28,317,796 of record LT669795.1, read on the forward strand.
TTCGCAAGGAAGTCTGCTTTTTCATTCTTCCCCCTAGGGCAATACGTAAGAGTAAAGCCTGTGAAAGAAATACGTAACTCCTGAAATTCGTCAAGTTCTGATGTGAAACGAGGCCAACTCTCCGGGTCCGCTATCATACTCACCAACTCTTGGGAGTCAGTCAGAAACACCGTACAAAACCTCCCATGTTTGCGAAGACTGGACATCGCCCATAGAAGACTACACACCTCCGCATGTAAAGGTGATAAAACCCGCCGCAGGCCCCTTGTGCCCATTAGGTCGATGGACCCATCTTGAAGCTGCAGAATCCAGCCCACTCCACTCGTACGATCTTCTTGTGCCCATGAACCATCCACAAAACACCGGAACACATCATGTTGTGCGTCCTCAACAATCTCCTGTCTCTGAGTCTGGACATGCGTTCCCCCGCAGTCGTTAGCCAGAAACCATTCGTTAGCTTCTTTTCTAGCCAGCTCCACTATTGTTTGTGGTGAGCTGTCTACGTTGTTAAAAACTTTAGCATTCCTAGCCTTCCACAAATACAATAACAACCATGGAAAACACTGTGCTTGTTCTTCTATGTCAGCACGGTGAGGGATCCGTGAAAACAAATAATCCATGTTGCCCCATAGATTGTTTGAAGGAAAAACTGGTGCCGAGTTTGGAATACCCGACAACGCCCAAACTTGTCGTGTCGGGTGACATGTAAACAAAACATGATTAATGGTCTCATCAATGTCACCACATCGAGGGCATTGGCGCTCGTGTTGAAGATGTCTATGGGCAAGGCGCTCATTAACCGCAACGGCCCCCGAAATCTCTTGCCAAAGAAAATGACGGATCTTATTAGATGTCTTCTGCTTCCATACCTTTGCCTTGAGGGGATTAACCGATGGTAGTTGTTGAGCATAGAGCAAGTCAGCATCCAACTGTTGTCGGGCCACCTCATAGCCAGATCGCACCGTATACATACCAGAGTTTGTAAAATGCCAGCAAAAATCATCCTTGGTTCCTCGCGAGGAGGGGCGTACGGTTAGATTTAGTGGGATATCTTCTGCAACAACGCAGGCTCTGAGCCTATCCATCTTCCACCTCCCTGATTGGTTGTCAATAAAGTCTGATACTCGTTCGTATCTATTAGGGTTTGGTCCTAGGTTTCTCACTCTCCGTGGGTGACTATCTAGGATCCACTTATCTGTCCAAAACCATGATTGCGCGCCCGATCCTATGGTCCGTCGCATACCTTTGTCCAATAGAGGTTGGACACTAAGTAAGCTACGCCACCCATAGGATGGTCGGTAATGTCGGCTAGCTTCAAAAGGGTTCGAGTAAATTTGGGAGAAGAAAGGTGGACATCACATAAGTTGGTAGAGCTTGCGCCACTGATTTAATCATCACCTCCTTGCCTCATCTCGATAGAAATTTGGCTGACCAGCCATTGATCCGCTGATTTAAACGATCCTGAACATAGGCAAAAATTTCCGCTTTCGACCCTTTTAGCTGCTCCGGATACCTAAGTACATCCCCGTACCTCCTTCCGTAGGGATCCCTAGCCTTGTCTTCAGTTCTACTCGACGATCCTCCAGCACATCCTTCCCAAACGTAATGGCAGATTTGTCAAAATTAATTTGCTGGCCTGATGCATTCCCATAGACCTCTAATACCTTGAGTATATTATCGCATTGTTCCACATTAGCTTTGCAGAAAAACAGACTATCATCTGCAAACAGTAGATGGGAGAGTGAAGGTGATGTAGGGGCTACACGAATTCCCGAAAACAACCCAGCCCTTTCCGCGGCTTGGATATTGGCTATCAATACCTCCGTACAAAGGATAAACAGAAACGGGGAAAGGGGATCTCCCTGCCTTAGACCGCGGGAAGGTGTTATGTTCCCCTTCGGTTCTCCATTGAATAAGATGCTATAAGACACCGAGTTTACACAAGTCATAATCCACATGATCTATTTCTCCGAGAAACCCATCTTCGCATCAACGCCTGCAGAAAATTCCATTCCACCCGATCGTATGCTTTACTCATATCTGTTTTGATGGCCATACCTTCCCTTTTACCGACTGAGTTTGTCAACAGGGCATGGAACACTTCCTGAGCTAACAAGATGTTGTCCGATATCTGTCTCCCTGCGACGAAAGCGGATTGAGTTTCAGACACCAGAGAGGGTAAGAATCGCTTAATTCTCTGGCAAAGAACCTTTGAAATGATCTTGTAACTCACATTACAGAGACTGATAGGTCGAAACTCCTTCATAAACATTGGTCGTTCGGATTTCGGAATTAAACAGATATTCACTGTATTGCTCACAGGGTCCAAATCTCCAGAACGCATAAAACTGCTAACCATTTCCACCACTTGTGGGCCAATAATGTGCCAGAACTTCTGGTAAAATAGAGCTGTCATTCCGTTTGGTCCTGGTGCCTTCTCCGGATGAATGGCAAATACTGCCGCTTTAACCTCCTGGTCTGAAACTGTCTGAGTAAGAACTTCATTCATCTCTAGGGTGACATAATTCTTGACATATGAGAGTGACACTTCGAGATCAGAGATCTCAGAGGAAGTGAACATTTCTGCAAAATACTCAGTGGCAGTTTTTTCGATCTCCTACTCTTTCTCCGTCCACACCCCTGAGTCAGTCATAATGCCTGTAATCTTGTTTCGTGCCCTCCGTTGCATCGTTGTAGCCTGAATTTTTTTTGTGTTTTGGTCACCCTCCTGATGCCAGGTCACCCGACTCTTCTGTTGCCAGTAAATTTCCTCAGCTCTAAGGGCCACACATAACTGTTCATGTATGGCGGTGATCTCCTCGAGTGTGGCAGCATCATTACTCTGGGCCTCTTCCAGGCAGCGTTTCATAGTCTCAATCTCCTCCTCGGACACAACTTGGTCCTGCTTGCGCCAACGAGAAATTGTTTTTCGACAGTTGGTAATCCGGTCCCCCAGTAGTGGTTCAGAGCCTAGATGTCCACTCGCCCAGCCCGACCTTACCACATCTTCAAAATTTGGTTTGGATTGCCATCGCTTGTCAAAGCGGAACTTTTTTTTACCGCCCATTCTGATGTTCTCAATATGCGTCAGAACCGGCCGATGATCTGAACCCATAAAGCGAAGGTACTCCATCTCGGTATGGAAGAAAAGCTCATACCAATCTTCGTTACCCATTGATCGATCCAACCGACATCAGATCACATTTGGCCCGCGGCGTCCAAACCAGGAGAGGCAGTTCCCAAAGTATGGGAAATCTACCATACCACAGCTCTGACGCATTAAATTAAAGTCGAGGAAAGAATTATCTGGTCGTCTGCGTCCTCCTGTTTTTTCGTGGTGACCCGTAATATCATTAAAGTCCCATGTCATAAACCAGGGTGCAAAACGTGTAGTGCTAATACGAGTAAGCCGTTCCCAAACAATTCCTCGATTGGAGATAACAGGGTCACCATAAACAAACGACAGAAAAACTTTATTACCATGAATGGTAGCCATTACATCGATAACATTTTTATTACAAACAATACATCAATTCGAAATTCGGACTTCGCCAAAAGGGCTAGTCCACCATTACGACCACAAGGGTCAACTGTAAAAAGAAAATCATAACCAAATTCAACTTGTAAATCTTGCATAAACTGGTGATCACGCTTTGTTTACATAAGAAAGAGAATCCCCGAGGAAAATTTCTTACGCAATTCATGCAATCTTCGAACTGTCAAGAAGCTCCCAACCCCCTGACAGTTCCAGCTCAGAATCATCTTATCCGTTTGCCGGTGGTGTCTCACCAACCACCGGGTTTTCCAATTCCTTTAAAGTTTTCCCGTCATCCGGGCCCGTCTTCGAGGATGACGGGGTCGACACATGAGCCAAGCTTTTGGAGGTTCCAAACTAGCTAAAGCCATGTGTTTATGGATTCGATTACCTTGGTACGAATTATGCTCAATCTTCTTTTTGACTCCAAGTGCCTTATTAATCCGCTGCGTGACTTTCCGAGATGTATAGGCTTTATTCACCATGCCTTTGAGAGGAGATATGATTTCTGTTGGGCTTAAAATGGTAGAAAAGCCCAACAATTGAAAATTCTGGTTTGGCTCTCCCTCAACAAAACCAGCTGTTTGTTGGGCCTCAAGTGTGTCAGGCCCAGAAACCAATTCCCTTCCTCTAGTCTCCTGCATTCTCTCCTTCGCCGTAACCCTAGCCTCGAGACCAGCCTCATCGGAAGTTCCCTCTGAAAACACCTTCTGTTTCTCCGACTCTCTAGACCGGTTCGCCTCCTCCCATTTAGCCTGTTGGAAATCCATCTCGTTGTCCAGCTCCGCCTCTTCCACAGTTGTTCGATACCACGGGGCTCTTAGCTTAGCTCTCTTGTAGTCCTGCGACGGAGAGCGCCGATCCACCGTGTGCCTCGTCTTCACCAGAGCTCCAGAAGGCGCCGCAAAAGCCTTGCGGACCCATTCCTTTGTGGATGGTTTTGCAGTTGTGGAGCTAACTCCACTTGTCTCGAGTTTCGGCAAGAGATCCCGCCTCACTGGTTTAGGTCGGGAGGACGACACCATCGCCTCATGGCTCCGCCTCTTTGGCTCTTGAGGGAAACTCCTAGTGCTCACTGCCTTTCCTCTCTCTTCCTTAATACTCCTCTGTGTACCTCGCTTGTCTGCCTCAGCAGTGCTCCTGTGTTGGTCACGCCTCTGTCCTCTGTGATGTCCCTGGTCCCTCACTCGTTCTGGACAGGATGACGCTTCATGGGTTTAACCGGAAACAGCGAGTACAGAACTTGTGGAGCTTCTCATACTGCAAATCAAGCACACATATTTGTCCTGCATCATCGGATTCTCTTCTCATTGTGAGAGGTGAGTCACAGTTTAGCGTTACACGCACTCTTGGAATTGGTTCTGATACATCAACCTCCAAAAATTCTACCAACGCTTCCCCAATACTCTGCACCGACTCTACCTCTCTGCGGTAATCGGGCAGACCCTTGATGACAATCCAGAAGGGGATTATATTTGGAAAGTCCCTTCTCACCGTAGGTACCCACCTTTCTAACGCAATCATCGACCCATCATAATGGTATGGGCGATTAGCAAGAACCGCCTGTAAATCGTCTTCAGTCTGAAACCGAAAGTGGACACGACCATCTCCCATCTCAAGTCCTTGGACACCACCGTCGCACCTCCACACCGTAGGTAGGAAACTAATCAAGGCCTTGAGTTTTTGCTCCTTGACTTCACGAAGCAGAGGACGGGCAACCAAGGTGAGTTCGAACCGTCTCAGCATCTGCGTCTTGTCCATTGGTGGAAGTTTGATAGGCTTCTCTCTGCTGATGTCCCGGTCCGAGGAGATCAAATTGCCAAAGAAAGCCATTGCACTCACTGAGGTAAGTTTCTCAATTAGCTTACACAAAGTTTGAAGGAGAAATGCGTGTGAGGCTAATGTTTCGTGTGGAATATAAAAACCAGGAATGGAGCAATCAAAGGGATTCCAATCAATCACAAATGATTGATTCTTACTGAAAATCTTCAAACCAGATCCTTGGCTTACGCTCTGTGATTGGCAGTTTCCAAAAGGAAACACTGGAATTTCGGGATCATAAAGCAATCCCTGCGATCTGATCCAATCTGTTATACCAAGATGAGAATCTGAAGCCAGTCGAATCCCCAAAGATCTTCGTCCAATTAAAGATTGGAGTGAGAATCTGATTTGCAATCTTCCCTTATTCGTGAGGCTCCTTTGGTGGAGACGTTTGTTCGAGCCGGGACAGTACTATGTTCTCCAAAGTCCGATCCCAAACCGGAATCGTGACATTCCGGCTAGCCTGACCGTTAAGCAATTCAAAAAGGAAACGTTACCCTCACCTCAGACAGAAGCAACGCTCTATAGACATGACTGTTATGTTGGATAATCTAATATTAGTTTTGTTTGAACTGTTGATTCCTAATCAATATATAAAATTTTGGTTTTATAAATTTTGTTCTAATTTATTTAGATGACATTTTCTACTTGTTCAGATTATGAAATCTAAAACATTTGTACATGTTTCGCAAATTTTAAAATACACTAACGTCTGAAAATTTTTAGAATACAATTTTACAATATGTCATTTGCATTTTGCTTTATGTTCTGAAAAGTTTTAAATACATTAACGTTCTAAAACATTTAGAAGACAATTTTAGAATTGTCATCTGCACTATTGTAACGTCCGTGAACTAAATTTTGGGAATTTAGAGTGAGTGTCGATCGACACCAGGGGTAGTGTCGATCGACACCCGTGTTTATTCGATTTTTTAGTTCGATTTAATCATCGGTCTTAGCTAGTTTAGGTTATGGAAATCCTAGGTTTCGTGTATAAAAGCTGGCAGCCGCATTTTGTGAAGGATAAAATGAGAAATCAAATAGTTTATCGTACCCTGAGATTGAAATAAGTTTTCAAAGAATATTTTAGAGAATGCTTTGTGAAGAAGCTTGTTTGTTGTGTTTTTGGAGGAAAAAGGGAGAGGAATTCAGAAGGTTCTCGGTGATCAAAGGTTGATCTTGTTTCTTGTCTTATTTCCGTCATTTTTCTATCCAAAGCTAAGATGAATGCATGACCATGGCTCATCTGGGTGGATGAATCGTTAGGGATTCATAGTGATAGGTTTGTGTGATTTGATTGACCATTGGTTGATTGATTTTGTGATTGTGCACGTTTATTGTGGTGCATGTTGACGTTTTATATTGCCGGAAATCGTGCATGTGTGTATAGCCAAATAGATAGAATGATCGTCTTACTGGATATTTATAATAATACTCACACATCTCTTTTTTCCATGTGATGTAGGTAAAGACAAAGTAAAACCGTAAAATTATCGTTGTAAGGAAGAAGATATTCATCCTTCCGATTGACAAACGTATTGAGTAGACTTGGACGATCAATAAATGGTTATTAATCTTCAAAAGGGGTTTAGTTTTAGCAGTTCAATTTTGGAAAAAGATACTGGTGGATCTTTAAAAGAGTTTAGAACGGAATTAAAAGCATCGAAACTCATTAAAATTCCCTTTTTCATGGCAATCATTTGCAGTAAAAGTCGGCATCCAAACTCAAATTCGCAATTTGACAAAAAGAACATCACTTTAATGCAAAATGTTAAATAAGCATCACAGTGAAGTTTCTAAAATATTACTAACACTAGAGACTAGAGTTATGTAATATCTAGTTGTGTTTCTAGTCTCCTTGCCGAATATACACAAACCAAACTAGATAAGGTGTAGCATTACATACTCTGCAAGGGTTATTCAGACAGAAGGGAAGTATTTGTTGAGGTTGAAAGGAAGAGCATAGAACTCTTCGGTTCTCGGGTCGTTCTTGAAAGTCCAGAATCTGTCCCACCAATGTTTACCTCTGTCTTTCCTGATCGAACCATCTTTCTTGTGAAGCGTTGTGTCCAAGAAATAAGCCACACATCCTCCCACAAAGGCCTTGGATGAGAAGGGCACATTGACCATGTCGTTGAACCATCTTGCTCCGGTATGAACCGGACCATAGCCTTTGATGGCTGTGTGCTCGTTGAAATACTGTGGAACTGATAGGCCTAGGAAGATTGAGAAGCCCAATATGAACAATGTCCTGAAGCTATTCAGGTTGCAGAATTGCAGCAAACTCAGCCCTCCAGCACCTAATCAACAGGTTTTAAATATGAAATATAGTTAGAACCAGTCTCTTATCTCTACTTACATTCAGTAGGGGTGAGCATATAAACCAACCCACGAACCAAAATGCTTAAATCAAACCCAAACCAAAATCAAGGACTGATAAACTCACTGTCATTTCTGTATTTAATAAAAAAAACTTGAGATGAAAAAGAAAAAACCAAAAACTAGACCATAAACAGGATTCACCCACCTACTATATTGTTTACTTTTGCGTAGAAACAATACTTACCTACATATGCAAAGAAGAGACAATACAAGGCGGCAATGATAGGAGAAGGTATTGATGCAAATACTGCCCCAAACTTCCCTGCAATAGATTTATGTAAGAGAATCAATTAATGTGTGTTCTACTTCAATTTTCTATCAGGGAGTGTGAAATGGATCTCTCTGGGACACGGCTTACCGAGAATTGAGAAGAATATCATAAAGCCTGCAGATATTTGAACAACTCTCCTGCTACCAACTTTTGTAAGTGCCAGCAGACCCGCATTTTCGCTGCATTCATGTAAGAACAAACCCACCACATCATTCAAAATCAACTCATGTCCTAGGTTTCAAAAAAATAAAAAAGGTCTTACACAGAAACTGAAGACCCTATGCCAGTTCCGAACAACCCTGAAATTAAAATTGCAACTCCCTAAACCAGAAGTTAGTATAGTTGAAGCACAAAGTTAGATAAATGACAACTTCCTTGCCTAATGAAAACTTCGTTGATGAAATTTGTAAATGAAGCTTATCAACCGAGTATTTACCTGCCAGCCAACACCGCGGCTGATAACAGAAGGTGGCGGCATTGTGGCACTAGCATATCTTGAGACAGCAATAAAAGCGCCTGTCGACTGTTTTTGTTGATAAGCAGATTCAAACAACAAGTAAACAATACAAGATTAAACCAATGAGCAAGAAAACCCAAAGGAACGAAGAGATGAGTCTCATTGGACTTAAAAGCATAATGAGTATGTAACCAATAAAATTAATTCATTGCAGGAACAAACATTATAGATAAATGGTATGAAAACTAATGCAGCCTATGGATCTAAGCTTTTTATCTAGCATATCATCAATAACTGTGTAATGTAATGACACGAGGTGAAGATGAGTGAAACAAACCTCAACAAGAGCAACAAAAGAAGCCATCATCATGGCAAAGGCTTCACCGGCATCAAACAATGGTGCTCCCCACTGGAACGGCCATGGAACTCTGATCCTGCACATTGAGTAAGCCTAATATGGTAAGCCATACTTGAGGATCACGTCGAGTTTGTAATACCCGAAAACTCATTGAAGAAGGTGACTTTCTTGCTAGATATAACTCATGTCCAAGCCATGCGCTGTCTTCTTACCATGGTGCAGCACTTATGAGCCCAGTACGATCAGTCCGGCAGCTTGTTTGAGTATTTGTCCCGACACCATTATAGGCACCACCGATCGTGAGAAAGAAAGCATAAAGCCATACTATCGCCACAGAAAATATAACAGCATAGCGAGCAAACACATGTTTTCCTCCCTTCGTAACATGGGGAATGTACTGCAAATCCAGACGATAAGAAACATCAAACATACTGGAAAAGAACACAGCCGTATCAATAACTTATGCAGTCAGAGCAGATGAGCTTGCTGCAAATGGCTACCAACCACTAATTTCTAGCTACAATACCTGTGATATAATTATAAGAATAATAAGGCCCGGCAGTCCAATCTCGATACACTTAGCAACCTGGCCAAAACAACACAGAATCATGATTCCACGAGTTTAATGTTTTGAATTTTGTTTACCCATTAAGAGAACAAGATGACTTACACCGGGAAAACCCAACTCATACAGGCCTAGACCAACTAGTCCAACCAGAGGAGCAGCAGATAGAGGACTTAAGAACCTGGAATGACAGAAGTTCAATAACATATTTGTAACGGACAGATTGGAACAAGACTTGAGTCTAATGTAGCTCAAGGACTGACCTTACAACATTACGCCAAAGGCCACTGAAGCCAAGGATCATTTGAAGAACTGAAGCAACAATTAGAGCACCTTGGGTTGCCCGAATTATCCTCTTAAATCGCTGATAAGGATATTATAATAATCAAGCTAACCAAACGTTTATTGATAGTAACAGTAAACAGAACACAAATGAATAAGAAATAAGTGTGAGCTACGAACATCAACTGGATCTGCAACGTCGTTGAATCTTCCAGAAAGCATGATTGAGATTGTAACTGGGACAAATGTGTAAGATGCTCCAATAACAGCAGGCAATCTAGTTCCAAAAACTGTTTGGAGCAACGTGTTCAATCCAGCTACAAAGAGTATTGTCTGGATCAGCCTCGCCTTCTCTTCCTGCAAAAATTCATAAACTTAAAAGCAATAAGAGACTGAAGAAGGATACTATATTCTTAACATGTTTACCAAAAAAAAAAAGAAGGATACTATTTGGTAGAAAAGAGCCCTTACATTTCTACCTCCCATTTGCGGAACAAGAGCTGATGGAATCAGAACTGTTGTTCCAAGCATCACAAGGTAGTGTTGAAACCCAAGCAGAATAGCCTCAGCTGAAAGATAAGACTAATCTCTCAGTCTACTGCTTAAAACATCATATTCAAACAAGGATTACTCAAAGACCATTAACAAAATTAGAAACATATCACTAAAAAATAACATATAACAGAAAACAGAATCCAATGAGAGGAGGTAAATGATCAGTTCCCCAAATCAGAAGTGAGTCCAGAAAATGAACAAAACATGATTTACTTAATGGGGGATTAAGTTTATTCTCCTGTGTTAACAGATAATCATCCCAAAACAAGTAAAACATTCCAAAGGTAGTAAGAATATTTCTTAAAGAAAAGTAAGAATCTAATCCTCACGTTACAAGAAAAAGCAAAAAAGTAATGATACCCAAATCAGAGCCACTTGAGCAAAAAATGGAAGAACCTAATCAGTGTCAAGGCTCCAAAACTAGGGATATACGGAGAAGCAAAAGGAAAGGTAAAGAGAAACTGACGCCATGGAGGAGGGCTTGTGATGCAGTAAGAGATATCTGGAAGCTGTTCTTTTGGAGGATGTGGTAGCGGGTCAGACGCTGCTTTCGGTGCCGGAGCTGACATCTTCTACCTCTGCAACAATGAAAAACCGAAACTCCCGGAAAATGACTGAAACCCAAATCCCAAAGTTGCCAAATTTGAGCTCAACAAGTTTGAAAAACCAAAGTTTTGAGTTGAACCCAAGAAGAGCAAAGAAACCAAGAAGAGAAGAGATTGTAGGAGAAGAAGCAGAGAGACAGGTGTGGGTATTTATTTGTGCACCGACTGACGTCACCACGAAAACAACCTCCTACCTGTCTCACTCTAAATTAACTTGATTAGTTGCCCACACTAGGCAAATCTTCTAAATAAACTATGTATATGCAAATATTTGTGACTAGTTAATTATTTGTTGGCAATGATAGATGTATCAACGTGTAACGTGGCAGCGCCAAACGCTACTATAATTATGATCTTTCGTGTAATAGATTGAGCTTCCGACATTATAACTATCTTTTGTATAATAGATTGAGAAAAAGGAGAACATTTAAAGAAAAATTCTAGGATATTACACTTTGAACTTTTATAACTAAAAGTACTATTACTTTTAAATATTTTACAAATATCATCATTCTGAAATATTGCTTAACTAATATACATATAAAAATTGATTTTCAAGCTTTTATAAATTTAAATTTTTCGATTTAGATTAACAATTATACAATTAAAATCTCGTTTTTAAGAGGTAGAGTTTGGGTTTAGGGTTATAGTTTCGAATGTTTAAAATTACTTTTAGTTTTGTGCTATTTTTAGAACATTTGATAAATGGTTATATCTTTAAAAAGAAAACTTCGTTTAATTTAATGGTATATTTAAGAATAACCCAAAAATAAATGAACAAATTTTGGTGTCGATTAAAAAAGTATTTTATCGTATATTGTATGTTAAATTCAACTATTCAATCAATAAATATAGTAGGTCAAAAATACATAGAGATATTTTGCTGGACAATGTTCACAAATATCATTAAGTAAAATTTTGTTTCCCAAATACCATCATTTAATTTATATTTTAGGGATACCACTTTGTTAAAAATGTTTCAAAAATATTACAAACAAAAATTAATTTTCAACATTTAAAACTAATCTTGTCTTCTAAAATTAACTTTAATTCTACCATAGTTAACCCAAATCTAAATTTTTTAATAATAAAGTCTTGAAAATCAATATTGTGTTTGTGGAATTTGTGGAGCATTTGAAAAATGATTGTATTTATGAAACTTTTGAAAAATAGTAGTACTTTTGGGAAAAAATTTTTAAGTATGATATCTTAGAATTTTTTCTATTTTTTATCTATTTTTTAACGCTCAAATTAATTAAAAATAAAGAAAATAATAAAAGATAGAGTATTTGCATGTATAAGTTTTGGCTAGTTAGGAAAATAACCATGAAAAAATATCAAAAATAACATTTTCTCTTTCTCTCTTTCTCGGTGGTGTGTGTGGTGGTTACCAGAAATAATGACGGTTTTAATGATGTGTGGCAGTCGAAAAAAGCAGAGTTACGATTCGGGTAATATGTGACAATCGATAGAAGCTGTTGTAGATCTGGTGAGACGTGACGGTTAGTAAAAGCGGGAACAGATCAGATGAGACGTGACGGATCCGATGATGGGTGGCGGTTGATATAAGCGGCGACGAATCCGATAACGTGTAGCGGTTAAAAAAAGCAACAACGAATATGGTGATTTAATGGTGGTGGAGGGTAAAAATGGTGAGATTGCCACTTTCTCTACGTTATTTCCTTTACTTTAAAATTTTTTATTGCTATTTTTCTAATTAGCCAAAACTCTATGGTTGTCAGCTAAACGAAGATAATGGAAAATAGCGAAGAAAGAAAAATTAATCAAAAAATAAGACAGATGTAAAAAAATTAACACTGAAGTGTGTAAATAAATTTACGTGAAAAAAAATAGATGATGAAAAAAGAATAAAAAAATAAAATACTTTTTGAAGGAAATGATCAGAAGTGTCTAGAGAGATGCTAAAAGTATGCCTGAACAAATATCGTGATAGGTCGGAAGTAGACTAGTGTGAGAAAGATAGAAGGAAATTTTTTTGCTATTATTTCTAAAAATGCTAATTGTTGCAGAAAAACATTTCCAAATGAACCATTATCCAAAAAAAACATTCAAAATTTACCACAATTGACACTATTCACAAAAAAAGGAGGTTTACTAAAACAACTTTTTTAGATTTTTGGTTGACTCAAACAACCTTGTAAGATTTTAATTATTGAAGCTATTTTTCAATCCGTTTTACCATTTTTCCTTTGATAACAAAAAACGTATTTACGAAACTGCCATTAATGAACCGGGACTCGTAGGCGGGAAAAGTTCCCCAACGGTAGACTTAAGTTCACTAATGGTAGACTAGCGTTTGAGCGGTAGACTTATTAATCGAACGGTAGATTTATCTCGGTAGACTTATTTTGAACGGTATATTTGTTTTATTCGATGGTAGATTTTATTTTGACTGGTAGACTTTATTGATAGTTGCGGTAGATTTAAAATTGTGGACAATAACGGTAGACTTAATGTAGTGGCGGTAAGTTATGAGTAGCAGTAGACTTATTTGTAACCGTGGTAGATTTATATGGGTGGATACTTGTGGTAGACTTTTTGTAGTACTGGTAGAGTTATAATGAGCGGTAGACTTATTCAATCTTTTCAGTCTACCAAACCAACCTTCGATTGGTAGACTTATTTTTATAGGACCAACAGTGGTAGACTTATTTGGTTGGAGCGATTGTAGTGGTAGATTTTTTTGCCTAAGTTTGAGTGATGGTAAACTTGTTATCCAACCTAGTTACGGTAAATTTGTTATGTTCGGTGGTAGACTTTTTTTCCAGATTAGACATTTGGTAGACTTATTGTGATAGCGGTAGACTTGTCGTGCTTAGTGGTAGACTTGTTTCATGTTTTAGAAACTATAGTTGTAGTAGACTTATTTGGTAGGTGGTAGAGTTATTTGCAGGTTACCCTCTAAAGACAAGAAATTTGCACGAAAAAACCTGCAATGGTGAAGAAATAGGGTTGCCGCCGCATAACTCAGTTCCGTGATTGATATTTCTTTGTGTTCTCTAGTGATTTTTGAACAAAATGAGGTTAATTGGGAACGAAACAAATCATTCTTGTTTGTGGTAGACAGAGTTTTGAGAATAATCGATGGGTGTTCTTGGTTGACAATTCAAAAGGTGGTACAGTTCTAGGGGCATATCATGCAAGTGATGATAGATTTATATACAAGTGATGATAGATTTAGTAATTACTGTTGGTAGATTTTTTACTTGTGGACTAATGCTTTTCACGTGTCTCGGCTTTTTAAAAACAAGACATGGTTGAGAATGCTAAGCTATGGACTACATAAGAGATAAATGACCAGCAAATACAACTAACATGCGGGTCATCATTACTACTTGTACAATGGTTACTCAAAAATTGTTATGCCAAGACTCTCACAGATAAAGAATGCTATAGAAATTACCATGGAGCGGAAGCGACCTAAGAAAGAACATAAGTGTTTAAAATATTTTCAACACATGTATGGGTATACTCTATCATTCCATATGTACTATATCTTTCCATATATTTTCTATCTTTTCGTATGAAATCGTACTCGTGTTTTAAGGATATTGTAATGGTTACAACCATACATAACTCTTGTCAATTCATTCATTACACTACAAAAAAATGTTTAAATCTCTTTGCAAAAAGTCTACCATAACAATTGTATCTTATAGAAATAAATCTACCATAACGTATATTACAAATAAGAACGTCTGTGTCTCATAAAAATAAATCTACCATCAAACGAAAATACATCTCATCCGAATCACGAGGGATAACTGAACAATCACTGGATCCATCACGAGGGTTTGACTCTGATAACTGAACAATCTCATCACATGGTAACTTATCCATGATATCAGCCTCACGTTTGAGGCAAATAACATGCATATTGGAATCACACAAGTCTTTCATACTATGCCAAAAAAGATCTCATTCATTAGCTGCTTCAGAGTAAAAAATCTACCATTGAATAGAATAAATCTACCATTACACAAAAATAAATCTACCACTAAGGACTTACCTGCCATATATACGGGTGAGGTTGAGGACTTGATGCTACATAACCATGAGGCCGTGTAGGAGCATAAACATGTTAAACAATACAAAGATTAACCAAATACTACCTAAATACAACAAAAAACAATGGTGTATAGACCATCTTCATGATCTTTTGGATGTTCTTTACACTCTTCACGCGGTTACGCATTACACGTACATAGAATACATGTAAAGAAATTCATAAAAATTAGAACATCTTAGACTGAAACACAATCCTAACTAGCCAAAAAAGATTCATTCATTAGCTGCTCCAAGGTCGAAAAGTCTACCATAATGTTTGTATCTCTTTGCAAAGAGTCTACCACAACGTCTACATCTCATAGAAATAAGTCTACCACAACGTCTGCATCTCATAGAAATAAGTCTACCGTAACGTCTATTACAAATCTACCATAACCTACGTATCTCATAGAAATAAGTCTACCATAACGTCGGAATCTGGATCTGAGAAAAATCCAGATATGGAATAGAACGTGATTTTACAAAACTTCAAAAACACACCCAAACGAAACCGGTTAGAATCAAGAGATTATCTCTTTACAACGTACGAAAACGAAACCCCAACACTCGCCGGAATTTCGAATCCTATGAGCGAACGAACATATTGAAGTTCATAAATCCGAACCTAAAACACTCATGAATGATAAAGAGGAAGAAAACTCATGATTCGTATCAAATCTTACCATTAAACGCAACAAATCTTGTCGCCGGAGATGAAATCGCCAAATCGGAATCGCCGGAGGAGAAGAAAAAGAAGAGTTTCATTTTTTATAAGATTTTTTTTTTGGTTTTTTTTTCCAAAGGATAATGTCATTTTCGTTAATAAACAAAATTGGGGTATTTTTCATGTCTTTATAACATGTTTGAGCTCAAAATTTGAAAAGGTTGTTTGAGTAAACACAACATCTAAGAAGGTAGTTCTAGTAATTATCTCAATTAAAAACATGTATATTCCTAGTTTCTAACATGGCAAATGGTATATATCTTCATCCATATTGTTTTTATTTTTGTCCACTATCGTATATGTCGTCGTTTTTGTCTACGACCACCATTTATATCGCCGTTTTTGTCTCTGACAACCGTTTCCATTTTTGTTCACCATCGTCGCCAACCATTTTCATCCACAATGTTTTTGTTTTTGTCTACCACCATCTTCATCATCATTTTTGTCTACGACAACCGTCTTCGTTTTTGACCATCACCTTCTCCGTTTTTGTCTTCGACCACAAAAATAGTTAAAATTAAAATGGCGAGGAGGAGAAGAGAAAAAATTTATGATATTTGAAAAGATTTGTGGTAAATTTGGAAAGAATTTATGATTATGGTAGATTTGAATTTTATTTTTGAATAAATGTTATTTTGTTGTGAATAAGTGAAGACAATAGAGAATTGTGTTGTGTATTATTTCATGAGAAGTACAAAGTATATATAGGGATACAAAGCTTGGGGAGGAAGTATTACTTGATGAACAAGTAACTTGGAGAACAAGCTAGAAGGTTATAGAACATAGCTTTATAATGGGCATCCATCTAAATGGGTTTATAACACTCCCCCTTGGATGCCATTATAGTAAAATAATCCTAATGCGCATAGAATGCTGCCTCATTAAAAACCTTACCAGGAAAACCCAATTGGGACAAAACCATGGTTAAGGGAAAAAGAGTGCAACGCGCTTTTACTCCCCCTGATGAGTGCAGAACTTGAGATCTTCATGATGCTGCAAACTTGTTTCTTGAAAGTATATGTTGAAACCGTCTTGGAAAATAAGTCCGTCAAAGTGTAGCTTGAACAACCTTTAGAACATGTACATCGCCATTCTTCTGCAACTTATCGGTCTTCAAGATGATTCATATGGATCATTCTCTTTGTTTCTCTCGATATCATTCATGGATGACATTCTTATGGAAATTGATAGACTTTCATATATCATTATAATGATAATATTCTTCTATAACTATCTATCATTTGCGTGTTCTTTGATGTCTTGTTAAAAACCTTGTCATAGAAAAACCATATGGGATAAAAACTATGATAAGGTAAAAAGAGTACATCCACGTACATCATTATATTTCTCCCCCTCGGAAACATCTTCTTCAAGAGATGAATTATTATAAGAATAGCCTGAATGAACAAACTCATATGATGTCTCATATTATTGGAATTCTTGTCCATAACATCATTTCTTTATAGAAGACATATTTTGGTATATTTGGACTTTAAGCCTAAATCTCACATGTACAACTCTCTAAGCATTTCTCTTGTACATTCATGCTCTTCTTGTAAAAGCTATTAGATTTGACTTTCCCTTGTGTCAAACACATATTTCAATCATGAAATAAATCACTGAATCGCTCTAATCTCATTTTATGTATGGTACTTCATGACCAAATATTTATGAGCATTTTCTGTAATATCCCGCAAGGATCTTTTTCGCTAGATATTCAACTTAAGATATCTGAAGATAATTTTATCTTGCCAATGTTATTTTCCCAAATACTTTCTTCAGATATTTTACTGTATATAGATCTCTTCAGGAGTTCTAATGATGTTCAAATGATAACAAATCATTTCCAAATCTCGTTAACAATGTATAAACCCTTAAAATCCAAAATGAGTTTGCTTCTAGCAACTAAAATCCTTATGGGACTTTCATATAAATATCAATATCCAGTGATCTTTTATCATATATTATCATCATCGTACTACTTATGATAACTCTGCCAGAGTTTTCGATGATCTCTGATTAATGATCCATAATCTTTGGATAGGTATACATAGGTACATTGGTTAACCTTATGAAATACACTTTCATGTACATTGCTTTAATTCGATCGAATAACTAGAGTTCCCGATAATAAACTTTTGATATCATTAATCCTCCATGGATATATCCTTCTAGGATTTTCATATAAATTTCATCATCGAGTGAGTTGTATGAATAAGATATAAGCTATATCCATAAATCATAAATCAAGTCATTATTTTTCTTGCCATATTGATAATTAAAGAACTTGAAAGTAGTTGCATCCACCACAAGAGAGTAAATCTCTTTATAATATATTCAAGATATTTGTGAAAATTTCACTATTCTTTCATATAAAGACTTGTTTATCTTCCACTGATTTTACACTTCAAGTGTATGGACTACTGGTCCAAAAACCTCTACAAGAGATTATAATTTTAAGTATATTTCTTCCTTTCTATGATTGGCCAATCATTTTTGTGTACACTTTTCAATAGACTTTCATGATCCTCTTTTTCATAATATCAACTACTTTCTCAATGCATGCAAAAACATTACGACGTCGATTTTGCTTTTCGATTCCATTTTATTCAGACATGACATGAATGACTTTACTATTTGAGATCTCTTTATTCTCAGGTACCTGAATTTTTTTCTATGTCATGTTTCTCTTCTGTAGATCATTTATTATATATGTTTCCCCAATCTAACCATTGTGAATTATGTTCCTTTTCTTTTTGAGGATTTTTTTATCTTTGGAATCAAATAGGTCTATCACACTTCATGCGATCTTCATACTCATTAGCAGTTTGATATTGTCCTTATGAGACATCATTTTTAATTGGAGCATTACAGCTGGTAAGTGACTTTATCACTCTATATGGGTCATCAAAAGCATCTGGCAATTAATGCTATAATATTTGCAAATGAATTATCCTTTTGGACTTCTAATTCACATTCTATAGTCCGAGGATCAACGATAATTCATTCCAGCTTATTTTCTTTTCCAGCTGTTTATTGTTTCCCCCTAATGTTGGAAAGACTGACTTACTACAGTCTGCAAATCAAGCCTTACTTAAATCTTTCATGGATGGCTCTAGATTTCTTAAATATCAATGAAGATTTATATCCAACATATATCATATATTCCCATCATTCTTTGAGGATCAATCTTAAAACTACGTGGTGGAGCAACTCGAATGTATATTGTACATCCAAAATCCTAGATGAGATATATTTGGTTATCACCCAAAAACCAGTTACAATAGGGGACAATTATTGATTATTCATTGGTATTATGCGAATTAATGTTGTTGCATTTTATGTATGAACATGTGCTATTGGATGTTCAATAATTATTCCAATGGATATGTAGTAATCATCAAAGGCTCGTAAATTCACTAGAATTATTAAGATGCCCGATGGGTGATCAACCCTGCAACATCTCAACATTCTAGAAAATTCATAGATTCCAATACTATTAGCCTCATGAAAACCATATATTAATTTATCTATGAACAAAACAACACATGACAAATCATTATGAAGAATCTTCTGGTTCTTCAATGATTGTTTAGATTTATTATTTTTCGCATCACTATTGAATCGTAATGGTCTAACCGATTCATGCCAAATAAAAATATATTTTACAAACTTCTGATTTACTATATCTTTTCATCTCCATTCTACAATCTTTGTGTAGTAAAAAATACAAGTAGTGTCACTAAAACACTTTTACTCTATTGGGAAATACTTATGATTAAAAGGTATTTATATTTCCTTTACTTGTTGTTTCAACATGATTTTTTTTCTTTTCTAAAATCTCATGAATTTTATGTCATGAAGGATTCGTGTAAACATAATCTTCTATATGTTTCACTTATTATGATATGTGAGAATTTTTAAACTCTCCCCCTCGAGATGAGAACACTGCGTTTATCAATCTTGAATTGAATCCCTTTTTAGAATCAATAACATACCCTACTTGGGACATGTTTTCTATCTTAAATCCCTATAAACTTTGAGACTTAAGAAAATATAATCCAAAGTATGTCAATCACATTCTCATATGCAATAATATCCATATACTCTTCTCGAGCATTCATATATATGCTCTTCTTAAGCATTCAATAAGCTTTATATGCACTACCTTGTATTGTACTCTTAATAGATTCGTTCATTTCCAAAATGATTCACATATCTTTGACTTAATACCATTTCTATTTTCTCACTTCTGGTGAAAATATGTGTTCATGATAGAGACTCTTCGATCTCGATCTTGACCATGACCACATGCATATCCACTTTCATATTTACGACCAATTATAAAGCAATTTCCTTGACAATTATTATTATGGTTGTCCTTTTCTTCCTTAGTATATGATGTCACATTCGCTTCAGGGAATGTAGCTTAACAACCAATACATAATCTATGATTTTTATCAATAACTCATTATTTTGTTCAGTGCCATTGGGATAAGATATAAGTTCTATAAACTTCTTAAATCTCTTTTCACAAATTGCGTCCGTAGGACAACATTACTTGCATGAAAGTTTAAGTATGTCTCTCTAATAGATATCAATTTGCAAGTAATTATGAACATAGGTGAATTATATTCACATTCTGAACATAGTTTATATTAACCAATCATTTTAGGCTTTAGGAAATATCACATTTTGGTGATCATACCTTTTCTTTAAGAATTGCTTTGAACAAAATCTTTACGGTCAAGCGGTGAACGTAACCTTCTAGATATGTCACCTTAGTGAACTTTCATAATCAAATAGTGATCATAATCTTCTGGATTTGTTACTTATGGTCTATGTGAGAATCTCTATTTCTTTCTCTTGAAATGATGAAACTTCAGGTTCATCCATCTCGAATTGAATCTCAGTATAGAATCAATAACATATCCAACTTGGATCATGTATATCTTAAATTGTTTAACTTTATAATGAGACTTCTCATTCCCCCTTAGGATGATGATTTTTCTTACTCATACATCTGACTGGTTCTCTCATTATGATGGGGTTGTGATCCGGGGATTAATTTAACAAAAAGACCAGTGATTAGTCGAGATCCACTTTACATATCATGAATTAAACAAGCAATAAGCAATAAAGGGCTTGTAAGTTTTGCTTAAATAAAAGCAAAAACTCTATGTCAATCGTGGAAAAAATCCAATGGGTATGATCAAGAGAATATTAAAACCATTTTCCTATGGAATCACTTGGTTCTCGAGACAGAAACAATTGTCATGATCAATTTAAATCCAATGATTCGTGCCACATGATAAAGTTGATTTAAATTAAACCATGATAAAGCATGACCAATTATCGAACCATGAATACACGTAATGAATGCACGTAAGTCATAAGCGATTATAAAGCACAAGGCTGCAATATTTACCTCGATAGGTAACAAAGATGGATTTCTCCAAAAATCAGAAACGGAGACGCATCGTGGATTCGTGGGCTAAGATTTCAGTCAAGATCTCTCGGTCGATTCTTCTTAGCTCAGCGGCTAGGGCTTCGTCTACCACTAATCAAACAAATACATATGACAGCATGATTCCATTGTAGTATCGATAAACATGATTCAAATTATCATTCAATAAAGCATGATTCAAAAGTCGTAAGTAAAATTTATCTCGATTGGATGTAGATTGACTTTGAAAGAGTGATAAGAGTATGACGGCTAGGGTACGTCGATTAGGGCTTGCTTACGTGATAAGAGTTTGACGGTCAAGGTTTGTGCTCAAGTGACTGGGTTTGCTCAGCGAGTTAGAACTCGTGCTGATAACGTGTTGTGAATAAGTGAAGACAATAGAGAATTGAGTTGTGTATTATTTCATGAGAAGTACAAAGTATATATAGGGATACAAAGCTTGGGGAGGAAGTATTACTTGATGAATAAGTATCTTGGAGAACAAGTTAGATGGTTCTAGAACATGGACTTATAATGGGCATCCATCTAAATGGGTTTATAACATATTTGTGGTAATATTCTCTAAACCTCTTAACTATCCGGAGACACATCATAAACTAAAAAGGTTAAGCCGAAAATGAAAGTTATTCCTTATGTAGAAAATGAGAAGTTATTTATAGAATTTTACCTATCCAGAATTGGAATACAAGGCGTCGCATCCTAAATTTGATTGGGTTTGGATATACTTGTTCGCGTTGGTAGAATGTGTTTGAGTGTTTTTCACCTACCATATTTGTCTCTATGTGCTAGATGGCCGAGAACACGACCACGTGGTGCAAAATCCGAATTCACCTTTAGCATAATTGACGTAGCACTTATGGGTCGGACGTGGGGAGGTTCTTCAAAATTTGTTTGGTCCGCTTTAATCGTTTGGTGGAGCAAGTGCTAGTTACTTTTACAGTTACACGCATGATATATCATGGTTTTTACCGGTTTTCAACCATGATATAAGTCCTTTTATCGAGTCTTTTCGTTGTATTTCGAGTCTTTTTAGTATCTTAACAGGTTATTGCACGTGAGGAGCTTATTTGGTGAATACGGTGCACTTTGGAACGTAAACAAGGTTGGAGCCGGATTTTGCAAGAAAAGAAGCTGATATGAAGCAGCCTGTCGATCGACAGCCCAAAAAAGGACGATCGATCGACAGCTACACTACAGCCTGTCGATCGACAGACACAAGGACGATCGATCGACAGGTGCTCGCAGAGACCGACCTAAAGAAGGAAAATTGTTCCTTTTCGGGCCAGAAGTTACCAATAAACCGTCATAAAAGCCCACCACGAGTTTTACCTCTATAAATAGTTTATTTTAGGTTTTTAGATCAAAAAAACGGAGATTTTACTTAACAAAGTTTAGAGAGAGATTTTTAGGGTTTTTAGGGAGACAAGTTTACTTCATACTTTGAGATTCTTCGAACCCTATTGTAATTCTTCTTTTACTCTTTCTTTAGATGCATTATTATTCAGCTATGATTTGCTTTGCTGCCATGTCTGAGTAGTTTGCTTGTTAGGTTTAGGGTGGTTCGAATGGAATGATGATGAATTGTTAGGGTAAACTCACTTGTTAGGATTATCTGTTAGGTTCTTCACCTAGATTGCTTTAACTCTGGTTTAGGATTCGCGACCCTGAATTTGGATATCTTAGGTTGATAGATTGACACGAAAGTGTAATTGATTAGCCAGAACTAGATCTTAGGTGAGCAAAATTACTTATTCGCAAAGAAATTTGGTTTAGGGATTTTGTGAACAAATTGGACTTGAATTTAAAGCTTGTTTAAATTGATTGAATTCGCAAAGAAATTTGGTTTTCTAGGGTTTAGACATAGTTAGTTTTCGCAACGACAGTTGGTTAATTATATTTTAGTGTTCCAAGTTCTAGAACGGTTCTTAATTAAATCATGATTCTGTTTAACCTGCAATTTTGATTCATCCTGAGAATTACCCAAAAACCTAACACTTTGTTTAATTGAATTTTAAATCAACAATCTTTCCTGTTATCATTTGCTTTTGTTATTTATTTTACATTATTTTACTTAGCCGAATTTGAAGTCAATATTCCTATCGTTTGATTTGACTCCCAGTGATTCGACCCCTAGTACGACGACCTCTTAATTTGAGAGAGTAGCTCAGGGTAAATTTGAGCATATCAACGCATTAAGTAAATAATATTAAATGTATGACCGTAGACCAATTCAAACATATTCATATATCTTATCATTCAAGCTATGAAGGAAATGTATGCGTAGTCCTAGTTTATGATATGGCAATCAGGCTCCATGCTATGCAATATCACTACAAGAAAACACAGAATTTGTGACGCCGAGTTGTGACGATTTTTTCCGTCACTTATTTTTGTGACGCTTTTGCAACGCCTTTGTAACGCATTTGTGACGAAAAAAATACCGTCGCAAAACCGTTGCTAATTTGCGACGAAAAACAGTTGTCGTTAACGCGTCACAATTTTGTGACACTTTTGCAACTACATTTCGGGTGTCGCAAATTAGCAACGGATTTGTGACTCTTTCGGTGCGTTGCAAAAACTGTCGGCCAGAAAAATGTGTAGAAACGTGTTTAATTTGAGTTTTATAATCCACCTAACTCTCACCCAACACGTGCCTAACTCCCATCTAACTTCCACCTAACTTTCAGTCGGCGTCGCAAATCCATCACAAATTCGTCACAAATTTGTGACAAATTTTCAGGCGTCGCAAATCTGTGACAAGAAATTCAGCCTATAAATAGAAGCACTCCCTCTCTCAAATTTCTCACAAATCAGAATAAAAAACGGTAAAGGGAAAAAAAAAACAAGAGAAAAAAAATTGGGGAGAGAAAAAAAAAATATTTGGGAGGGAAAAATCTTTGAGAGGAAAAAAAGAAAAAAAAATATTGGGGAGGAAAAGACTTTTGAAAGAAAAAAAATATGTCATTCGTCACGAGAATGGATGTACAACCGAATAGATCCACGCACCAACAATATATCAACCGACTATTTGGATGGAGTGCAACAATTCATCGATTTCGCGAGTAACCAGGACTTCGCCTTGAGGAATAATGGTAAGTTTATATGCCCTTGTTCTAAATGCTTAGTAAAGGGTTTATGCCCGGATATTATGTATGGTCTGAACATGGAGAGGATTATAATGTTGGTGGGGTAGGATCTAGTAGCCATTACGAAAATGTAGATTTTAGTAATGAACAATATTTTAATACGGGTAATGAACAATTTGATTATGGTACCGGGGGGGATGTTTATGCTGGTATGGTCAATGATGCATTTCATGGTACTATACCATTTAATGCTTATCATCATGATCAAGAACATGGTGATGATCAAGAACATGGTCAGAGTGGTAATGACCATGTTAATGAAGAACCTACCTATGAGGCGAAACAATTCTACGACTTGCGAGAAGCTGCAAATACCCCGCTGTATGATGGATGTCAAGAAGGTCATTCACAGTTATCATTAGTCGCGCGGTTCATGAGCCACAAGACAAACCATAATCAGTCTGAAAATTGCATGGATGATTGGGCGCAAACGTTTTCTGAGTATTTACCACAGCCTAAACAGGCCACTGGTTCATATTACGAGACGGAAACGTTAATGCGAAAGCTAGGATTGCCGTATCATACATATGATGTATGTATAGATAACTGTATGCTCTTCTGGAAAGAAGATGAGGAGTTGGAGCATTGTAAATTTTGTGAAAAACCGAGATATAAAGAGAGTCATGGACGAACAAAAATACCGTTCAACAAGATGTGGTACCTAGCAATCGGGGACAGATTGAAGAGGATGTACCAATCTGATAAGACTGCATCATGGATGAGATGGCATGCTGAGCACGAGTCAGAAGACGGAGTTATGTGTCATCCATCTGACGGTGCGGAGTGGAAAAATTTCAATGAAATGTATCCGAGTTTTGCAGAGAAAAAGCGAAATGTTTACCTAGGATTGTGTACAGACAGGTTTAATCCATTTGGGATGTCAAAAAACCATTCGTTGTGGCCAGTGATCATGACACCTTACAACTTACCCCCTGATATGGCAATGAAGAGTGAGTATTTGTTTCTCACAATTTTGAATTCTGGTCCAAATCATCCACGTGCGAGTCTAGATGTGTTTCTCCAACCCCTGATCGAGGAGCTAAAAGATTTATGGATTAACGGAGTTGAGGCGTATGATATTTCCTTAAATTAAAATTTCAACCTTAAAGCTGTTCTGCTATGGACGATTAGCGATTTTCCCGCGTACGGTATGTGGTCTGGATGGACTACACATGGAAAATTATCTTGTCAAATTTGTATGTGTGATACAAATGCTTTTCAGTTGCCGTCTGGTAGGAAGCCTTGTTGGTTCGACTGCCACATATGTTTTTTGCCTACCGAACATCCTTTGCGGAAAAATAAAGTCAATTTCATAAAAGGAAAAACCGCAGTAAACGACTACCCACCAGAATCGTTGAGTGGAGAAGAAGTTTTGCGGTACGTACGAAATGCCAAGGCACCTAAAACTTCTGATTGTGGTGGAAATGGACATAAAACAAAACCGGACGGATATGGAGATTGACATAACTGGCATAAAGAAAGCATTTTTTTGGAGCTACCGTATTGGATTCATCTGAATCTACGACATTGTCTTGACTTGATGCATATTGAGAATTTTTTTCCCGATAACATCATGTACACTATTATGAATATTAAAGACAAATCAAAAGATAACATCAAGTCAAGAATAGATGTTGCAAGATATTGCGCTCGAAAAGAATTGCATGTCGATGCTCGGGGGAACGCGCCATTTCCGATTTGGAGATTGACTGCGAAAGCAAAAGATGCGTTACTACATTGGGTGAAGAATGAAGTGAAATTCCCAGATGGCTATGTTGCAGATTTAGCTAGTACATCAGACATCAATAACGGAAAGTTCTCAGGAATGAAAAGCCATGACTGTCACGTCTTTATGGAGAGATTACTTCCGTTCGTATTTGCAGAACTTCTCCCTCGTACCGTGCACCAAGCAATATCAGGTACATCTTTATACAATTCATGTTTATGTTAATATTGTTAAACCTTATATAAATAACTAATTAAAACAAATATTCGTAGGAATTGGAGCATTCTTTCGGGACATTAGCAGTCGCACATTGGATAGAAGCCGCGTACAACTTCTAAAGTCGAACATTGTGATGATTTTGTGTAATTTAGAAAAAATCTTTCCGCCTTCCTTCTTTGATGTGATGGAGCATCTTCCAATCCACTTGCCTTACGAAGCAGAGCTTGGAGGTCCTGTGCAATATCGGTGGATGTATCCGTTCGAAAGGTTTTTTAGACATTTGAAAGGAAAAACGAAGAAGAAAAGATATCCAGCGGGATCAATTGTTCAATCGTATATGAATGATGAGATATCTTACTTTTCACAATACTACTTTGGATCACATGTTCCTACAGCTATAAGAAGAAGGTAAATTGACGTGATCATATATAAATATCTTTCTTATTTAATATATATATATATATATATATATATGTATTATGTTTGTTTGTAATGTTAAATAACAAATTTTCCAGGACAAGTCGGTATGACGAAGGTGAAGCACCAAAATATCCAATTGACGTACCAAATATATTCACGGCTGTAGGTCGGCCAAGTGGGAAATGTGAAAAATTCTGGTTAGGCGCCGACGATTATCACCGTGCACATTCATATATTCTACGAAATTGTGAATACTTTCGGCCCTATGAGAAGTTAGTCAAACTACATATTACGTAATATACTCTAATTTTATTACTATAGCAATTTATTCAACCTTATGTTTTTTTTTAATTAATCAAAGACTTTTGGAAACGCAAATCCGAGATGAAGACCCTGACCTAACAGATGAGGAGGTGATGGCAAAAAGAGATGCAGATTTCCGTTCATGGATCCGCCAATACGTATGTACACTGTTAAGCTGTAAATTTGTCAATTGTAATTTGTCAGTTCTTAATTAACACATATTTTGTATTTCTAGGTACATTACACTAAGAATGAACAATATTTTCCTCTTTGGGTTTTTAATATTGTTGAAGGCCCTGAAAATCAAGTTCGAACTTGGCCCATATATTATACGAGAGGGTATTTGTTTCACACGGAAAGTCATGGAGAGAGGAAAAAAACTATGAATTATGGGGTAGTTTTCCGAGGCCAACAATATTCTGACGCAACTAAAGAAGACGATTTTCATGGCAAAGTGCAAAAGATCATGGAGTTCCAATACCCTGAAATTTTTCAGTTAAGAGTAACACTTTTTTATTGTAAATCCTTTTGAAACATATGGCAACTGAGTTGTGTAGAACAGTTTCTTTAGTTACTTTACCCTCATATTATCGTCTTAGCTAGATTTAATTCCCATAGTTCTTAACGTAACTATTACTCTATGTCGATTCGATCTTTTAATATACATCGCACATGGAATTTTATTTTAGGGTAAAACTGTACTCACATCAGAGCATTCTATAAAAAGAAGTTATACGCCAAATTTAGTATGTGTAAAGTTCTGGCACGAAGAAATAAGCGTCTTAGATCATGGTATTTTACAAAAGTGCTACTGCAGATCCGATCATATCGCTTAGAACTGGGATGCATTTAGAGATGGTGGTCATAGTCTTGACGCTTAGGATTTAGATATCATATTTGTATTAGAAGCAAGTACAAGTTTTCATGCATGGACCATAACATAAGAGTTTGGATTACATTTTTATTTATCCTGACTTTAACATGCGTCAACAAAGATGTATAAAATTTGTTGGATACTACGATTTGTAGATTTAATACCACTCTTGTAAAGTTAATGTAATAGCTGATACATTAAGTCGGAGAAAGATCTCATTACCGTAAAAAAGATTTTTTGCAAACATCGCATCAGTCAACCCTCAGCATCATTTGGAGAACATGAAGATATATCACGACACCCGAAGATTCTATCGTTGGGTAATTGGCATGAAGAAATATACAACATATCTAGTAGCTGAATTTAAACTTGTTAATTAGTAAAGACAAAACATTAAGTCGCAATTCTACCAAAAAAGGCATATGTCCTTATTAGATAAATACAGTAGAACCACTATAAATTAATACTCTATAAATTAATAATTACCATAAATTAATAAATTCTTCCGGTCCCGAGTCGGACCATTGTAAAAATTAGCAAAATTCGATAAAATGATAAGATAATAATTTTTTTGAACTCATATGTAAAATATGATCCCAATAATAGTATAAATGAATAATCATATATAATTATGTATATATATATATGATAATGTACTAAACACGGTTTTAATGATTTTTGTTTTGACTTAAAAATGAAAATCTCATTAGACCTTATCTTTAAGTTTACGTATTACATCAAAAACTTTTATAATTGTTTCATCGATCTTTACCATAAACTTGTGAAAATTTCAAGGCAAAATAAATGATTTTTTATACATAACTCTTTCTAAATGTATTCATCGACATTAGGGATAATAATCATGATTTCTTCTAAATTTTATACATAGTATAATTTGATCGTCTATTATGATAATATTATCTACTCTATTGCGAAAATCAAAAAATTTAATCAAAATTTTATGTTATTTTTGCAAATAGATTCATTAAAATTCCATAATATAACATCATTCGAAAAACAAATTAAGAAAAATTTTACCTAAAAAGGATTTCTTTCTATAAATTAATATCTCTTTAAAATAATAATTTTTCAAGGTCCCAACATTATTAATTTATAGAGGCTTTATTGTATGTAAAGTATATATTAGACATTTACTGTGATTAGGATTCTCCTTAAGTTAGGCTCCTCTGATTAGTAGTTTCTTTAAGTTAGCCTCTCATTTTTGTATAAAGGATTGTACAATACTTTTCAATAATAATCAGACAAACATTATATCTTCTCTTATATGGTAACAGAGCACTCGCTCCAAAAGACCTAATTTTTTCTTTTCTCAACCACGCTAGCCACCATGACTGAAACCACCAATGAAACAATCCCTATTGTTGCTGATTTTGTTCTCTCTATCAACATGTCTCACGTTACTAAGCCTACACCTACAAATTACCTCATGTGGAGTCTTCAAGTCCGCTCCTTTCTTGATGGCGATGGATTAGGTGATCATCTTGATGACACCATCACTGTACCTGCTGCCACCATCATCACTGCCGGCGTAACAAAACCGAATCCGGCCTACACTAAGTGAACTCGTCAAGATCGCCTTATCTACAGGGCCTTCATTGGTACCATCTCCATGCCTCTTCAACTGTTAGTCTCTCACACAACAACAGCCTTAGAGATCTGGACGAAGCTGGCCTCAACCTATGCTCAACCAAGCAGAGGACCCATCCAACAATTAAGAACACAATTCAAAAACTCCAAAAAAGGAACACGGTCCATTGATGAATACATACAAGGTATGACCATTCTTCTTGATCAACTTGCCATTCTTGGTAAGCCATGTGACCATGATGAGGTTGTTGACACTATTCTCGGAGGACTCAATGATGACTACAGAACTGTCATTGATCACATCGAAGGAAAAGACACGACACCGTCGATCAACAGAGATCCATGAGCATCTCCTAAACCGTGAAGCCAAGTTACTCGCCATGGTTGCTGAATCTGCAACCAAATCATCATTCCCAATCTCCGTCAACAATGTCCAATCACGTCATCACACCAACAACAACACCAACCACTTCAAGTCTTCGGCCTCCAACAACAACAACTTCAACAATCGGTTCTCTATGAATCGGTCATCACCAAACCAAACCTCCAATTGGTCCTCATCGTCTCAAGGTCGTAATGACTCTAGGAACTCAAGACCATACTTAGGCAAGTGCCAATTTTGTTACGCTCAAAGACACAGTGCATGTAGATGTCCACAACTCCAATCGATGCAATCGACAATGAATCCGGTCCCACCAAGTCTGTTCCGTCCATGGCAACCTCGGGCTAATCTTGCTTCTACTGTTCCGTACACAGCTGAAAATTGGCTTGTTGATTCTGGTGCCACGCACCACATGACTTTTGACCTTCACAACTTGGCTCTTTATCAGCCTTATCAAGGTGGAGACGATGTCCTCTTAGCCGATGGCTCAAACTTGTCCATTATTCATACGGGTTTCACATCTCTTCCCTCTACTCATCGATCATTAAATTTTGATAACATACTCTGTGTGCCCGATATACATAAGAATCTGATTTCGGTGTATCGTCTTTGCAACACTAATAATGTTTCCGTTGAATTATTTCCTGCGTCGTTTCAGGTGAAGGATCTCAGTACGGGGTCCCGTTACTCCAATGCCGAACTAAGAATCAGTTGTATGAGTGGTCGGTGTCGAATTCTCAAGCTATGGCTTTTCTATCGGCATCTGGACCAAAACAAGTCTTCAAGCATGGCATTCACGTTTGGGACATCCGTCTTCTTCTATTTTAAACTCCATTATTTCTGCTTTTTCAATACCAATATCATCTCCGAATCAAAAACTCTTATCTTGTTCTGATTGCCTTATTAATAAAAGTCACAAACTTCCTTTCACTCAAACTTCTATTACCTCTACACGTCCTCTTGAATACATCTTTACCGATGTATGGACCTCACCCATTCTCTCCATAGATAACTTCAAATACTATCTCATTCTTGTTGATCATTTCACGCGGTAAACATGGTTTTTCCCTTTAAAAAGAAAGTCGGATGTCAAAGAAACCTTCATTGCGTTCACGTCTCTCGTTGAAAACAAGTTACAAACTCGCATTAGCACCTTGTTTTCGGATAACGGTGGAGAGTTCCTAGCGCTGCGTGATTTCATGAATGGCAAAGGCATCTCTCATCTCACTTCTCCACCACACACACCCGAACATAATGATGTGTCTGAAAGAAAGCATCGTCATATAGTTGAAGCGGGTCTTACGCTATTGTCAAAGGCATCAATTCCAAAGACGTATTGGACATACGTTTTCGCTACATTCGTTTATCTCATCAATCGTCTACCGACCCCGGTAATTTCGATGCTCTCTCCATTCCAAAAATTGTTCAACCAGTCTCCACATTATGACAAGCTCAAGATTTTTGGATGTTCGTGTTTCCCTTGCTTACGACCATACACGGCACACAAGCTTGATGATCGCTCTTTCGAATGTGTATTTCTTGGCTATTCCAACATCCAGAGTGCTTATCATTTTCTTCATGTCCTCGCTGGTCGTATTTACACTTCACGGCACGTTATCTTTGAGAAATTACGTTTTCCCTTTCCTGAGCATTCTCGATAGCTAGACAAATCGCGTGAGGAAATTTATGACTCACAACCACCACCGCTGATACACGGATTCCACTCGGGACAGACACTTCGGCCACTCACACTGATTCTCCTCCGTACTCGATCCTTCACACTGACCTGCCACCATCGTCTCCAACACATCATACCGGAACAACCCAGGTATCGTCTGCTTCTTCTCAATCCTTCTCTTCTTCTTCTCACCAATTCTCTGAGCCCACTGCTCCACATGATAATGGGCCGACACCTACGGCCCAGCTCACTCAACCTTCCTCTGAGCCCACTGCTCAAGTCCAAAATCAGTTGAATCCTACAAATGAGCCCACGTCACAAATATTAGACCAACATCCCACCCAAACCCGTTCCAAACCTGCAACAAACCAACGTCCAAAAACCACTTCCCAACGTACCAAGAATAAACCACCACGGCCAAATAACCACAAGATGCAAACCAGAGCCAAAAAAAATCTTTAAACCCAACACAAAAGTTTCTTTGTCTGTTTCAGGACCCTCGATACTTGTTCCTGAACCCACGACGATTGTACAAGCCCTCAAACACGAGAATTGACGACGAGCATGTTCCACAGAATTTGATGCACATCATGGCAATCATACATGAGATTTAGTCCCACCTCACCCTCAACATAATCTCGTGGGCTGTCGATGGGTCTTCACCATGAAGTTCTTGTCCAATGGTGTCCTTGAACGATACAAAGATCGCCTTGTTGCCAAAGGCTACACACAACAATATGGACTTGATTATACTGAAACATTCAGTCCGGTTATCAAAACGACCACAATTCGCCTTGTTCTTAGCATCGCCACAACGAAATCCTAGTCCATTAAGCAACTAGACGTCAATAATGCGTTTCTCCAAGGAGAGCTCACCGAAGAGATATACATGGCACAACCTCTTGGTTTTGTTGATCGCGGTAGACCATCTCATGTTTGCA
The DNA here is from genome assembly GCA_900128785.1 of Arabis alpina. Taxonomy (NCBI): domain Eukaryota; kingdom Viridiplantae; phylum Streptophyta; class Magnoliopsida; order Brassicales; family Brassicaceae; genus Arabis; species Arabis alpina. Next base: position 28,350,183 of record LT669795.1, read on the forward strand.
GACTTCGCAAGCCAATCTACGGACTCAAACAAGCACCGCACGCCTGATATAACTCTCTCATGAATCATCTTTTATCCACTAGTTTTATCGCCTCTCTTGCAGATACCTCGTTATTCATTGACATGCTCAAATTTACCCTGAGCTACTCTCTCAAATTAAGAGGTCGTCGTAGTAGGGGTCGAATCACTGGGAGTCAAATCAAACGATATGATATATGACTTTGAATTGAGCTAAGCAATTAAAATTAAATAAAAACAAGAAACAATTCACAGCAGAGAAAGATGGTTGGTTTTCAAGAATTCAATTAAACAAAATCTAGGTTTTTGGGAATCTCGCAGGTAAAGATAAATTGTAGAATTATAAACTGTCAGGATTTTAATGAAGAACCGTTCTCGAACTTGAAACTCTAATGTAAAATTAAACGACTTCCGTTGAGTAAATTATCTATGCATAAACCCTAGAAATCCAAATTCCTTTGTAAAATCAATCAATTTATGCAAGCATTAAAGTTCACGTTTCAATTGTTCACAAAATCCCCAAACCAAATTCCTTTGAGAATAGGTGATTTTGCTCATCTAAGATTATGGTCAGGTTATCAATTGATGCTTCCGCTTCTAATTAATCAACCTAAGATAGCTAATTCAGAGTGATCAATCCTAAATCAGGGTTATAACAATCTAGATGAAGAACCAATAGATAATCCTAACATGAATTCAATTCTAACAATCCATCTTAATTCCTTTGAAAAACCCTAAACCTAACAAGTAGATTACTCAGACATGGATGCAAAGCAAATCATAATAACTGAATAATACTGCATTAAAATAGAGTAAGAAAGAATTACAGAAGGGTTCGAAGAAATCTGAATAGTCTGAAAACTTGTCTCCCTAACTCTCAAAATCTCTCTGAATCTCTAGGTCTTTTGATAAAAGAAAGCTTAATGAAAACTAAAAGAAAACTAGGTATTTATAGGCTAGAATTCGGGTTGGGCATTATTTGTTAACTTCTTGAACTTCTGGGGTAAAAAGGAAATCTTCAGAATAGGAAAAATCATGTTCCTTCGCGACTTAACATCTTCCGTCGATCGTCGCACACGTGCCTCCGTCGATCGACGCGCCAATCTGACGGCAATTGAAAATCCATCCTCGCGACTTCAGCTCTTCTTTCNCTCTTCTTTCCTTGATGCTCCAAAATGCTCCATAATCACCAATTAAGCTCGACACATACACGAACCTGCAAAGACTCTAAAACACTAGAAATATACCAAAAAGACTCGATAAAACCGGGTTAAATCATGGCCAAATCATGGTAAAAACCATGATATATCAACTCCCCCAGACTTAGCTTTTGCTTGCCCTCAAGCATACTAAAGACTAAGAATGAAGTCGAGGTTTGAAAATCACGAGAACTCACTTATCCTTTGAAACATTGCTTTCGCTTCTTTGACTCTTTCGCTGCATATAAACAAAGTACCTTTGGCGGTCACGAATCTCAACCATCATAGGTTGGGCCTCAAATCTTAACCTGCAAACCCATCAGTTTCACATTCTCCTAACTATCGCACACTTGATCAAAGTGATGATGGAATTCTCTCCAATGATATCAACCAAGTAAAAGGCTAGGTGTGATGTTAAAGGCTTTTGTGTTTAAGTGGAGCTAAAGAGTTTTTAGGGTTACCGGATTTTATTTGGTGGATGCAGATATTATGCATAATCACAAGAGAGAGTCGGGTCCAGTTGATGTCCACAGTTTCTCATCCACATTGCACTCTCTCCTCCAAAACTTTATCAGGAACCAAACATCTTCATTCAAATATCACGTTCCACTTTCCACATCCAACATTTCTCATTCCTTGGGATTTTCTTTTGAAGCTAGAGACTTTATTAACATGATCATTTCCCTTTCCCTTACTTATTTTTCGAAATAAATAAATATATATATATATATATATTTTTTAACTCTAAGAGGGGAAATGATCTTACAAAATGTTAGTCTCGAAAATTACCATTATAATGCGTAAAATCCCAAGGAATGCTTAGCATTGCTGCTCTCTATCAAGTACTCCAACCAAATCCTCATCCTGTGCAATTTTGTGAATGAAAAACTGCGTCGGACCTCTTTCTCTCCGGTGTTTATACACATGCCTGCACATAAAACTAAGGGAAAGAGATCGCATGAGGCTTGAACAAAAGGTTAAGGTTAGGGGTTGGGTACCAACTAAAAATGACCTGGCCATTCAGGATCAACAAAGAGTGGTAAAGTGAATAAGAAGTCCCGAATGTTGGATCGATTACTGTCGTGATATCATCAAAGAGAATATAGCGAGATGGAGATCAAGTGTACTAGTATGGAGTTTGATCTACTTCGTTCTACAAGTCGCGATAAGAGGGGAACCTGTACTATCATCTGGTTTCGAATTCGCTCCATCCAAAGGCTTCGTCGCAACAGCTAAAAATTGCAAAAACTGAGCGTTTGTTCCTAAGAAAGGTCATCATCCCCTACAAGTTTTGACTCAATAAAACGACATTTTGACTCCAAAATAGAAAATAATGTTAGCAACTACCTCCCCCAGACTTAAACAACACTGTCTCCAGTGTTAATCAAGCTTGAAATTGGTGAAAGAAAAGAAAAATAAAAGTTAGAAAATTGTGCAGAAAAATTGGACCTTCGGTATGCCTCTGCGTCGATCAATGCGAAGACCCATCGTCGATCGACGGTAATGTTACGTCGACCGGCGAAGGAGGAGTCCGTCGATCGACGAACTTATCTGCAACGAGCAATTTGGTTCTGTTTTTAGGAGCTTCTGTTGGCTACTAATTTGAAAATTAGAAACTGCAAAAACACTAAAAATAAACCAGATTAATAGCACCAATGAAACGACCCGACCCGTTTTTTTTTTTTTTTTTTTAAAACAATAAGCTCTTAGTCTCAGACTAGCATTCCCATAAATGCTTGTCCTCCACAACCAAGCCACACAAACAAGCAACCAGCGGATAACACACTAAAACCAAACATGCTAATTCCATTAAAAACACTAAACCAGTTCAACTCAAATTCCAATACAATAAAACCAGCAACCTAGCGGAGTTCTAAAACAGAAATGAAAAGCAATACAACCACACAGCAACATTAAAACGAGACCCTAGATCATCTCCCTCTTCGTTGCCATGATTCCACGATCACAATTTGCCTTTACCTGCACCACATGGTTAAAAGAGATGCGTGAGTATTATCACAAATACCCAGTGAGACGGTCCTCCCATCTACGACTGCGCACACAGACGCGATGGATCCGCTCAGGCAAACACGCATCAAACAACACACAAAGCAAACACAACAACACGGCTCAACCACAGCCCAACAGGCAGCCTGTCGATCGACACTACCACTAGGTGTCGATCGACAGCCCTGTTCACGCCTGTCGATCGACACACCCACGGTGCCTGTCGATCGACAGCTCCACAGGACCCTGTCGATCGACACAACCTCTAGGTGTCGATCGACAGCTCCTCGATCACCTGTCGATCGACACAACCTCTAGGTGTCGATCGACAGCCTCGTGTGACCCTGTCGATCGACACACCCTAGGGCTGTCGATCGACAGGTCGTCGCAGATTCATAGGAGATCGATCAATTATCCTCTCGGATCGATTCCTCCTCCGCGATAACACGAAACCTGCACAACAAACACAATCCAACAATCCATACACCACAAAACACACAGAAACAACATCAATCATCACAATCAACTAGTTTTAACCTACCACCATACAACCCTAACGAATCCACCGGCCCAGAAGCCATGGTCACGCACTCACCTTAAATTTCCGGTTAGATTCTGGTAGAATTGAGGCTAGACACGAATTCAGCAACAACCACCACGAAATTCCACCTCAAATCGATCAAGAACGAAACCCTAATCACAAACTATCAGGAACAAGAGAAACTCCTCTCAAACTCTCTGTTTCTGATTTTTTTGGGACTTTGGTTCGCTCAAATGCGGCCAAAAACACTTAAATACGAAGCCCTAGGGTTTACCCAAACCGGCCCGGTCCAATTGAACAACTTAAATCGAACCAGAAAACCAGCCAATTCGAGCACCTGTCGATCGACAACCACTAGGCATGTCGATCGACAGCCCTTAAGAGCCCTGTCGATCGACAGACACTAAGCGTGTCGATCGACAGCCCCTCCATTTCCTCAAAAAAATGGTTTACGGGCGTCACAATTCTCCCCCACTAAAACTGGATTCGTCCTCGAATCCTCTAACACTACCCACCAATCTACCCTGGCCTAACCCGCCAGCAACACCGGAGACTACATCTCCCAGACCTTCCCGAGGTTCACATCCGTCCTATGCACATAGACCCGTCTCAGACATTGATTGCCCATAGCTCATAACCACCATCTAGCTTCGGGATCGTCACCCCTCAGCTCTAGGTGTCTAGTATCAACCCACCTCAGTCCGCGCAGTCCTGACGGTGTTCGATACTCAACCATCTCCACACACCTCAATCCATCAAGACACACAGTCTATCAAGCTCTCGGTATGCAAAGATCTGCCAGAGGTCGCAACCTCCAAAACCATCCCCATACCCTCACGATCTCAGTCCGCGCAGTCCTGACGATCGATCGGTATGCAGGGAACCCACTGTCCCCCGGAGAGACGCATCTCTCAAGATCTGCCAAGAAAGACCGAGGTCTAACTCTGAGCTATGCAATCAATTCCTAACGTCTATAATGCACCTCTGACCGGAACTACCTCCTAAGGTCTCACATGATATTCCCCTCCCGGAATACCATCACAAACGTGATCATCACAGATCACCCGGACCATCCCTCACCCCGGATGTCCCTGCAGAGTCTCTCCGGAACTAGACAGTCATAACCTCCGTAAAACTTCTATTCCGAGACTCTACACACACACACACAACCCGTTAGAGTCCCCACCGAAACTGGCAAGTTCTATCCGCAATAAAACTTCCATTTCGAGGTTCTCTAACCACAAACACATGACTCTCAAAGTCAAACACATAAGAAAAACACTTTCTTATTCACTGGAAAAATGTCATAATCATTACAACTTTAATGAAAATACAAAAATCCACAACCAACACTGTAACTGGAAACCACAAAGAAAAACGAATTCACTCTTCTGCTTGCTTCTCGAACCACTTCTTGAACTTCGTTTTCATCTTTGCCTCTGGTTCCCAAGTCTCCTCCTGAATACCGTCACAGTCCCACAAGACTCTCAACAACGGCACTCTCTTCCGGCGCAGAACCTTGATACTTCTCTCAAGAATCCTAACCGGCCTCATCCCAACAGTCAGATTTGGCTGAAGATCTACGGGAATCGTCACTGCTACCTCCTCAGAAGCATGCAAGCATCTCCTGAGTTTCGAAACGTGAAACACATCATGGAATTTCTCCATAATCGGAGGCAGCTCCAACCGATAAGCAACTGGTCCCACACGTTCCACAACCCGGAACGGACCCATGTACCTCGTACTCAGCTTATCCTCGGATATGGACCTGTTCAGACCCCGCATCATCGCCATCTTGAGATACACTCGATCTCCGACTGCAAACTCCAACTCTTTCCTTCTCCTATCGGCATAACTCTTCTACCGATCTTGAGCTTCTTTCATGTTCAGCTTCACAACACGGATCTTCTCCGTCGTCTCCTGAACAAAATCAGCCCCAAAGATGCTCCTCTCCCCCACTTGGGTAAAACATAGCGGAGTACGACATGGCCTCCCATACAACGCCTCAAAAGGAGCCATTCCGATACTCGCCTGAAAACTGTTGTTATATGCGGACTCCACCAAACTCAAGTGATCCGCCCAATGACCACCCCAATCTAGCACGCACATCCTTAACAGATCTTCCAGTGTCTGAATTGTCCTTTCGGACTGCCCATCCGTCTGCGGATGATTAGCTGTACTCATGTGCATCTTAGTGCCCATCTCAGCCTGAAAAGCTCTCCAGAACACTGACGCAAACCTCGGATCTCGATCCGACACAATACTCGCTGGCACTCCATGCAACCTCACAATCTCCTTCACATACTTCTTAGCCAGGACCTCCGCTCCGTCTGTCTTCTTAATGGCCAGAAAATGTACTGACTTAGTCAGACGATCCACAATCACCCTAATCGCGTCATAGGTCCGAGAAACCGGCAACCCTACCACGAAATCCATAGTGATCATGTCCCACTTCCACTCTGGGATGGGTAAACTCTGCAATAAGCCACTAGGAACTTGGTGCTCAGCCTTCACCAACTGACACACAGTGCAAGTTGCAACCCAATCTGCCACATCTCTCTTCATCCCAACCCAATGATAATACCGTTTCAAATCCCGATACATCTTAGTCGCTCCCGGATGAATTGAAAACTTACTCGCATGAGCTTCTCTCAGAATTTCCTGCCTCAAGTCCTCATCCTTGGGAACACAGACTCGTCCATGCACCAAGATAGTCCCGTTAGCAGAAACCTGATATTCGGAACCAGCAGCCTTAGAGAGATCTAACAACACCGGATCCTTCTCTTGAGCTACTCGGATCCTGCTCAACAGATCTGCCTGATCCGCCGCCGCTAACTCCAACGGTTCCTCTGAAGTAACACATAACCTCAAAGTACTCCACTCGCTCACAAGCGCTTCCACATCCCGCTCCTGAGATGAGTCATACCTTCTCCGACTAAGAGCATCCGCCCCTAGCTAAGTTCACCGCGATAGTAAACTAAAGGTAAAACTCAATCTTCTACAACTTCTCCTATCACTTCCGCCTACTAAACCAAAGACCACCGAAAAGGAACCTACTCCACTAACCACTTGGTCATGGAATGAGCCGTACTCCCAAGGCCTTTTGATGCAACTCCTGAAATAACCTGCCCACCGAGAACTACTACACTTAGTCTCATTCCTCGGTCTAGGCAAAATCTCAGCTCGATTGCATCTTAACTGGATCCACAGAAACTCCCCTGCAGAAACAGTAAGACCCTGAAAACCCTTTCTCACTTGACAGAAACTGCACTTGATCAACCTAGCAACCATCTCCTACTCTTGCAACTTCCCCAAAACTCTCCTCAAATAAACCTCAAGTTCCTCCAGACTCTTCGAATACACCAAGATGACATCGATAAAGTTAATCGCGAACTCATTCAGATACCACTGAAAGGCTTCGCTCATCAACCTCATAAATGCAGCTGGTGCACTCGTCAACCCGACAAACACCTTTACTAACTCCACCCTACTCATGACTCGTCAAGAAAGCCGTTTTCCTGACAACCACCTCATCAATAGAATCTGGTGTTAACCGGATGCCAAGTCATCCTTGAAGAACCAAGTAGCCCCTCACAATTGATCTAACAACTTATCAATTCTCGGAAGACGAAACTTGTTCTTCATAGTGACTCGGTTAAGCCCTCGATAATCGAAGCACAACCGGAAATTACCACAATTCCTCAACACCACACACCGGTTCTCCACACGGTGAAGTAGTCAACAAATCCTCTAGCCGCCTCATCGACTCATACAACACTGCTGGAGTCATCCGGTAAGGTGCCTTAGATAACAGCGTCGTCCCGGGTTCCAACTCAATCGTGAAAGGATCCGACCGCGATGACGGCAATCCTTGCAACGACCGAAAGATATCCTCACACTCCTGGACAACCCGAATATCCCTCACTGCAACCTCACCTACAGACTCTGCCAGCAAAACAGTCTCCGAGTAAGCCTCGCAACCTCTCAGTCATAGCCTCAGCCTACACCCAAGAGTTCACGAGACTCTCAGAAGTCGGTTTCACTCCCTGACAAACCAACCTTCTCCTACTACGCTCCAACACAACACGACTCCAGTGACACCCAGATGAAATCTGTACTGATCAAGCCAATCCATACACAGGATGCAATCATACAGTTCAACTAGACTGTACACCAAGTCCACTGTCATCCACTTACCAGTCACTAGAAACTCCACGCCTCTCGCCCGGCCATGAGTAACTAGAAACTTCCCTTCCGCAACCATTACCGGTCCAATCCGCTCACTAGCGCCATTCCGAAGAGATGAAGCAATCATGCTCCAGAATCGAACAACCCGTGGAATTCACCACTGCCACTTCAAAGGTCTCCACACAACTCCCATGTGCTAAGAAACCTAACAATCTCGCCAACTATGACCCATGCTTCCGCACCCGAAGCATCCCGGCCATTCTACCTCAAACTGGAAGTATCCTCCCACTTCCTATTCTGTCCCTGCACAGGCTTTCCGCCATGCCAGGTATCACCTGCTGAGGCTTAATAGACTGAACAGTTGGGCTAACTACCACAACCTGCTCTCTCGAGTCTCGACAACGCCTCCAGCAGTCTCAACAACTATGCTCTCGCAGCATACTTAGACACTCTGCACCGTGCCCTCCAATCAGATCGAAGTCCTCTCAAGAACCTCTTATCTCGGGCCTCTTCGCCCTCCATGCTCCTACCAGCATGAACCAACCCAACCCATGAGCTGATTAACTCTAAAACATACCCACGAACTGATCTCTCTCACAGATCCAGTCCCAAAAACCTCGTCTATAAACGACCCGCAGCCTCTCGAGGAAAGAACTTGGCACACACTATGCCCAAAGTCCGCCCAGGCCAACACTGCCTGAATCCTCTTCGCTGCAACACGCCACTCGCAAAGAATCCTACACCAATTCTCTTGCACCTGTTCCCTTATCCGTAGATAAGACGGAACCCTACCAACATCCGCAGCCCTCAGCCGCACCTCTGCCACTCGTGGCATCACCGGAGCCTAACTCGTACCGCACTCGGTAACCGCTCCAAAAACTGCTGAAGCCAATCCGCCAGACGATCCACTCGACACTAAGCCCACCCGCGGGCGCACCCGCACTACCAACCTCACGAGGACCCACACCGGCCCCCGGCAGCCAACCTAGGACCACTCTGCCCCCACCAGCCCTCACACTGGCGCTCACACTTGGTTGCACGCTGGCAGCCTAAATGGCGCTCAAGCCGTCATGAAGTGTCTACGGATCACTCTCAGCCACTCGCGCAACACTCTGAGCTGCCCTCCCGGCCAACTCCCTCACTAGTGCCCGCCACAACACCTACTGCAACAGATCTGTCAGCCGATCAACTCGTCACCTAGACTCCTCCTGCGGGCGCACCCGAACAGCGAGCGAATCCAGCACTAGCTCAAGTACCAGCCCTGGCCCAACAGCCCTCACACTGGCTCTCACACAGGCACTCCCACTGGCACTCGCACTAATACTCAGACCCTCTTGATACGTCTACGGATCTGTCAGAGTCTCAACGTGGAACCCTGAGCCGCATCCCAGCCGACTCACTCACTGGTCCCCGACCACAATCCTGACCTCCACAGTCACCCCGGCCCCCACGGCCACATTCTCTAGTGCCACTAGCCAACACCATGCACTACCACAGTACACAAGCTAAGCACTAAAGAATAACAATAAAACACACTTACCGTGGAATCTCTTTGAAGGCTCGAAGGAAGATGATCTAGAACCCCCAAACTCACAGAATTGCAATTTACCGAATTTCAATCCTAGCAGTTCTAGCCCGTCCTAAAACCGTAAGGGCTCTGATACCAAACTGAAACGACCCGACCCGTTTTTTTTTTTTTTTTTAAACAATAAGCTCTTAGTCTCAGACTAGCATTCCCATAAATGCTTGTCCTCCACAACCAAGCCACACAAACAAGCAACCAGCGGATAACACACTAAAACCAAACATGCAAATTCCATTAAAACTAAACCAGTTCAATTCAAACTCCAATACAATAAACCAACAACCTAGCGAAGTTCTAAAACAGAAATACAGCAATAAACCACACAACACGAAACCGAGACCCTAGATCATCTCCCTCTTCGTTGCCATGATTCCACGATCACAATTTGCCTTTACCTGCACCACATGGTTAAAAGAGATGCGTGAGTATTATCACAAATACCCAGTGAGACGGTCCTCCCATCTACGACTGCGCACACAGACGCGATGGATCCGCTCAGGCAAACACGCATCAAACAATACACAAAACAAACACAACAACACGGCTCAACCACAGCCTGACAGGCAGCCTGTCGATCGACACTACCTCTAGGTGTCGATCGACAGCCCTGTTCACACCTGTCGATCGACACACCCACGGTGCCTGTCGATCGACAGCTCAACTGGACCCTGTCGATCGACACAACCTCTAGGTGTCGATCGACAGCTCCTCGATCACCTGTCGATCGACACAACCTCTAGGTGTCGATCGACAGCCTCGTGTGACCCTGTCGATCAACACACCCTAGGGCTGTCGATCGACAGGTCGTCGCAGATTCATAGGAGATCGATCAATTATCCTCTCGGATCGATTCCTCCTCTGCGATAACACGAAACCTGCACAACAAACACAATCCAACAATCCATACACCACAAAACACACAGAAACAACATCAATCATCACAATCAACCAGTTTTAACCTACCACCATACAACCCTAACGAATCCACCGGCCCAGAAGCCATGGTCACGCACTCACCTTAGATTTTCGGTTAGATTCTGGTAGAATTGAGGCTAGACACGAATTCAGCAACAACCACCACGAAATTCCACCTCAAATCGATCAAGAACGAAACCCTAATCACAAACTATCAGGAACAAGAGAAACTCCTCTCAAACTCTCTGTTTCTGATTTTTGGGACTTTGGTTCGCTCAAATGCGGCCAAAAACTCTTAAATACGAAGCCCTAGGGTTTACCCAAACCGGCCCGGTCCAATTGAACGACTTAAATCGAACCAGAAAACCAACCAATTCGAGCACCTGTCGATCGACAGACACTAGGTGTGTCGATCGACATCCCTTAAGAGCCCTGTCGATCGACAGACACCATGTGTGTCGATCGACAGCCCCTCCATTTTACTAAAAAAATGGTTCACGGGCGTCACACAGGCTGCGATCGTGGTTCCAGCTGTTCAGCCTCGGAGGCCTCAGCAGCAGCATGTGCAGCAGGCAGGTCCGGGCAAAGGCGGCAAGCCTGCGCAAGGGCAGAAGAGGAAGTGGGAAGGCGCTTCGGGATCGGGCCAGAGTGGCCGAGGCTGCTACAGTTGTGGGAGTCTAGACCACCAGAGGGCGAGTTGCCCGAAGCGGAGTGAGGTTCGAGGAGTTCGGACGTGCTATCAGTGTGGGGAGTCGGGGCACATCAGACCGAACTGTCCGAAGTTGCAGCCGTTGGCAGTGGCAGTAGTCCAGCCAGTAGCTCAGTATGGGCCGGTGCAGCCTTTGGATCAGATCGCGGCGATGGAGCGTCCGCCGGCTATTGCAGCGCCGGGAGAACCGAGCTCTAGACCGATCACGGGTAACTTTCTAATTCAGACTTTGTAAATTCAGTAGTGTAGAATTGCTTAGTGCTTGTGTTAGATTGTTTGCCTGTGATAGAAAGTTAGGTTGCTTAGCACTTGGGAATTGTGTAGGGACCTTGTTTGTAGGTGGGTGTGAATCCCACGTGTTGTTTGATTCTGGAGCATCGAATTGCTTCATTACTCCGGACCATGCTGAGAGAAGTGGTATCCGGAGTGACGCTGGTGAGCGGACTGGACCGGTTATGGTTGCTGGAGGTGAATTTCTAGCTACGCATGGCCGGGCGAAGGAGGTCGATATTCTGGTAGCGGGAGAGTTGATGCCAGCTGACTTAGTGATTAGTCCGGTGGAACTGTACGATGTTATCCTTGGTATGGATTGGTTGAATCGGTACAGAGTCCATCTGGATTGTCATCGGGGTCGAGTGGTATTTGAACGTGAAGGTGGCAGGTTGGTTTATCAAGGAGTGAAACCGACTTCAGGTAGTCTTGTGATCTCCCTTGTTCAAGCTGAGGCGATGATTGAGAGGGGTTGCGAGGCTTACTTGGCCACGATTGTAATGCCGGAAGCTGTTGGTGGGGTTGCTGTGAGAGATATTCGGGTCGCTCGGGATTTTGAAGATGTCTTTCGGTCGTTGCAAGGATTACCGCCATCTCGGTCGGATCCTTTCACGATTGAGTTAGAACCCGGAACGACGCCGTTGTCTAAGGCGCCTTACCGAATGGCTCCAGCAGAGTTAGCGGAATTGAAGAAGCAGTTAGAGGACTTATTGGAGAAGGGGTTTATTCGACCAAGTACTTCACCGTGGGGAGCACCGGTGTTGTTTGTGAAGAAGAAAGACGGTAGTTTCCGGTTGTGCATCGATTATCGAGGTCTTAACCGAGTCACTGTGAAAAACAAGTATCCTCTTCCGAGAATTGATGAGTTGTTAGATCAGTTGAGAGGGGCTACTTGGTTTTCTAAAATTGACTTGGCATCCGGTTACCACCAGATTCCGATAGACGAAGCAGATGTTCGGAAGACGGCTTTCAGGACTCGGTATGGGCATTTTGAGTTTGTAGTGATGCCATTCGGGTTAACGAATGCACCTGCGGCGTTTATGAGATTGATGAACGGAGTTTTCCGGGAGTATCTGGATGAGTTCGTAATCATTTTCATCGATGATATTCTGGTCTATTCGAAGAGTCTGGAGGAACATGAGGTTCATTTGAGGAGAGTTCTGGAGAAGCTGCGGGAACAGAAGCTGTTTGCGAAGTTGAGTAAGTGCAGTTTCTGGCAGAGAGAGATGGGATTTTTAGGTCACATCGTTTCTGCAGAAGGAGTTTCTGTGGATCCGGCAAAGATTGAGTCTATCCGAGATTGGCCTAGGCCGAGGAATGCAACTGAGATCAGGAGTTTTCTTGGGTTGGCAGGCTATTATCGGAGATTCGTCAAAGGTTTTGCGAGTATGGCTCAGTCTATGACGAAGCTGACGGGAAAGGATGTTCCTTTTGTGTGGTCGGCTGAGTGTGAGTTGAGTTTCGCGAAGCTGAAGACGATGTTGACTAGTACACCAGTACTGGCGTTACCTGAACCGGGTGAGCCTTATGTGGTGTACACAGATGCTTCGGGAGTTGGTTTGGGTTGTGTGCTGATGCAGCAGGGTAAGGTGATTGCTTATGCTTCAAGGCAGTTGAGGAAGCACGAGGGCAATTATCCTGTTCATGACTTAGAGCTGGCTGCAGTGATCTTCGCGTTGAAAATCTGGAGGTCTTACTTGTATGGTGGCAGAGTTCAGGTGTTCACTGATCATCATAATCTGAAGTACATTTTTACTCAGCAGAATTTAAATGTACGACAGAGGCGATGGTCAGAGTTGTTGGCTGATTACGACTTGGACATTGTTTACCATCCGGGTAAGGCTAACACTGTAGCTGATGCTCTTAGTCGGAGAAGGTATGATTCATCTCAGGAGCGGGATGTGGAGAATCTGGTGAGTGTACTTAGTACTTTGAGGTTATGTGTTACTTCAGAGGAACCGTTGGGGTTAGCGGCGGCAGATCAGGCGGATCTATTGAGCAGGATCCGAGTAGCTCAGGAGCAGGATCCGGTGTTGTTAGATCTCTCCAAGGCTACTGGTTCCGAATATCAGGTTTCTGCTAACGGGACTATCTTAGTGCATGGACGAGTCTGTGTTCCTAAGGATGAGGACTTGAGGCAGGAAATTCTGAGAGAAGCTCATGCGAGTAAGTTTTCGATTCATCCGGGAGCGACTAAGATGTATAGGGATCTGAAGAGGTACTATCATTGGGTCGGGATGAAGAGAGATGTGGCAGATTGGGTTGCAGCTTGCAATGTGTGTCAGTTGGTGAAGGCTGAGCACCAAGTTCCTAGTGGCTTATTACAGAGTTTACCCATTCCAGAGTGGAAGTGGGACATGATTACCATGGATTTCGTAGTAGGGCTGCCGGTTTCTCGGACCTATGACGCGATTTGGGTGATTGTGGATCGTCTGACTAAGTCAGCACATTTTCTGGCCATTAAGAAGACAGACGGAGCGGAGGTCTTGGCTAAGAAGTATGTGAAGGATATTGTGAGGTTGCATGGAGTGCCAGCGAGTATTGTGTCGGATAGAGATCCGAGGTTTGCTTCAGTGTTCTGGAGAGCTTTTCAGGCTGAGATGGGCACTAAGGTGCACATGAGTACAGCTAATCATCCGCAGACGGATGGACAGTCCGAAAGGACGATTCAGACACTGGAAGATCTGTTGAGGATGTGCGTGCTAGATTGGGGTGGTCATTGGGCAGATCACTTGAGTTTGGTGGAGTTCGCATATAACAACAGTTTTCAGGCGAGTATTGGAATGGCTCCTTTCGAGGCGTTGTATGGGAGGCCATGTCGTACTCCGCTATGTTTTACCCAAGTGGGGGAGAGGAGCATCCTTGGGGCTGATTTTGTTCAGGAGACGACGGAGAAGATCCGTGTTGTGAAGCTGAACATGAAAGAAGCTCAGGATCGGCAGAAGAGTTATGCCGATAGGAGAAGGAAGGAGTTGGAGTTTGCAGTCGGAGATCGAGTGTATCTCAAGATGGCGATGATGCGGGGTCTGAACAGGTCCATATCCGAGGATAAGCTGAGTACGAGGTACATGGGTCCGTTCCGGGTTGTGGAACGTGTGGGACCAGTTGCTTATCGGTTGGAGCTGCCTCCGATTATGGAGAAATTCCATGATGTGTTTCACGTTTCGAAACTCAGGAGATGCTTGCATGCTTCTGAGGAGGTAGCAGTGACGATTCCTGCAGATCTTCAGCCAAATCTGACTGTTGGGATGAGGCCGGTTAGGATTCTTGAGAGAAGTATCAAGGTTCTGCGCCGGAAGAGAGTGCCGTTGTTGAGAGTCTTGTGGGACTGTGACGGTATTCAGGAGGAGACTTGGGAACCAGAGGCAAAGATGAAAACGAAGTTCAAGAAGTGGTTCGAGAAGCAAGCAGAAGAGTGAATTCGTTTTTCTTTGTGATTTCCAGTTTCAGTGTTGGTTGTGGATTTTTGTATTTTCATTAAAGTTGTAATGATTATGACATTTTTCCAGTGAATAAGAAAGTGTTTTTCTTATGTGTTTGACTTTGAGAGTCATGTGTTTGTGGTTAGAGAACCCCGAAATGGAAGTTTTATTGCGGATAGAACTTGCCAGTTTTGGTGGAGACTCTAGCGGTTTGTGTGTGTGTGTGTGAGAGAGTCTCGGAATAGAAGTTTTACGGTGGTTAGAACTGTCTAGTTCCGGGTAGACTCTGCGAGGACATCCGGGGTGAGGGATGGTCCGGGTGATCTGTGATGATCACGTTTGTGATGGTATTCCGGGAGGGGAGTATCATGTGAGACCTTAGGAGGTAGTTCCGGTCAGAGGTGCATTATAGACGTTAGGAATTGATTGCGTAGCTCAGAGTTAGACCTCGGTCTTTCTTGGCAGATCTTGAGAGATGCGTCTCTCCGGGGGACAGTGGGTTCCCTGCATACCGATCGATCGTCAGGACTGCGCGGACTGAGATCGTGAGGGTATGGGGATGGTTATGGAGGTTGCGACCTCTGGCAGATCTTTGCATACCGAGAGCTTGATAGACTGTGTGTCTTGATGGATTGAGGTGTGTGGAGATGGTTGAGTATCGAACACCGTCAGGACTGCGCGGACTGAGGTGGGTTGATACTAGGCACCTAGAGCTGAGGGGTGACGATCCCGAAGCTAGATGGTGGTTATGAGCTATGGGCAATCAATGTCTGAGACGGGTCTATATGCATAGGACGGATGTGAACCTCGGGAAGGTCTGGGAGATGTAGTCTCCGGTGTTGCTGGCGGGTTAGGCCAGGGTAGATTGGTGGGTAGTGTTAGAGGATTCGAGGACGAATCCAGTGTTAATGGGGGAGAATTGTGACGCCCGTGAACCATTTTTTTAGTAAAATGGAGGGGCTGTCGATCGACACACATGGTGTCTGTCGATCGACAGGGCTCTTAAGGGCTGTCGATCGACACACCTAGTGTCTGTCGATCGACAGGTGCTCGAATTGGTTGGTTTTCTGGTTCGATTTAAGTCGTTCAATTGGACCGGGCCGGTTTGGGTAAACCCTAGGGCTTCGTATTTAAGAGTTTTTGGCCGCATTTGAGCGAACCAAAGTCCCAAAAATCAGAAACAGAGAGTTTGAGAGGAGTTTCTCTTGTTCCTGATAGTTTGTGATTAGGGTTTCGTTCTTGATCGATTTGAGGTGGAATTTCGTGGTGGTTGTTGCTGAATTCATGTCTAGCCTCAATTCTACCAGAATCTAACCGAAAATCTAAGGTGAGTGCGTGACCATGGCTTCTGGGCCGGTGGATTCGTTAGGGTTGTATGGTGGTAGGTTAAAACTGGTTGATTGTGATGATTGATGTTGTTTCTGTGTGTTTTGTGGTGTATGGATTGTTGGATTGTGTTTGTTGTGCAGGTTTCGTGTTATCGCAGAGGAGGAATCGATCCGAGAGGATAATTGATCGATCTCCTATGAATCTGCGACGACCTGTCGATCGACAGCCCTAGGGTGTGTTGATCGACAGGGTCACACGAGGCTGTCGATCGACACCTAGAGGTTGTGTCGATCGACAGGTGATCGAGGAGCTGTCGATCGACACCTAGAGGTTGTGTCGATCGACAGGGTCCAGTTGAGCTGTCGATCGACAGGCACCGTGGGTGTGTCGATCGACAGGTGTGAACAGGGCTGTCGATCGACACCTAGAGGTAGTGTCGATCGACAGGCTGCCTGTCAGGCTGTGGTTGAGCCGTGTTGTTGTGTTTGTTTTGTGTATTGTTTGATGCGTGTTTGCCTGAGCGGATCCATCGCGTCTGTGTGCGCAGTCGTAGATGGGAGGACCGTCTCACTGGGTATTTGTGATAATACTCACGCATCTCTTTTAACCATGTGGTGCAGGTAAAGGCAAATTGTGATCGTGGAATCATGGCAACGAAGAGGGAGATGATCTAGGGTCTCGGTTTCGTGTTGTGTGGTTTATTGCTGTATTTCTGTTTTAGAACTTCGCTAGGTTGTTGGTTTATTGTATTGGAGTTTGAATTGAACTGGTTTAGTTTTAATGGAATTTGCATGTTTGGTTTTAGTGTGTTATCCGCTGGTTGCTTGTTTGTGTGGCTTGGTTGTGGAGGACAAGCATTTATGGGAATGCTAGTCTGAGACTAAGAGCTTATTGTTTTAAAAAAAAAAAAAAACGGGTCGGGTCGTTTCAGGTTCAAATATATTCATGTATTTCTTTAACGAATAGGTGTAAGTGCGTTCATGACAAAAAAAAAACCAATAGCCTATTAACAATTTTCTGACACTCAAGATTCTTTTTCTTTGATTCTTTGATGCGCTAATATCTTTATTCACTTTTTTTATATGTATATTCATTTTACATATTTCTAATTTTTGAAATTGAATATATAAACTTTTATCGTTATCATAAATTCATAGTAAATACTCAAATATTAATTTCTACTTTTATAATTTATTGACTTATTTTTCGTTTTCTAATTTAATTAAAAAATTAGTAGCTATAAGTAACAATAAATATACATAAACATGAACTAAATGAACTTAAAAGTAAAATTAATTGTTAAAAATTTTTTTTTGCCTATGTGGACACCTTAGATGAAAAGAGGACTCCCTAATTATATATATGATTTAAAATATTCTAAAAAAACATACTTAAAAATACTTAATTCAAAAGAGAAATTTTGAAAATTACCACTTTCAACATGCCACATAGCAAAAATGCGACGACTGAAAACACTTTCACAAAAATGCCACAATATTTTTAGAATATTCCCAATTTACCCTTATATAAAAAAAAATTCCAGAAAATCAGATTTTTTCTCTCCTTGGATCTCACCATCTTCATGTCGATCTCGATCACTGGTGGATTGATATGGATTTCGAGATTGGTGGATTGACAAGCGAACAGATCAGAGATCTCAATGAATCGTCGATAGTTTCGGTTCTTTCCACAACTTTGTAACTGAGATTTATTCCCCGACGGAGAAGAATACGACATTCAACGTCGGCGTGATTCTGACACTAGCAGAGTAAGATCTCGGACTAATTGTCTTCACCGTAATTACGCGACCGGTCACATTCACCGATGATCCGTCGCCGGAAGATGGTGGATGCTTATGTATGGGTTTACTAAAAGCTCTCTCCATCGAGTTGTGCAACGAGGAGCTTTCGGTGAAAACAGATCGAAGATCTCAATCAGCAGCTAGCAGGTAACTAAAACGATTTTGGTTGATTACGTAAACTCAATTTCCTTACATCATTGGATGATAAACAATTTTTGGGTTTCTGCCTTGTTGATTCATTGCTCTTAGAATAAATTTAGTATGATTTAGTGATTGATTGATAGGGTTTCGTGGTGAACTTTCTCTAGAGGAATTCAAGATGATGAAATTGGATAATTACGATGGTAAGGCTTCTTAGTGTCTTTATCAATCTCGAGACATTTTACACATAGAAATATGTGTTTTGATTTGATTTGGTTTTGGTCTCTTAACTTTATTCTCTGTTTTTTCCCTGGTATCTCTTGTGTTTACCTTCTTAGCTTCGTATTCTTCTCTTTAAGATCGCTTGTCAATGAATTTTGAATGACCATTCTTTGTACATACAGATATTGAAAACCATTTTCCTAACATGTGTAGCTTATGTGGATGAGAGATACTCATTATCAATACTTTTCTTGTTCAGTGCCTTCCTCAAGTCTTTTTAAATGGTTCAGTTTTTGTTTGATCGCTATCTCTCGGTTCTTGGATTAGCTCTCGATTTTGTTGCTCCCGATCTCTCATATTCAACCTGCGATTTCGAAATAGCTTGGCTCTTGTTTAATGAGTATCTTTTATGTGTTGTTTTTGGTAATAGGTGCATTGCTATTTATCTCTGGAGGTTCATCACTGAAATTTTGTTGTATGATTGTCGATTTTGTTATTGCTTCTAATTTTCTTGCGCAGGAGCACAGAGAGATACGGGAATGGGAGGAGATTATATGTTCAGACGCTGGATGACCATGCACTCACACCGGATGTTTAAGAGAAAGTGGTAAGAGAGAACAATCTTGAAGGAGTCTTCAAGATCAAAGGATGTGATCACTGTCTAAAATACTGAACAATGATGGGTGCCTTATGTAAAACAAAGTTTATGTCTTGCAAGTTACTCTCAGTGGTATAATGACCAGAGTGTGATCACTGTGTGCAGTTAGAAACTAAGCAGAGGCCTCACAAAGTTAGCTTTTATGTCAACAAGAGGCTCATGCAATAGCTAAGGAACTATCACATATATGTGTTTTTGTTGTTGGAATTTCTACACGTTGCTCCACAAATGAGTCGTGCGTCAAAGTGTTTCATCTTGAAGAGAAATGTTATCTTTCGATGTTTGGATTATTCGACCGTTTTTTAATTATTGAATCTAAATCATTTGTTGTAAATATTCTTACATGAAGACGACTAATAAAATTAAATTCTAGTTACTTAATTCATGAATCTACTTAACTTTGTTCTAATGACTTTAACGTAGTTAATGTGTTAAATGAGTTGGTTTTGGGGTTTAGAATTAAAATTTACTTTATAAATGTACTAAAAATCATGATATTTAATTTACAGTATATGATATATGGTTTGGGGTTTAGAATATATGGTTTGAGGTTTAGGGTTTAGGGTATAAGATATAAGGTATAGGGTTTGAAATATAATTTGTGTTATTAATAGTAGAAATGTTATAAAAATCAATGAATTAATGATTTTTTTTATTTAGGGTATATAAGTTTTTCTAAAAATTGAAGCGTAATCATTTTCTATAACCCTTAACCATAAACACTAGAAAAAATCAATTGTAATCATAAAATATCAACATCAAAAAAGATACAAAAAAAATCCAACATTTTATAAGGTTTATAAGTTTGTTTAAACAAAGTTATTATAAGGTTTTTAATATTTATAAAGTTTTTGTAACGTTTTTTAAACAAAGTCATTAAATTTTTTTTAGTTTTATAAAAGATTTAGAAAATACAAAACGTTTAACCAACAACATGATTGCGAACAAACGTACAAGAAGACAGCAAAAACTGCAGATCATTAAAAGCAAAAAACCTTCTTGTAAGCTTTTTCTAAGGTTTATAAACCTTCATGTAAAATGAAAATCATAGTTATAAACGGGTTTATTATCCTTAAACTTTAATCATTTTCAAGATTATAAGGTTTTTTAAAGGATTATAAACCTTCTTTCAAAATTATAAGGTTTTTGTAAGGATTATAAGCCTTCTTTTTGTAAACTTTTTATAAGCCTTCTTGTAAGCTTTTTGTAAGATCATGTAAAAAGAAGAATCATAAGGATTATCCTTACCGGGTTATAAGCCTTTTGTAAGGATTATATAAGTCTTTTTTTCAAGATTATAAGGTTTTTGTAAGGATTATAAGTCTTCTTTCAAAATTATAAGGTTTTTGTAAGGATTATAAGCCTTCTTTTTGTAAGGATAAGCTTTCTTGTAAGCTTTTTTATAAGGTTAACAGGGCTTATTATCCTTACCGGATTATAGCCCTTTTGTAAGGATTATATAAGCCTTCTTTTCAAAATTATAAGGTTTTTGTAAGTATTTTTATAACATAGTTATCTACTCTATAGATAGTGGACTATATGAAAACGTTGTTATAATAATTACTTATTTAAACAAAAATAGTTAACTATATGTTCAGAATGTAGTGCCCATTATCATTTGCGTAATAAAAAATAATAACATACATACCGAGCTACTATGAGAAACGTAGTTACGTATTATAGTTTGTATAATGAAAATAACATATATACCTAACTATTATGAGAACTATTGTTACCTGATTTCCGAAAATAGTTAACTCTATCGATCTTCAGCGGTAACTCAGATTGACAAGGAGAAGAGATGATAATGGGGAGTTTAACGTTGGACAACGAGAAGACAAACAATCTTAATCCATGCCTGGAGATTTTGATATAAGATAATTGATTTTGTGGATCACTTGAAAGAGATGAGATCGATTATGATGTTTGTGTAAGAAAAAAAAGAAAATTAATAAGACGAAAAGGAAGAAACAATGGAAGAAAGAGAAGGAAAAAAAAGGTGGCTCGAGAAGAGAAGAAGAAAAAGAGGCGTGGAAAGAAGATGAGGAAAAGAAGATCATAAATTTTGAGAATTGCCACTTCTAACATGCCAAAACTGTCACGGGTGAAAACATTTTCACAAAACTGCCACAACGTTTTTTTGTAAACTTTTTAATACCTTTATAAATAAAAAATTTAAAGGTTTTTAAATACTTTATAAAGCTTATAGAAATTTGTAAATTTTCGTGTTTGGAAAAACAATGAGAATCAACTAATAAAACCTTTTAAATACCTGATAAATCATACAAAAACTTTATATAAATAATGTTTTGTAGATTAAATTTTATATATCTTATAAACTTTACAAAACCCTTATAAATGAATGTTTGTAAGGTTTTTAAATACTTTATAAAGTAAACAAAAATTTGTAAATATTCATGTTTGACAAAACAATGAGAATCAACTGATAAACATTTTAAAATTTTATAGACCTTACAAAAACCTTATAATATACAATTTTATAGATCAAATTATAAATATCTTATAAACCTTACAAAAACCTTATAAATAAATAAATTTTCTAAGGTTTTAAATATTGTATAAAGCTTACAAAAATTTATAAATACTCGTGTTTGGAGAAACAATGAGAATTAACTAATAAAACATTTTAAATAACTTATAAACCTTACAAAAACCTTATAAATACAATTTTATATGTACTAATCAAGAACTTTTTAAGTACCTTATAAACCGTACAAAAACCTTATAAATAAATTTTGTAAGGTTTTAAATATTGTATAAAGCTTACAAAAATTTATAAATATTCGTGTTTGGCGAAACAATGAGAATTAACTAATAAAACATTTTAAATAACTTATAAACCTTACAAAAACCTTATAAATACAATTTTATATGTATTAATCAAGAACTTTTTAAGTACCTTATAAACCTTACAAAAACTTTATAAATAAATTTTGTAAGGTTTTAAATATTGTATAAAGCTTACAAAAATTTATAAATACTCGTGTTTGGCGAAACAATGAGAATCAACTAATAAAACCTTTTAAATGCCTTATAAACCCTACAAAACGTTTATAAACCATACAAAAAAAATTAAATTTAAAAAAAATCATATACAAACCCATACGCAAACACAAAGCGTTATTTATAAAGTTTTTGTAAAGTTTATAAGGTACTCAAAAAGTTATTGATTAATACATATAAAATTGTATTTATAAGGTTTTTGTAAAGTTTATAAAGTATTTAAAATGTTATTTAATTAATGTATGAAATTGTATTTATAAGGTTTTTTGTAAGGTTTATAAGCTATTTAATTTTTTCTATAGGGTTCGTCTCATTGTTTCGTTAAACACAAGTACTTATAATCTCTAGTATAGTTTTTTGGGGTAGGGTTAGGATTTAGCATTTTTAGTTACTCTATAAAACTTTTAAAATTGTCTTACAAATCTCCTTAAAAACGTTTATAAAACAAACAAAAAAGTTTATAAACCATACAAACAAGTTTATAAACTTTACAAATTCCTTAAAATTTATAACTTATTAGCTTTTATGTTATAATTTGTCTATAAAATCATTTTAATTTCTATGAAGTTGCTTATTGTCGCTGAATCACAGAGATTTCGATTTAACAATAGTTTATAAAACATTCATATGAAATAGTTGATGCTTTATAATTTTTTTATTACCTTCCCAATAAACTATATAAAAACCTTATAACTTATAATTTATTAGCTTTTTATCTTATAATTTGTCTATAAAATTGTTTTAATTTCTATCAAGTTGCTTATGGTTGTTGAATACAAGAGATTTGGACTAACCAATAAGAAAGTGTTTGGATAACACTTTAAGCTTATAACCTTAAAAGCAAAGGTTTATACAAGAAAATGAGATAAGCAATTTTCAGAAATATTTACTAGTCAATTCACATATCGATAGTGTTTTAAGTGGACTCCATGGATCAGTAAAGGTCAAACACTCTAATAAAGTGATAACCAACCATACAACTATTCTCAACGACCTTGTGATCTCATCCTATCTCCAAAGATCCAAACCGAGGGTATTCCAATCATACAGGTAATATCAAATTGAGAAAGGTGTTTGATAGAACTAGTTTTCTTCTTCCTCTAGACCTTGTTGTTGTTCCTTGCCACTCAAGCAACACCATTACTTCCGCCCTTGTTTTGCAAATTACACAATCACCATCACTCAATAATTCTGACTAGTTAAAACCCAAGTTTTGAATGTGATCATGAACATGCGGAGAAAGCGAACCTGTGAGATTTTACTGTTCCAAATGCAGTGAGAAACCAAGAACCCAATTACGACTGGAACAATGTATATAGCAAAGCAGGCTGAAACAGAAGCAAGCACACAACTGGCAAACCAAAACCCATCAGAGAAAATCTTTAACTTTCGGTCACCTCTTTAGATTACATGTGACACTAAAAACGGAGTGTTAGGTAATGCCGTATTGGTAATGACGGTTTATTTGATGCTATAATGCACAAACTCAGTAAAGGAAAAGAATTTTGCGGCATTCCACAGACATGAGCTGACACTGATAAAAGGAGAATCATTAACTAACTAGTAAGATAACAGTGATCAGGGTAAAGACAGATTATTTTTCGAGAAAGTGCTTAAAACGAATCATAAGAGATAGCAAGTACTGGCAATCTTATACAATAG